>CM076580.1:1291866373-1292001398 GCA_034641835.2 Pinus albicaulis
ATGGAATAGCAAAGCAAATAAAGGATTGAACAACAATTCTGAAATAGAACAGCAAGTCTAAAATGGAACAGCAATTGAATAACTAAGTCCCGCAGGTTGTAACCAAACTTAATCTATTAACTCAAATGCATTCTTTGCAATCAAATAACATTCTTTCACTCTAAAAGCAATTCACACAAATCACACTAATGGAACAGCAATAACTATTAATGAATTATGGAACAGTACTGATAAATCAGAAACGCGCACAACACGAACGTTTAGTATAACAGCTCTGTAACAAAACAGTAAGAACATGCAATTAACTCTTGAAAGGATTAATAACTTGATGCGGAGTCAACACACGATTCTATCTGTAAAAAACCTCAATGATTCAATCTTTAACAAAGCATGTAATATGAACTTATAAAGCATATCAAATTACCAAATAACAATGATAAACAAACCACACAAAAGTCAAGTCGTAATGGTACAGAAGCAAGTGTCCTTCGGGGCCGGGCCCTTAGCCTCCAAGGATACACCGCTTTAAGTTAATCCAGACGCAGAGATGAAATAATCACCAAGCTTTTATTAATGCATCGGTCAAAAATACATTGAACCAGTTCTCAACGAGACTCAATAATCAAAGTTGATGTTTTACAGAAAATTACATAAAAGCGTATCCTATCTATCAAGCTAACAGTGTTGTCCCTTTATATAAAGGTGATGGCGGAGATGTCCAAGTAACATGATAAATAAAGCAGCGATCCCTCAGGATCGAAGATCCTGAGGGATTCGCCAAACTGTTAATTCTTCATCCTTTCCTTTCTTTGGCGCCGAGCTGGTGTCTTCTCCTTCTTTTCCGAGCCGATTTGCTGTAATCTATTTAGCCTTGTTTGCATTCGGTTCTCGTTCAGAGGGACAGCAGTTATCTCGACTTTGTCCTTTCCTTTGGAACGGAAATTCCTCGTTTTCTCCTTTTCCTGTACAGAAAATAACCATTATCAGTGGCTAAGTCTTGCATATCAATTCTCACATGTTTTGTTATGGTTCCTTATTACTTTCCAAATTCATGATACAAAAAGGTTCACAAATTCTATTAAAAAGCCACTGAAATAGTCATCAAAAGCATACCTTTGACTAATGATAGACTGCAATTTTGACCAAAACTGACTAGACTCAAACTGACATGACTTTAAACAAGAAGACTGATAAACTTAACTTTACAATCTCAAACCAACCAACCTCTATTTCCAGAATTATAGCCTTCGCTCCGGGCCCCAGACTGAAAATGAGAGATCCGTGCACACTTGCAATGAAACAAAAGTAAAATGATATATACAATGACAATGAGATCAGCAGCAAGTACTCAGAAATAATAGCGCTTCAGCAACCGACCATTGATCGGTCCACCAGGACAATCATCTCCATTCATTTCTTTCAGAAGAAATGCATTCTGCCCCCGATACGCTGCAATCTTAAACGGTCCCTTCCACAAATTCTCAAATTTGCCGTGTTTTCCCTTGTCTTCATTCCGGGCATCCCATTTCAAAACTACTTCATCCAACTGAAACTTATCTGATTTTGCCTTTCTGTCGTAGATCTTCTTAATGCGCTCCTGCAACTTGAAAGTATTTTGAAATACCTCCTCTCGTGTCTGCTGTAAATGAATCATCTCATTAATCCTCCGCTGCATAGGATCCTCTTCACTTCCGGCCTCCTGAAGCAATCTGACCACCGGGACAGCAAGTGAAGTAGGAAAAACTGTATCCGTCCCATACACCAACTCGAAAGGAGACATACCAATAGACCTTTTCTGACTTACCCTATCAGCCCATAATGCATTTACCAACTTTTTGTGCCAAGCCTTCTTGTTAATTTCCAGCAATTTCTTAATGATATTCACCAAGGATTTGTTTGAAGATTCCGCCAAGCCATTCCCTTGTGGATGGTATGCGGTTGAATGTCCCAATGTAATATTGTACTTAAAACAAAAATCAACCATCCTCTTAGACTTAAAAGCTGCTGCATTATCCGTGATTATTTTAGTAGGACACCCAAAGCGTGACAGAATATTGTTTTCAAGGAAAGAGATAATTACCGCATCAGTGGCCTGTCGAGTGGGAATCGCCTCAATCCACTTCGTGAAGTGGTCTGTAGCTGTCAAGATCCATCTATGCTGTCCGGAAGATGCTGGGTGGATTTCTCCGATAAAATCCAAGCCCCACTGCTGGAATGGTGCATTAACTTCGATTGGTTTTAGAGGCAAAGGCTGTAGTTTCTGCTTCCCTTCGAATATTTGACACTCATGACAATTTTTCACAACCTTGAACACATCAGAAAACAAAGAAGGCCAATAATACCCTGCTCTTAGGATCTTATTCGCTGTGGTCTTCCAAAACAAATGACCTCCACAGTCACCTTTGTGAAAATCCTCCAAAACTCTTTGAGCTTCCTCCTCTACCAAACAATTCAACAACATACCCCCAGGGTCTTTCCAATACAATGCAGAATTCAAAATGCAGAATTTAGCAGCCTTTAACTTCAATGTTCTACTCTTATTCCGAGGCATACCAGGCGGTGTAGACAAATTCTGAAGCACATACAAAATGTCAGCATACCAAGGAGAAGAAACAAAAATATCGGATACCTGAACGGGCGCACTTTCTTCTTCTTCATCAGACATGGCAGCAATCAAATTTATGTCTAGAGCATGCAGATTTGTTTCAGCCATGAGCTTGGCGAGTCCTTGCCCTTTGATTAGCTTAGTCGGTTTAATCTCCACATCGTACTCTAACAATGCAGCGATCCACTTACCCCTTCTTCCTTCTGGATCCGCCTGTACCAAAACATCCTTAACTGCTGCGTTAGGAACATATGCTGTAATATGGGAATGCAATATGTACACACGGAAATCCTTTAAAGCCTTTACAAGTGCAAGTGCTTGTTTCTCAATGATATTATACTTCAATGCCCCATCTCTTATGATCCGACTGAAAAAAGCGATGGGCTTCTCAACTCCATCCCTTTTTTGCATCAAAACAGCTGCCAATGTATGCTCAGAAGCGAAAGAAAATAAAATGAAATCTTGTGTGTAATCGGGGCTGATTAAAATAGGGGCTGAAGAAAGAGCTATCTTTACCAAATTAAATGACTTTACTGCCTCTTCTGTCCATTTTACCTGACTGTCCTTTTTCAGCATGTTCGTGATTTCTCTAAGGTGCTCTGCAAGATTGGGAATAAAACGACGCAGAAAATTCATTTTACCATTAAACGACTGTATCTCTTTCTTGTTCCGGGGCTGTTCAATCTGCTGAATGGCTTCAACACGTGCAGGATCAACTCGAATGCCATCTTTCGAGATGATGTGGCCAAGGAGCTTTCCTTCATCCATGGCGAAAAGGCTCTTCTTTGGATTCAGCGAAATGCCATATTTTCTGCACTTCTGGAAAACAATTTTTAGATGATATAAGTGTTCTTCATCAGAATTAGAAAATACAGTTAGATCATCAAGGTAAACAACCAAAAACACATCTTTCTCATTGGCAAAAGCCATGTCCATGGCACGCTGAAAGGTAGCGCCTGCATTCTTTAAACCGAATGGCATCTTTGCGTAATGAAATGTTCCCCCAGGAGTGGTGAATGCAGTCTTGTCACGATCATCTTCCTGCACTAAAATCTGATTATAACCTGAGTATCCATCGAGTAGAGACATCCTTGATGCTCCAACTACCCGCTGCAATATGTGATCCATCTTTGGCAGCGGATAATTGTCCTTTAATGATACCTTATTCAGATTTCTGAAGTCAATACATAAACGGATCTCACCTGTCTTCTTTCTCACGGGCACCAAGTTTGATATCCAATCTGAAAATCGAATAGGCACAATAATTCCTGACTTATACAACCTATTTACCTCTTTCTCGATCGATGGTAGCAGCTTTGGATTGATCCTCCTCAACTTTTGATGAAAAGGCTTCTGATTTGGTTTGATGGGAATAGTATGCTGGATGATATTGGTATCATATGTTTTAAGATCTGAATAATCCCACGCAAACACATCAGAAAATGAAGATAAAAATTTCACGTATTCTGCTCTTACCTTTGGTGACAATGACTTTGACAATTTCACCATCTTGGGATTCTCAGCTGTCCCAATATTTACCTCTTCGACACCTTTCTCTGTTGGCCTCAATGTAGGCTTACGAGCTACATCATCCTGATCAAACAATTCTTCCAAAGGAATCAATCCCTTAGGAATGATGTTATCCTTCAGTTGCAGCACATCCATTTGATTTATATGTATGTCATCAATACCATCATCAAATTCAGTATCTATGGAGGTATCTTTAAACTTACCCTTATTCTGCAGAAATTCACTAATCTCCTCATCATCCTCAAAAACTTGCCAACATCGCTGATTGTCTGGAACGGTGGGTCGGTGTTTCACATATATCTCAAACTTGTTGCTGGAATTCATTGGAATCTTAAGATTGCTCGCTGCCTTAGCAAGTCCATCAGCGACACCATTTTGTATGCGGGGCACACATGTCAAAGTATAATCAGAAAATAACTTCAGAATATCCAAAACTGCATTTCGGTAAGCCCTCATGCGAGGATGCTTAGCCTGAAACTCACCTTTAACTTGCTTTATCACTAATTCTGAATCACCATATACCGCAATCCTTTTCGCATTTAGCTTCTTGAGAATTTTAAGACCAGCAATAAGAGCCTCGTATTCCGCTTCATTGTTTGAACAATCGAATGCAAGCTTGTAAGAACACACTCTCACATTGCTCGGAACTTTATCAGGAGCGAAAACTGGACTTCAAATCCACACACCAATCCCAGCACCATCGCTGCCCACTGCACCATCAAAATCCATGGTCCAAAGACCATTTTCATCGTCCTCTAAATGCTGAAACTGTGTCGGCTCTGTTTTTCCTGTTTGCTGCCCATTGTCTTCAGCTGATTGCTCCAAAACAGCTTGTTTATCTCTTCTTTCCTTTTGCAAAAATTCTCTGAAATTCTCATTTATTTCTGGTATGTCTTCTGCCTGAACTAATTGACTTTCTACATCATTAAAACTATCAGCAAGCAACACAAACGACTCTAACTCAGTATGTACATAATTCACAGGATGATTGACTGGCTTCTCTTTGCTAGTTATGATGTATTTCATCTTCTGCTCACGATACAACTTTCTCATTTGACCGAAGACTGGAATTGTAGCATAAGAGAAATCTAATTGAAGTGTACCTTTCAACTTTTCCCCCCAAGATCTTGCAAGGAGCATTCCGAAACGTGGAGGAATGTCAGCAACCACCACATCCATCAAAACATTCTTCGCTAGAATTTGATCTAAACTTACCACCAAATCTTTGATGAGTCCTATACACTTTACCCGGCTGGAATCGAATGAATACAAATCATGATACTCTCTTGTAATATCTAATCCCAACTTCTCCATGATTGCCTTTGGCATCAAATTGTGCGAAGCACCCGAATCGAGCATAGCATTATGCAATATATATTCATGCAACCTCAAACTGATGTAAAAAGGAGGGACATTACTGTCAGGAGACTCACCATTCAATGCAGGCCCAAAAATCAATTCCGGCTGATCATCCTCAACATTTACTGTGTCAATCATTGGATCACAGTTCAGAATTTTGGTGACTTGACTACGGTAACTGCTGTTCTTCATAATCTCCGTCAAAGGAATGGATATTTTCAGTTTGGAAATTTCATTTTCCAAGCTAAATGCTGAAACCTTCTCGACCTCTTTAACTGGAATTTCCTTCCTTTCAGCCTTGTCTTTCACTATACTTGACTGATTTACCTTCTCAGCTGATGATACTTTACTTGCTGCGAGGTCAATTGTCTCTTTCCCTCTTTTCTGTGGTATTGGTGAATCTGTCTTCGGTGCTGAAGCTTCCTTTCTTTTCTGAATGGGATTTATAGGCACATCTCGATTTCTCAATGAATATTGTTTCTGCTGAGCAGTCAATGCATTCAAATATCCTCTTTGGTATTCATCTGACTCTTCTTCTAAATCAGCATCATTTGTTAGGATAAAATCCTCATCTTTCTGAACAACTGAACTTTCGCCATACTCCTCTTCCTCGGTAATATAAATAGGCAAATCATCAGGGGTGAAGAAATGATTTTGCTCACCTGACACATCATCATCATCATCGGAATCATGACTCACAAAATTCTGCAAAAGTGGAGTCTTAACCTGCTGTTGGGCTGCTGGCTCTTGAGCTCTTTGTTCACGCTGCTTATTTCTGAATTGTGGCTGCTGCTGGCCACGGAAATTTGGATTTCGAAACTGCGTTTCTGCCTTGTCAAGATTCATTCTTCTTAAAGCCTTTTCCAACTCACGAGCTATCTGCTGTTCTGATATAGATGTAGAAGTCTCTTCCTTTATTGTCACTCTTTTTTCTGCTTTCAACCGTGCTCTTTTATCATTCAGATTTGCCTCAACACTAACAGCGACCTTCTGCATATCTTCTAAAGTAGGTGGATCTCTATCACGAAGGGAATAAGCCATCTCCGGATCAAAGCCATCCGGGAATTTAAGGAGAGCAGAATTTTTGGACGGTCTCAAATCATCTGGAATAGCATTATACACTGTATTGAATCTAATGATATAATCCTGAACAGACTCACCAGGATTACGTTTGAGGTTTGTATATTCTGAAGTAATCTGCAGCGGATCCTTTTTCATCTCCCATCGGTCTAAAAAATGCCTCTGAAGTTCTGCCAATGTATCAATGCTTCTTTGTGGCAAGGCTCTGAACCATTTCCGTACCTCTCCTCCAAAGGTTTGCACAAAAAGCCTCATGGTCACATTTTCTTCATCAATCTCGAAACGATCAAAGAAATCTGCCATATTGTCTACATGCTGTTGTGCAAGAAGACTCTGTGGAGTGCCATCAAATGTCGGGATCTTACTCTGATAGTCTGCGGGCATATCATTCAACTGCTGGGGTAACACAAGGGGTGAAAAACGAGCAGCCATAGCTCTTGGTGGATTGAAAACAATCTGTTGTCGAGGAGATACAGGAGGAGTAGGAGTAGTAGGTCTATGAGATGTATTCAATGGAAACAGAGAAAATACTATTGATTGCGGATCAGAGAACTCAGGCTGAACCGGAATGATAGGGACAAAAGGAGGTTCAGTAGGGATCCGTGAACTTGATGAAATTTCAGATGGGTCGAGAACTTGTGAAGCAGATTCAGTAAATTCAAAAGTATTAGTATCCTCAATAGAACTTTGCAGCTGTCTATCCAAGTACTGTGAAACAAATCTATATTGCAAATCTTCGGTAAACAATGGATCTGGGACTAATCTTGACAATTCAGTTTCGGAAAAATTCACAAACAAGGATGTTTCAAACTGTGCATCAAAGGGGATTTCATCAACATATATGATTTTGACAGGACAGGATGCAGATCGGGTAAGCACTCTGGAACTCTCAAAACTCAATTGGCTTTCTCTTTCAGAACTCTCTTGACTGCCTTGTTTTCTAAGGGTCCTTGGAATCAGATTCAGATTTTCGAAGATTGTTGGTGGATCAGGGTCAGGATTCGCCCTAGTATTTCTTCTTGAAGCCAGTGTATTGATCTTCTCGGAAAACAAAAATTACAAGGAACACAATCAACTATTTTCAGCCTTTCGACTTCTAGACTCAATCATCCAAAAGGTCTAGAACGAATAAGTATACTGGGGTGATTTACAAATCAAGTACTGAACACACAAGCTTACCGGAGATCGACTGAAGTAGCGTTTATCTACTTCCGCTTATGCATAACAAAAGCGTTTCGAAAGCTACCTGGCGTGACTTCAGACTCCGTCTAAGACTCGTGGGACAAACACATCAACAAGCAAACCATTGAGATTTTTCTTCCCCAGTATGGTCGCCACTATGTTAGCACTCAAATCTACCTCAGGCTGAAATGAAGTAAAACTCAAGGCTACATCAAACCACGCTCAACCTCGTAGCTAGCCCTACGAGGACAGGAGAGGGCTCTCTCCGTCAATCTCGAGAAAATAAGCAATAAGATGCGAGATGACTTACAATAAGAACTGATTTTAGGCTAGTAAAGAGATAGGTATGTTTGGTTTTTGGTTTTTTTGGGTTTTCGCTGGAGTAATGGGAAAACAAATTTTGGGTCCGGGGATAAGGTCAGACCTTTGCAGAGTTCAAGCTGGGGCGAGGTAGGTGATGATCTTGATGCTTTAAATTGGATTTTATGGATAGATTAGACCGACGAGGAGCTGAAGAGGGAAAAGAAGAACTTGGATCCTCTCCAAACAGCTGAAAACATATAGAACTAACCGAATTCAAAGGCTAAGCACTGTAAACAATGGATTCAACCTTATTTCACTCATTCAATTTAGTTCAGAAGCATAATGAAAGGATGGCAACATTAAACATGAAGAAACTTACAGTAAACAAAGGAAAAACATCATCAAGAACAGAACACCACAAGGATCCCAACAAGTGCCGCAAAACCCCTGATCTTTCCTTAGCCAAAATATGAAAAGTATGTACAATAGTATCAAAAGTCTCCCAAGAGTCCAACCTGTAGAATGCCTCAGAAATTACAATATATAGATCACTCTAACCCCTTTCCCCACCTCTAGGGGTCGAATTCCCTCTTCAGGGATCAGTTTCAACCAATTCTAATCATGGAACTACAATCTAGGCCGCTAACAACTTGCCTCTAAAAGAGTGGAAACTGATCCATTACATGATTTTTTACTCATTTGAGAGTGAATCTTCTAGAAGAGATAAAAACAAGCCAAAGTTACACATAAAACATGAATTTACATCATAAAAACCCAAGAATTCTATCCATAGGCAAAACTGGTCCAAAATAGGCGAAATACTGAGCTGGCAGCTGAAAAACTCAAAAAATTCTCAAGGTGGGTCGCTCCTGAACTGCGTGGGTCGCTCATGTTGCAGGCTGATTTTGAGGTAGCTCCCGACATCCAAAGTGAGCTCATGATAGCTCGTTGGAAAGCCCTGGATGTCTAATTTCAAACCCAAGTAGAATTTCTGAATTTGGAGTTGATGTGACCCCTCAAAACTTCATTCTCCCAGAGGTACTTCCTGCTGGTGCAAAAGGTGGCAGCAAGGTGTTTTTTATGGTGTTTTTGAGCTGTTTGACCATCCAGATTTTATCAAAATGCTAAGTTGACTTCAGAGGATGCATATTTGACCATGAAAAATCCAAAAATGTAAAGATCTCCTCCAGAAAGTGTCTCAAAAAAATGCGAGCGCATGAGCGCGCGACCCACCTAGCCACAAAACCTGTTTTTTAAACCAAAAATTTGGAAATGACAAAAATTTTCTCCGAATTTGCCCAAATTCGGAGCGGAGGTCCTCCATCATATGTCTTGCTCATTCAATGAAGCTTCGGCCAAAATCCGAAGTGGATTAGGCCTTTTCCGCCGTTGAAGTGCCTTGCGCAACCTCCTCTTCATCATCCTCATCCTCGCTTTGCAAACATGCATGCGAGCCCAGTAATGGCCTTTCATGTGGCGAAGCATGTCTTTGTCTCGATTGGCCTTCGCCAACAGCTTCTCCAGATGTATATTCACCCGCGTGAGTACAGTATCTCTGTCAGCTGGTGTCATGTCACCGGGCCTCTTTCGATTCCACTGCCTGTCCTCACGGATTTGGCGCACCTCATAAAATGTGAGTTCATCCTCGAGCTGTTTGTTGCGCTGCTCCAAATAGTTAATCACCCACTGAGCCTTCTGCAATTGGTCTTTCAGCTGGTCATTCTCGGCCCTTTGCTCCTGGATGACTTCCCTCAGCTTCGAGCTAGGAGAACCCGTATCAACATCAATGACTGTCATATCGGTGTCTCGGCCTCCTGATGGGCCCTCATCATGCATGGGCCTCTTGCCTCTGTCTTGTACCTGTACCTGCACTGGAGAAGAAAACGAGACCCTTTCCACATCACGTGGAGATAGTACTCGCCGTGTCGATGAAGTCGGTAGGACCCCTTCCACCTCACGTGGAGATAGTACCCGCCGTGTCGCTGCAAATAAGGCCCTGTGGCCTCGCTGATATGTCTGAACCAAAGGAGTAATGATATGCCCAACCTCAAGCATGTACGGCTGGTGTGAAGGCTCTCCTGCCTCATAAACTGCCTCGGGAGGCTGCTGTGGCACTCTGAAAAAGTCTCTAGAAATGAAGTCCTCCCAAGTGATGCCCTGCTCTGCCAACTGATGTGACACCAAGATTTTGATCAAAGCGAAATGATATATACTCTTGTACTGCTGCACTGGGCTCGTCTTCTTCTGCACAAATGTAACCATCTTCTCTATGTTGCGGTATATGAAATAAGGAATATTCATCATACGCACCCTTGTGAAGTGCATCAGCAAACGAACATGATATGAGAAAAGATGAGCATACCTGCCCTCACAACTAAAATACTGAATGATGAGCCTCATGAGTGGTGCATACTCATCTCTCAAGAATCGGAATGGAAAGACTCTGCCCAAGTAAGCCACATATCCAGTTTTAATGTATGGCTCATAATGAAATTTCTCTAACTGCTTACCCTTGCTCCATTTCTCACCTATGTTCGGTATGCCATTGGCTTGAGCAATAGTCAAAGGTGATACAATGAAATCAACCCCAGCAAGGTTTACCCGATCACCCCGCAAATGAAGAAAAAACAAACGTGCCAATTCACGATGAGGTCGGGTTTGCACAACCATCTCACAAAACCTGAAACATGACAAGAACCGAAAACAATCCATAGCTAATGGACATGCCTGCAACCGAGCCAAAGAGGTAGGCTCCTCTCTGCGATGATCACCACTTCTGTTTTATCTGCGGGAACCCCGTGGTACATTACCTTCAGCCACCGAATCACTGCCTGATCCTGGCTCATATTCTGACTCTGTCTCTGACATATCTCTGATCAAACTTTTGGGCAATGTGTACACTGAGATGAATGCAGTGAAAGCAAGATTAGGACGTATGTTTAACACTCAATCAGTATCCCACCGCCAAAACACCATCAAGGAATCAAGTTATGGATAAAATCTCTGTTTCAAATGGACTGACAAGCAGCATCTCTGTTTTGAATGCAAATGAAGTCTTGACAAAATAGGAATAGACAACCTTTCAAAAGTTTGGACACATCCATTCAAAAGAGAGCATGGTATTGACAGTGATATGTTTGTCTGCGAGTTATGACCATAAATGGTTTCAATGAGCCATTTGAAACAATGCTAACATTGGGCAAACAAAGACATGAGCAAATGCTAACCTTGGGCAAAGCGATTCATTACAAACATGAGAGATGTGACTCAAAGGTTTGATAAGGCATACAATAACAATGGTGACAGAGATATTATGGGTATGAGAGCAGATTTGATTTTCATGTTTTATGAAAGGCTGACCAAATCACTGTTTCAGACATCAAACCCATTTTTACACCATTTATTTTCATTTTAACCCTGAAAACAATAATCTCATAACAGCGGGGTTTTAAATCCTTCATTAGCATATTAGAACCATGTATGATGACACAAAAACGTTTGCAAACCCCAAGTGATTGAAGAAAACCTGTTTTGAAGGCAACTGGAGTCGATCTGGGCGCTCAAACACAATTCCGGAATGCTGTCTCTGCGTGGGTCGCGCAGGCTTAGTTTGGGTCGCGCAGCCCAGGTGGGTCGCGCAGGTGCAAACCCACTGTGCTAAACCCGTTCTGTTTGGGTCGCGCAGCCCAGGTGGGTCGCGCAGGATCAAGTTGGGTCGCGCAGCCCTAAAACACTGTCCACGCCTTCCAAAAATCCAAAATCGGCCTTCAATCTTGCAAATACGTTTTGGGAGCGATGAAATCGGTTCAAATGAACTTGTTTGGCCTTTATACACTTCACAAATATCTTCCCAATCAGATTTCATTTAAAATCTAACTTTAAACCCACATTACAAATGTTTTTGTAATTTTCACTTTGGCTTTTAAATACAAACTTTGCTTTGGCTTCTCTGAGGTCGATACTGATGATTTTATTGTCTTTTTGCAGGGATATGGCTGTCTTAGCTAGAGGAAAGACCAGGGGTCTGCTTCTACAATGTCTTCATGCGGAACAATTACAAATTTATTATAAAATGATAATGACAAATTTCTAGTTCCAAAACAGAGTTTTGGACTAGAAATGTATTTTTAAGAAAATGACGATGATAATAAAATAGAAATCACAAGTGTTGGACTTTCCTCACCTTGCAGGCTTGATGACTAGTGTATAAATGACTCAGAAACCCTAGACACCAAGACCTAGGACACTTATTGACAATTTTAATGACCTCATGTATCATGACAATAACTATGAATAATTTTTTGAGGAAATTTTTTTAAAATAGCGCTGCAGGTGTAATATGAGGAAACACAAGATGACATAACCCTTCGTCAGTTCATGGCATGATCCTAGTGATATGCAAAGAAGTGAAACAAGTGAGACACCTAATAATGAAAATGCAAAAGACGAAATGATCACTGACGGAGGGCAGCAAGGGCTGACTCTAACAGAAACTACAAGCCAAATGTCTTGTGAATAATTTTAATGACACTCCAGTCAATCTTCAGAGAGATTTATTGAACTTTCCCACGATCACCTCTTTGAGATGAAATTCGGGAGCACGAAAAATCACTACCTTCCTGATCCTTATCTCCAAAAATATTGCCAACCAAGATCTGAAATTTTTGATGAATTTCCTCAGGACCTCGCTTCGCACCATATGAATTTCAGATTCTGAACCTTCGTGAAAAATTTATAGCGCAAATTCCACGATGACCTGTTTAGGAGCTGAAAAAATACCCGAAAGCTTCCACGGATCCTTGTCTCGGTGTGCTCACCAAAAAGTCTGAAATTTTACACAAGCTTCCTCCAGGATTTTTCTTTGCACACCCTAAAAATTTCAGCTTCTGAAACTGCGTAGAAAAAAATTTATAGCGAAAATTCCACGATGACCTGTTTGGAGCAGCGAAACCCTAGAATCCAAAGCTCTGATACCAAATATTGTGTAACCAGCTCCAAAAAGAGAAGAAAAGAGATATAAACGCCTTAGAAATGAGCCACTTCGAGGGGGAAACCTCCAATACATTACATAAATGAACAATTCTTGGATGATACAATTTACAAAACCTCCTTTCTATATATAGGAGTCCTTGGGGCCATAATGTAATCCTAGTGGGC
Source organism: Pinus albicaulis (assembly GCA_034641835.2). Lineage (NCBI taxonomy): Eukaryota > Viridiplantae > Streptophyta > Pinopsida > Pinales > Pinaceae > Pinus > Pinus albicaulis. The sequence goes on from CM076580.1 coordinate 1,291,879,590, forward strand.
CACAATGTAATCCTAGCCGACCTAACAATAATAATTTAAGGGCACAATAATAACAAAATGGGGGTTACAAGGGTACAATAATAACAATAAGGGGTTTACACTAACAATAATAAGGGGCTATACTAGTGATATAGGGACCTAACAAATATACACACAAAAACATATATGCACCAGGCATACAACATCACATGTACAGAATACTACATATGCAACATTACACATCATGCCAGGTACAATATCTGAATATATAACATGCACAACATATGCAAAACAATAGCATTGTACATTCATAGACCACACACTGACCCCACAAGCAACATTTCTTCTTGTGTCTTTCCACTATCCATGCTTATCCTAGCATATCGCATGTCTCACAACTTTCACTTCGCTGATGTACCCCTCAAAATTACCTGTCCATAACATAAACATAGGCATAATACAAGCATAATGTCCACATGATACTGACCTCATATATCTATCATGGTTATTATTCTCACTTGATTCCTCATAAGACCAAGAACTTCTTCATGCCATTCACCTACATAAGAAATCATCCCTCCACAAAAATGATCCTTGAAAACCCTGTCATACAGTGACATACATACATACATACATGCATACATATAAACATCAACATAAAGCAATCATGATATCATTAGATAGTGACATACATTCATGCATATATACATATATATATTATCATAACCATGATCACAACATAATTACCAAATATCATAAGGTCTAGGTTAAGACAACTCCCTTTATTCGTGTACAATATGCACACTGTTGAGAATAATAGTTCCCAACATAGCCAAGGCATCTAACACCTAAGCTCCACTAACTTTACATTTCATGTTACCTTTCTCATAAATGTTCTTCCACCGTCCACTTTCCACAATGGATCCAACCAATCCAACTGACTGTCATATTCTTACCCTCCACTGCACTTACTCATGTACTAAACTCCATCCATATCTTACATTACCTATTGGGGTACCACATATCTCTCCCCAAGCTCCATTAAATTTCCTCTTTCCCCAACCAATTCCCAAGAATCTCAAAACATAAAAGACAAGGACAAGAACAAGAAAAAATAAGAAAAAAACCATGAAAACCAATAGAAATATGACACCGCAACCAAAGTGGCATAGCTATGCACCAGACATAAACAAGACCAAAAATCAAGAGCAAAAAAATAAAAAAGATAGAAAGCATAGGAATAACAACAAACACCATGACTCAATCCCCATGGTTCCCAATACTTCCAATGGAAATCTCAACTCGAGCCTTCTCCAATATTTCATGGCAGTCTCTTTTTCCATGCAGTCCCTACATCATACTGCAATAAACACATAATTTTCAATGCATAAATAAACATAACAACAAGCTAGTTACCTTACCTTGTTGTGCCAATCATGTTGCCTTGTATATAAACACACTCATGAAAACCATATGTATCAACATCAAGACAACATATCTATCAATTCAGAATCGACATGTACCAAGGCTAACAACCATGCCATAATCAACAATCAACTCAGAGTCATCAGACATAATAAATAATGCTACAACTATCAGCTACTTACACTCAAGTATATACCGAATATCTCAGTACATATGTGTTATCAAAACCATCTTAAAACAAAATCATTCCTTCATGCAATCTTACAGACTCATATACTCATATCATGCAGTTAATCAAACATTCAAACAACTTGGAAACATACTATGTTAAATAAATCAACTAGATGACATAATAAAAACCAAATCACTCAAACACCAAATATATGACATAATCAAACATTCAAGCACCAAGTAGATGACATAATAAAACTCATACCTTAATGTATATTAGGGGAGGCTATCTTGTTTTCACACTCAATTTAGTTAGCATGATATCATATCAACTCAAACATAAATAAGGTAATAATATCCCTAACAGTAACTGACTAGCATGTTTGCATCATAAGCTCATAAAAAAATATCGTTCATGCATAATAACCACAATTGCACAGTCAACCTAGATGAGTATGACATAATACCATAACATATTAAATCATACTGGAATTTCATAACTCTAACGATTTGCATAGGACAATCAAAATTAGCGTGATACATCTAACATCAAGATGTTAATGAAATAACCCTAATCCTCAAGTTACTAGAATGTAACAACATCATGTAACCTAATCATCAAGCTAACTATCATACAACAACAAGAAGTTAACCCATAACATGCTCATAAACACCATATAAGTTTTCCAACATAAAACAACAATAGCAATTCATACTACCATAGGTTGCTATCATTCATGACTATTCGACACATGTACATATAACCACACTAATCAACTAGCATCTATAATGTATGTAACCATAACATCAATAAAATGAATAATACTCATAACCATAATGCATATAACCACATTGATCGAATTATCATTTATCATACATGTAACCAAAATAACAATATAATGACAAACATATAAGTAGCCCTAATGCTTACAACAACCATGAATCACATACCTGGATTCCAAGCACACAAAATTTTATGACAATATTCTATTACCCCAAAGTCCATTGTTGCAACTTCACTTTAGTGATATGCATCTCCTACTCTATATCAACCAACACATTAGCATCATAACATATCAATATGATCATGATGACCTAATTGCATACAATGACCTTGTGCACAACAACCTTCACCAAACCAATGCAAAATTGACCATATGCACCCACTTGACATGTATAAATAGTCATGAATGACCAATACATGTCCCACATATGACATCTCACAAGAAAGTATACACAGATAACACCGAAGCATGACCAATATGTAAACCTAAAATAAACAAGCCATGCATGTACAATATGTAGCAACATGTACACAAGTGTGCATGGACAATACATAAGCAAGAACAACACATAACCAGTCATACACTCATGACAACATATGTTGAAAACAACACCATCAACCCTTCCATGGTGACACAACTGCCACCATGGCCAACGCAACATGCATGCAACAAACACACATATAGACCTTAAGCATACTAAATTCATATGAAACCAACATAAACGCATGACCCACACAACACCCATCATTTCAAGAGTTGAACCATGCTTTGACACCACTTTGTGGTATCATATATGAACCAAAGAGAACGAGAACTAGACACCGACATGCATAACAAATGCATATAAAACCATGGTCAACACCATGTAAATGCAACAAGCACACATATAACATAAGCATGAGGAACACATATGCAATCGACATGAAAGCATGATCAACACACACAACCCAAGGAGAGTGCAACCACACTCTAATACCACTCTGTAACACCCTCTTCCCACATCTACCCAGGTAACCAGTCAATTGGGGTAAACATGTGAAAAGAGGCTAAAAATATGAGATTCAACCTCCTAGATGACCTTAAGGAAGTGGAACCGACAGAAACACCAAAAATACACGTTACACTGCATCCTTGACATCCCCATGAGGTAACCCAACCTTCCAGGGCCATGTTCCCTGAGGGGGAACTGATTTTTATCCCCTTTGAGGCTTATCCGCATGCTTGTAAGGGCAAGGGAGCAACTATAGACCCTATAGCCATGGGATAGCCTTGTTAAGGTAGCGGTTAAGGCACAAACAATCAAATTTTCTGCCCAACTCTGGGATTTGTGCCACAATTTCAGCCCCTGAGCCCAGGTCACTTCCTATAACTTCTTGTAACTTCAAGAGAGAGAAAATAACAATAAAAAAACATATGGAAGCAATCACATCAACCAGAACTCATCCGACCCCACCCATCCATGACAGGAATTTCTTCAAACATGTCACTAACATAGCATCTACAGGTAGAAACAATAGATTTAATCAAAGGGGTCTCTTCCTTATCTGAGAATGGCTAAGAAACATTGCTCCCCTACATCATAAGCTATCATACAATCAATTTTACCATAGATACATGGGATATTAATTTACAGGAAAATACATGAATAGAGCTATACATCATCACTGATTGAACACATGCTCATAACCAACATAGTTGTTAGGATGAATTCTAATTGCAAGTGTACGAAAAAATCTCACTTTAGCTATGCATAACAAACAACCTTAACATCAAATATGGATGCCAAATTCTTTAGATCTGCAGTTAGTTGACCAAGATAAATGCTACAAAATCTAGATCTATGCAATAAAATACATTAAGCAGTAAATAAAATCAAGAGTTGCTCCATGCATCCAATAGACAAGACAAGAATATTTTTAAAGAATTTTTGTATTTATGACACCTGGGAAGGGAACATAGAAAGATGTTACCAGTCCCCCTCAATGGGATAAGTTCTTGTATGTCCTCAACATTTCAGATCTAAGATTTCTCTCTCTTGATAGTGTAGAAAACCCAGACAATAAATGGAACTCAAAGGGAGCTCACAAGAAAAATGGTAGCAAAATATGACAATTATGGAGGATCAAAGTCAAACCAAAAGTATAGATCCAGAGTGATCCTTAGGAAAAAAAAGGTACTGAGTGAATGGAAAAACCCTTCTATTTATAACAGAAGATCGAGTTAGTCTAGATATTGGTGCATAGTTAAAATATTATTAACCAAATCTAAATCCAACTTTTATGGAATATTTTATTATATTTATTGGAGGGAAAAAGAATTTGAATTTGGTCAAATCCCTTTATTTGTAAATAATAAATAAATAAATGATTTATTTATTATTTTAAGGATGTAGTTGAGTCATAATTAAATAAATAGTGATTTATTCAATTATTTATAAATGATTTAGTCAAGTTTAACAAGGAATATTATTTAAATAATGTTTAAATAATTATTCCTAGAAAATAATAAGATAAATAATGATTTATCTTATTAATTTTCCTGTTTTGGGTTAAATATGACCAGGAATATTAATTAAAATGTTGTTTAACTAATTATTCCTTGAGGAAAATAAAAAAATATGGATTTATTCAATATTTCCTCATGGGGTTTCCTGTTTAGACCATAAATAACTTAATAAATTAAGGATTACTAAGTAATTTTTCATAGTGAAAGAAATTTTACTTAGGGTAAAATTGGTCTTACATGGTGTACTTTGGTCGATCTAATAGTAACAAGTTAGAGGACCAAAAATTGGTGTAACAGATTGCCCCTTAGCGTGCGAGCGTTAGGAGCTAATCGTATGACCGATGTACGTTGTAAGAATTCAATCACTAGACACCGAAGGGGAAGTCAAAGAGAGAGAAATGTAAGGTAGACCAAAGAGCTAGAGGACAAGACCTTGAGGAGGCGAGACATACAGGTGCGACAAGTCCCTTTTATGAATGAGTACCTGTGCTACAAGCGGCGGGGGAGGCATACCTATGCCCGCCAAGACAAAGTACAAAGAATAATGCGTCCAGTAAATAAGGGACTGAACTATATAGTACATTCTGGCATGAATATGAGCTAGATAAAAACATGATAATGAATCCCACATACATACTATGCCTGGGATAAAAACTAGGACTTATACAATAATATCTGAGTACATGAGATATAAGTACAACCAAAGAGGCCCTATAAACAGGATAGGGCTCTGAAAATCTGAATGATACATGCAAACTAAAGAGGCGCTACAAGTGGTTAAGGTCGGAACCATCAAATCTATGTAGGTGCATCGAAGGATCTAATGAAGAGGTCATCTGGGCATGTGGGGGGTTACCTCAAGGGCCACCCCCTCATGAGGTCTGAAACAACTCACACACACCCAGGAATCATCGGTACAATCTGTTGCATCACTGAACCATCAAGTATACGGATCTCGATCATGCCGTAAGGAGCTGGAGTTGAGAAAAAATCAAGCCAAAGGGAAACAAGGAGTCCCTTTGCTTGATCCGAGGCACCGAACAAGAATGGAAGTTGGAACCAAGGTACACTGCCCTCTAGACCCGTCTTCTGGAATGAATGAGTTGATGTCAATAGAAGGAGGTCCACCATAGGTGAGGAAATAAGGGATCCTAAACTAAGGCACGAGAGATAATAGTAGAGCGACAGACAGGCTGAAACTAGGGATGATGATGGAATGGGGGGTACTGAGTAGTGGGCTGACGAATTCCCTTGTTAGAGTATTAAGGGCATGGAAGACCTCGCAGCAACTGACACAATATCAAAGGGAATAGGGGACAATAGGACTGAAGGCCATAATGTGCGACATGAGAGATGAACCAAGCAATGAAGGATGGAGGACTATAGCGGGATACAAAGGGACTCAGAATAGACTCCATGGATGCAATGATGACTCAACTTGAATGCTCTAAACAAGGGCGACTCGATGATGCTGCCACACAGAAAAGGTCTGGTGGGGACCATAAAGACATGAGGACAAGATGGTTACTCATGACGAAAATTGACATGAGCATGGACAAGTATGGAGGCAAAGTGGTGCCCCAAGTACAAGTGTTGCAAGTGAAGAAATTTTATTTTTAGGAGTGGTGAATTGACCCTTCTTGGACAAAATGTGTCCTGGTGAAGTATCAAATCACAAAAAACTAAAGGATATCCATTTGAGAGCTCGGTGAGATCTTTCCAACGATACATATGGTTTGCCAAACTAAGCTACGGTTTGGTTGCATCGGGCGAAAGAAAAATCTGGGGTTTCTCTTTTAATAAGGAATTTTCCCTCCAAATTCACTCGTTTGTAAGTGTAGTTGTGGTGAATGTAGAGAGGAGAGAAGGCCCTAAATCTTGCGGTGATCGTAATGGACAAAACGACCATTGGAATCGAGATCCTTCAGTTGCAGGAAGAGGCCTAACCCTACTCTTTCATTTTAGTGGATTGAAAGTTTAATTTAGGTGCCTAGAGCTTAGGAAAAAACCCCTGCTCTTCTTCACGGCCGGGTCACACTTTTTGGGGCAATATCTGCGACCTGGGTAGCAGGTTTTGGGTAGAAAACTGTGACCTGTCTCGGGATTTTGCCTGAAAAGTGCAACCTGATAGAGAGGGGTATTTTAATGTTGTTTCTTGGCTGAGAGCTAGGTTTTTATGGTTGAATGCAGTATTTCCTTTAAGTACACTGAAAAATATGATGGTTTTGTGCAGATATGGCAAAATTGTGGATCAACTAGAGAGAGAGAGACCTCGACACATTACGGTCGGAGATCCGAGAGGATCATGGTGTCCGTAGTGCATTGGCCAGGTTTTGGGTCCTGAAGGTTGTGGAGAACCCTTTGATGAGAGCTGGGGAGCCCTTGTTGGCCTGGATTGTCAGTTATTGAGATCCGGACCATGAGGTATTTATAGTGCAGGGGCACCGGATCGAGTTGATGATCTAGGATATATATTTTCTGACTAGTCTCCCACCACTTGGGATGGTGCGAAGTACGCAGCCAGTGTTACCACGAGGGAGGAACATCATGGAGTTTGTAGAGCGCCATTGCCGACCAGGTCTCCATTTCAAGGGGACACAGATATCGATCAGGGGTCTAAAGAGGTTAGAGACTTGTGCTGTGGTTGCAGCGGTGCTGTGGATCCTGGCCAACCAAGCACTTCACCACATCACTGGGGGTCAGATGATGCTTGTTGAGAGTGTGTTGAGTGGGACCTACTATGGGTGGGCCCAAATGATGCTGTCGTCATTGAAATGACAGTTGTCACTATGGAAGCGGAAAGTGAACCATGAATATGCATATGGCACAGTGTTGTGCTCGCTCTTCTTTGAGAAGATCCCGACACTTCGACCTCGTATACAGATCTAGGATGGGGGCCAGAGGGAGCCCAAGATGCACCGGTGGGGGCGGCTACTGTGCACAAGGGTAGGTGGGGCGATCGGATGGGTATTCTGAACCGAGTTTTTTTCTCATTGGGATCATATGCCACTGTACATAGACGACTATCCCCATAGTGTGATGAGTTATCGTGGGGACCCAGACTTGCCACTGCTGCCTGGTTGAGTAAGGGGGCCCGATGGTAAGTGACAAATTGCTAATCTTTTTATGTGCATTTTAGAGTTTCAAAATATTTTATATGGTACTGATTCATTTACTTTTGGTATGCAGATATAGCACCAGTAAAACCAGCCGGGTACATGGGACGACCTGCAGTATCAGGAGTTGCAGGACCTAGTGGATCGAGAGCACCAAAAAATGAGGATGCAGTGGCCCTCCTAGAGGACATCCGTCGTAGATGTGAGAGGCTTCTGACCAGTGTTTCAGAGTGTGGCTGAAAAGACTTGGATGACCAGTACATAGAGCCATATATTGGTCTACCCTCGGAGTGGCTGGCTGGACTGGGGATGCGCGATCTACGAGCTGCAAGAGCAGAGCCATTGGAACTAGATCCTCCAAATAGTGATTAGGTGTAGGGGCATGTGGTGCCCCTAGTTTTGAGTTTTTGTAACATTAGATGGACATGTCATATGTATCAGAGTTAATGGACTCTAAAACATTTTATACGACACATTATATAATGGATATGCATCATTTTGATGGTTGTATGTTATTGTCTTGTGTTAAATGCATGTGTTAAGTGCCAATCTAGAATATTGTTTGCAATGTTATCTACATATTGATTTTGTGCTCTAGGTACATGACTGAATGTAATGATTTAAAATTCACGCATCAAAAGCTTCACTTGTAAATATATTCTAAAAAGGATAGGATTATGCACATGATAGACACCATTCAATTGCATGACAAGAAGCAAGGAATCTAAATGAACATGAAGGTGGAGGATGTAATGGGAAAGGGCATCAGGTAATAAACCTTGCACTGCATCATATTTGGTCTGGTTATTGGTGGCAGTAACAATGCATACACCATTCGAGAGAACAAGCGAATGTAAGGGGGTAAAAATGGCCCAACCTGCCGAGGCTAGATTCCGAGAGTAGCGACTTGCACCATCGGCATAACCGATATAAGGTGTGGATGGGGGGTCCATCTGAAAGGTGCCACAAGAAAACAAATTAGAGGATGATGAACAATGCTGGTAGCCTGAATGCAAGGTAGAAATCAAACAAACACTGCTAGAGGGACTGCTCTGGGTAGGATGTCTACCACCCACACACTGACGGGTAGGTGGTGTGTGGGAGCTGCCTTGGGGGCAGCTTGTGTTCAGGTCACGAAAGTCACCATAGAAATAGAGGGTTTCATTCCTCTTATTGGCAGGAAAGATGATGTAAGGGGTGGAAAAGGCTTCCATGATATCGTCATCGCAGTAGAAGATGGGGTGACTGGAGGAAGGGAGACCACATGACGCGGCGAAGCTACCTGACTCATCATTATGATAAGAAAGGTTCACATGCGCATCATCACGGGGGGTGACGGAAGAACAAGCAGATAAGGGATCCACTGATGTTGAGCTCAGGGTGATTGCTGAAGGGAGGTCGAGCGAAACAGAAGGGGAAGTCTTAGAGGGAGTTTCCACCGTGGATCTCATGAATGATGATAGGTAGAGGATGGTGGCTGCAGGCTCCGTCATCTCGACATTAGGAGGGGGAATGTCAACGGGAGCCAATAAATCCTCAAGTTGGCCTGAAGCATACTGCGCAAGGACAGGAGAGGTGGACTGGTTTTGTTTACTTTCGTACTCCCGAACTACCTCCAAAGAGGCATGATAATGTGTAAGGCGGGGACAACAGTGGGTATAATGTCCATGGAGATCACACAAAGCACAAGGTTGGTTGGTGTGAGTAGTCTTGGTGTTCTTGGCTGCATTCGAGGAAGAAATAGAGGCTTCAAGGACCGTAGACTCAGGGAACACAACATTGACCAAGGGCTTGATACAAGGAAATTCGGGACAATGATGGATGGCATGACCGACAACAGCACACAAAGCACATGGGGGTGGTACGATTTGGAGGTTGAGGAGGAACATGGTTTGTCCTGGCAGCCTTGTCTTTAGGTGCCTTCTTGCGAGCTTTGCCCCCTTCACCTGAAGCTGTTGAAATAGGAGTAGGTTCTTGTTGAGGTGACTGAGGCACGATTTCAAAGGGAGGGGTCATGAAGACCGGTTGAATAGGGGTCAAAGCAAGATAAGGTTTAGGCTGACCAGGCGGGATAGTGGTTGGGGGATCAATGTACCAGATTGGGATCCCCAGAGTCATGTTAGGAAGGGATAAGGTAGCCATAACAGGTACCGAAAATACTCCAGGAGGGGGAGCTATAAATGGTATTTGACTGGAGGGGTAATCGCTAGGCGGGATAGCTCCGATATGGTTAAGGCTAGGAGGAACCGTGCCAAGAGGGTAGAGAGGCTCATGGGTACCAGCTGTAGATGAGGGGCCTTGAGGAGGGGGTCCTAAAGGCTGAGTCGCTAGGAGCAGGTTGTGGAGGGCGGGGCTGCTGACTAGTCGAAGCAGGTCGCTTGAGGGCAGCCCGAGGCGATTGCATCATGCAAATGTTTGATGAGCTAAGATCAGAGACAGGAGGAGAAATACCAGGGAAAGAACCAAGAAAAGAGGAGTCTCTGTAGATTCCAGGTAAAACACTGGTTAGAGGTTTGACTGTTTGCTTATTGGCCACCGAAGAGATGATGGACTCAGGGGAGGTCTGAGACTTCGGTTCGTAATATGTCAACTGGTCGATGATGACAATATTTCTGTTCTGAGGAAAGCATATCTTATGGTGAACCGCAGATGGGACGATAGACATCACATAAGTGTAGCTACGAACCAATATAATTTTGTAATCTAAGGGGGCATTAATGACTTCTATGTCAACACAAACAGCCTTGCCCGCAAGAGTAATAGGACAATTGTGGAACAGGCCAATGGGCTGGGAAGAGTATCCATCCCATGCTCAGAGGGTGATAGTGGAAGGGGCCAACACAGGAGATCTGAGTTTCTTCCAAACCGAAGTAGACATCACACAAGTGGATGCCCCCTCATCAATGATACAACGGGAGACATTGGCATTCCGGATCTTGATGGGGATTTGGAAAGCGACGAAAGTAGGAAGGGGGGATGTTCCGATCGGTCAACATTGAAGATGATCAAACGATCATCTGAAGGATCCACAATGCCCATGGTAGTTAGTAGATATTTTCATTGTGAAGGGCATGACTGGAGAAGTTCCAGCGTTGAGATGGCAGCAAGGGATTGCGCAAAATAATCTACTATACTATATGAATGGGCATCTTTTCCAGAAGCAGAATTTCAGCGTAATGCTCCCTTGGGGATCTTGGTATGAACCTCTGTCTTAGGCTGAGGGATATGTAAAGGACCATTGGTTGTCGAAAGAGGCTTTGTGGAACCTAAAGAAGGGGGCTCGGGGGTAGACATAGCGGGAGGCTTGTTGTACTGACGAGACCGAGTTTGAAGGTTGAGGTCAATGTTAATGGGTTAGTCAGAGTTCATCATGAGGATCTGGTAATCAGAGGTACCAAATAGAGGAGGTTGAGTGGTTTCCTAACGTTTAGGGGGTTAGGTAGCCATGAATCCTTGCTGGGGGAAAGGATTGGTAAACACAACTGGCTATACATGTGCAACATTGGGAGGAACCGAAGGGGAGGCTTGTTGTCCTCGCGATGATGCTTGAGGCTCCCACATCTGACACATATGAGGTAAAAGAGGACAATCGTGCATGTAGTGACTATAGAAACCACAACAAGAACAAGTCTTATTCGTGTGAACATGCCTGTCCTGCTTGGGTTGAGTGCCTTGTTGTTAGTTAGCAGTGTTAGGTACATTCCCTTGGGGATTAGGTCCTGGATTACCTGGGGCAGATCGATTTTGGGTGTCTTTCCTCTTCTTTTTGGAAGTAGGAGGATTAGTCGTGTCCTTTTGTGCACACCTACCCCTGGGGGGTGGTCGCTACTGTTGCGGGGGTTGAGAAGGCAAGGGAGGTGGGGGTGCTAATGCTGGAGGAGTTGGAGCACCAGGCTGCGGATACAGGTAATAAGGAGGTTGGGGAATATTGTGGTAAATAGGTTGGGCAAAAGGAGGAGGCAAGCCTTATCCTGGATACATGCTACCGAGAGGGGGAAAAGTACTGGAGGAGCTGGCCCCTCCCTGAGGGAAACCATAACCCATGGGAATATGAGTGTACGGATGAGAAAGGGCTCCAACGATACCGTCGGCGACAAGGGATGCCCCCAGTGCGTTAGCACCATCGGGTCTAGGGAGATCAGGTAAGATGATATAAACATAACCATACTATGCATAGATCAGGTCATATTTCAACGCAATCTGGAGAGCAACTTCTTCAGTCTGAGGGAAATGAGATGCAAAATATTTTCCAATAGCAGGAAAAAGGGATCTAAGAAACCAGTCCATGCAGACATGGTCTTCGAAGATAGGGGCTCGACATAGGATCTTTCTTCTTCGCCATTCTTGGACATGATCGGATAGGCGGGTCATAGACGATTGACGGAAAGAGGTCAAAAGTTCGGTACCAGTGTCATAACAAAGGGGAAGCTGGAAGTAAGACAAAAAAGCTCGAGCAAGAGTCGAAAAATTAGTATGAGAGGTAGAGGCCTAGTCAACATACCACTTAGAAGCTTCTCCAGTAAGCGTACGTTGGAAAAATTGAAGACGGACAGAGTCATTGGAGATGGAGTTAGACGAACACCACATGGGGAAAGAACGAACATGGCTTGTAGGATCTTCTCTAGCAAGACCTTAAAACTTGGGGATGTCAGAAGGGAGCTTGGTTGGCATAATAGGCCAACCAGGAACATGGTGTATGGGGTCATTGATCAACTAGTTAAAATCGGGAAGATTGAGGCCTACCATATAAGCGAGCAAGGGAGAAGCTGGGATAGTTCCTGTTGTGGTCCCACTAGTAGCATTCCCAGCATTAGGGTTGGGGCTATCACCAGAATTAGGTCCTGAACCAAACATGGTGAAGGTGATGGGGGGAGACCCAGGGAAAGAACCAGAAGGGGAATCCAATGAACCAGAATTGGAGTCAGAATGGGGACTCGGTGGAGGACTAACTCGAATCCTACGCGGAGTAGTAAGTCTTCCTAACAGAAACTGAGGATGAAGGCCAAGAAGTCTTCAGGATAAATGCCTTAGGGGTGCAATGATGGAAGAAAAAACACGAATCACAAAAGGAAGAGATACGAACAAGGGCAAGGAGGTGCAGGATCAAATGATTACAATGTCGAAAAAAGGGCATAGAGGTGTGAGATCAAATGATTACAATGTTATAGTCTTTGCCTGGCGGTGTAAACCAGGCGCTCTTCACTTAGGGTGTGTGTGTTAAAGTGTGTTAATTTTGATTTTTAAACCCAGACGTGTGTAGAGAAAACATAAAAAGTGTGTTGTATAACTGCAAATAAATCTACAAATAACAGTAAAGTAAACCGAATATAACAGAAAATAAACAACTAAAGATGCATCAATCTAAACCCAAGGAGGTGGGATTCTCAACAACTAGTCTGTGGGTGGGAAAAAAATCTAGTCAAAACATACCAAAATAGCCAATGGATCTAAATTAGGTAGGGAAAATGATCTAAAGGTTAGATCTGCTGAAAATAGGTGCAGAAAACAACAAAAAACCAGAGGGAAAAGTGATGCAAATGAGGTGGCGAAAGGCTACAACCTGAAGGGAAATGGAGGGGACGCTAGAGGAGGACCAAACAAAACTAAAAAGAAGTGTTTTGGATGGATGAATAACCAATTTGAAATGGATCCGAAGGTACAGGATCAGATCTGAAAAAGGCTGAACACACTGAAATTTCAGACTATCTGCTTCAGCTAAACTCCTCTTAGAAAGGTGGAAGCATACTGAAGCCCTAGGGGGCTAGGTTCCCACTTCGACGAGTAAAATAGAGCAAGTACAGGTCCAAAATGGGCGGAGACGGAGGTCAAATGACCCTGAACAGTAGCCCAAACAAACCCAGAAAAATCTCAGAAAAATTCCCACAAAAAGTACAGGTTGCAGTTTCTGATCTGTTTTCAGCAAAGGTCGCAGGTTTTAGGCAGTTTTCTGTGCCCTGAAGGTTGAGGTCGTAGGTTTTGGACCAAAAAGTGTGACCTACACTTTCGGCACTCTTGGGAGCAGGTTTCCTAAAACATTTTCATCTCAGCTGTAGCTGATATATACTTGTCACCTACGCAATAGGTCCAGAAACACACAAAAGTTAGAATTTTGACTGTTTTAGGGTTTTAAAGGTTAAAAACAACATCAAGAAGAACAAAACAAGAATCTGAACAAAAACCTTAGGGTTTGAAGCAGCTGGTCATGCAGGGATCTAAAAAACTACAGCGTTTGTAATCATAAACCCTTGTGGAGTCGCCAGTTGTTAGGATGAATTCTAATCGCAAGTGTACGAAAAAATCTCACTTTAGCTGTGCATAAAAAACAACCCTAACATCAAAGATGGCTGCCAATTTCTTTATATCTACATTTAGTTGACCAATATAAATTCTACAAAATATAGATCTATGCATTAAAAGACATTAAGCAGTAACTAAAATCAAGAGTTGCTCCATGCATCCAATAGACAAGACAAGAATATTTTTAAAGAATTTTTGTATTTATGACACCTGGGAATGGAACATAGAAAGATGTTACCAGTCCCCCTCAATGGGATGGGTTCTTGTTTGTCCTCAACACTTCAGATCTAAGATATCTCTCTCTTGATGGTGTAGAAAACCCAGACAAAAAATGGAACTCAAAGGGAGCTCACAAGAAAAATGGTAGCAAAATATGGCAATGATGGAGGATGAAAGTCAGACCAAAAGTATAGATCCAGAGTGATGTTTTGGCAACAAAAGGTAGTGAGTGAATGGAAAAACCCTTCTATTTATAACAAAATATTGACTTAGTCTAGATATTGGTGCATAATTAAAATATTATTAACCAAATCTAGATCCAACTTTTATGGAATATTTTATTATATTTGTTGGAGGGAAAAAGAATTTGAATTTGGTCAAATTCCTTAATTTGTAAATAATAAATAAATAAATGATTTATTTATTATTTTAAGGATGTAGTTGAGTAATAATTAAATAAATAGTGATTTATTCAATTATTTATAAATGATTTAGTCAAATTTAAGAGGGAATATTATTTAAATAATGTTTAAATAATTATTCCTAGAAAATAATAAGATAAATAATGATTTATCTTATTAATTTTCCTGTTTTGGGTTAAATATGACTAGGAATATTAATTAAAATGTTGTTTAACTAATTATTCCTTGAGGAAAATCAAACAAATATGGATTTATTCAATATTTCCTCATGGGGTTTCCTGTTTAGACCATAAACAACTTAATAAATTAAGGATTATTCAGTTATTTTTCATAGTGAAAGCAATTTTACTTAGGGTAAAATTGGTCTTACATGGTGTACTTTGGTCCATCTGATAGTAACAGGTTAGATGACCAAAATTTTGTGTAACAATATTAATAACAGAAATGCAATGGATACAATAGAAATAAAATCCGTACATAAACTAGTATTTTTGCATACCGAATACTGGATAAATGAGCTCTTCATTACTGAATGTAAGAACCAACTAGAGATGGGACTTCCACGTTCCACCTGACCATAGATTAGCTGAGCCAAGTCTAACTTCAGCCAATCACCCCCGTGCCATATTCCAAGCATGAATGTGGGACTTAATCAAACACATCAATCACACTCAATCCAGGTCTTCTAGCAAAACCACCTCAACTCTCAACTAGTGATTCCACCCCACGGCCAGACATCAAAACCATCACGGATTGGTCTCTATCCAAGCTGATCTAGGGCTCCAGAGTGTTTGTTCCAACCAAGTCTCCAGGACTAGTAATTCAACCCCAGTTGTTCTCGGGCTCTAGAGTGCTTGTCTAACCAAGCCTCCAGGACTAGTAACTCAACCCAACAACTGTCTGTCAGGCTCCAGAGATTTTTTCCAACCAAGGCTACATGAAATACTAACTCAACCGAACATCTAAAGGAATCATGAGATCCAACCATAAAACAATCAATAGAAATAAACCCACAATCATCATAGATAACCAGGAAATGGCAAGGTTAGGAAATCCACATGCATACACCATGCATGCCAAATCTAGTGAGGGAAACATACATGTAACTTGGTACCTGCACTCAGAACCTATTGTAGATGCTGATCCCAATGTCCTCTTCCGATTTCCAACTTTTCCTTTCCTTTCTTGATCCAAATGTCCATGTATGCCACACTCTCCAAGAGTTCTCCAAGAATACTATAAGTGCTCTAGAGTATGAGAGAGTGAGAGATAGAATAATGAGAAACCCACAAATAAATTGACCAAATATTTCCCATTAATCCTCAAAAACCTTTTTATTAATGAGGCCTCTATTTTCTTCGTTTTCCATAATATTCCTTCTCATATGCAACCTGTGACCTTTCACCTTCCTTTTCTCCTAATTTCTATTATTTTCATAAACAAAATGCCAATTAATGCCTCATGCCTTTCCAAAGCCTTTTCCTATTTCCTTAGCCATAATAAATCGAATTGAAGACCCACTAGGATGTTTTTCCCAACATTCAGCTTGGCATACGTGCCCCATCACCATGGTCTTATATATTTTTACATGAATTTTTTACTAGGGATATTGCACTTGCGCAACAACAGGTAATATTTTGCCACAAGCTGGAAACGATGAATTATTTATGCCAATCAAGCTATTCACTTGTGAATCAACTGTACAATCTAAGGATGTATTATAATGAGATAGAAGAAGAAATTTCTAAATATATATCTTAGCAAGACAATGCTAAAGTGAAAGCAGTCGATCTCCCTGGAATAGAAGAATCGTAGAAAGAAATTATTTTCAGAGATTGGGACATCAAGCTAAAGCAGACAGAAATGACCATATTCAGTGCTAGAGATATCTCCAACAACCTCACTGAATCTGTCAGTGAATGTCATCTTCATGCAAATTTAATTCAAAAATTCCCTGAAGGTACCTTACCAGATGTCAAAGAAATGACAAAATCATGGCAAGATTTGTCAAAGAAGAAAGCTGCAAAAATTAAAAGATTATCTAAGGTTAACCTTGAAATTCATTGGAAATACTTAGTTAAACCTCATAGCCAATGGCTTAAATGTCTTGCTAATACCACCACACATATTCTTCCAACACTTAGGATGTAGTTTTCATGGGGAAAATGTGAATCAAGCCTGATCATCCTCCTTAATTAAAGTCAATGATGGATATGGTTGAACTACAACAACAAATGGGAGAACATTCATCCTCTCGTTCTTGAGCATCTTGTTACAACAAACCCTATTATTGTCCTCTTGTTTTATTTTAAGGATGGTTTGTTTAAACCACCTCAGTATTTCATGTCAATTTACTATTATTATATATATATATATATATATATATATATATATATATATATATATATATATATATATATATTTAACTATAAATCCCCTTCATGTTAATGAAGAAAATGTTCTGAAATTTTGCAAAGAGAGCTTTAAAATTTGCACTATTGTAACTCTTGAGTAATGTGAATAGAAAAGTTTAACCAAAGATGTTTTCTCATGAGCATAGTCTTAATATATCAGGTATTAATATCTCTTAATTTTTGTTATGTTTCAATGAGATAAATAGTCATTTTGAATTGTTTTTCAATATATATGTGTTTTATATACAATCAAGCATTTATTCACTATTGATGTGTGAGATTGTAATATTTTAATATATATGAGAAACAACGAGATCTTTTATGTGATATGTTTTAATTAACTATTTTATTAAATCAATTATTCTTATATGTGTTTCACTTCATATGTATTTGATGATTTATATTTTTATATATCATATGAAATCCACTAAAAGTCACATATAAAGACAAAATTTGTCCCGGGATATACATATTTAAGTCTATTTCAATTTTAGTTATATTAGTCTCATTCATATCATTACTCTTACAATTTATATCCATCCACTTAAATTTTTCAAGGGAAACTGTTCCCATTATCCCCAGTCGGAGCCACCACTCCAAACAGGAAAGGAGCTACTTTAAGTTCTCAACCGGGTGGTTTTCCCCGATGTTGAGGCAGAGATTTCCAAGCCTTAAACATTTTTGGTGCTAGAAGGAGGGCCTGAAGACTACAAATGGAATCAAGGTTCAATCACAAATCAAAAGGCCATCAAAAGAGTCAATCCCCCTCAAAATATCCTCCAATTTCAAGATTCCATTTAAAATATCCCACTCCTAGATTTGAAGTTGTTGAAACAACCAAAAAATCTCCTAGTACACTTCCTAAGTGAGTAGGTCAAACTTCCACTCCATTACTTGAAGAGTCACTTGAAGTTCATACCTTGATCCAAGCATTGGAAGGGATTTATATTTTAGGAGAAAGACATGTTCAGTCCAAAGTCTCTGTTATGAAGCCAACTCACAAAATAGAAGAAAATATAGATAAATTTTTTAGAAATCAACCTCTTCGAGGGGGAAACCTCCTTTACATTAAATAAATGGGAAATATTGGATGATACAAATGACAAAACCTCATTTCTATATATAGGAGTCCAATGGGTCACAATATAATCCTAGCTGACATAACAATAAAAAATTAAGGGCACAAAAATAACAATAGTGGGATTCTATGGGGCACAATAATAATAATATGGGGACTACATGGGCACAAAAATAACAATAAGGGGGCTATAATAACAATAAAAATAAGGTGATACACTAGTATTATAGGGACCTAGCATGCCCCTCTCCTTCAAACAAGTGTTGTCCTCAACGCTTGAGTAGTTATGGATGCTTCTGTATAGAATTATCATCCTCCCATGTTGAATCTTCAGAAGGTAAGTTCTTCCACATAATGAGATACTCTAAAATTGATCGATTTCGTTGCTGTCAAGTTCTTGTTTCTCTGACTGCTTCAGATTCCAATATGATTTTTCCTTCTTCGTCAAGTTTTGGCAATATTGTTTAAACTGGGAACTTATCACCTATAACCTTTTTAAGCATGAAACATGGAAAACTAGGTGCACCTGGGAAGATGCGGGAAACTCCAATTTGTATGCCATAGTACCAATCTTGTGCAACACCTTGTAAGGACCATAATACTTTGGTGATAATTTATTATCCTTCTTAGCTTGCTCGAGGGACATTTGCTTGTATGGTTGTAGTTGTAAAAATACCTTGTCGCCTATATCAAAACTTCTTTCGCTGTGATGTTGATATGCATGTTGTTTCATTCAATTTTGCGCCAAAGTGAGGTTATCCTTTAAGAGTTGGAGAACTTGTTGTTGATGCTCGATGTGATATTACACTACTTGAACCTTAGGGTTTCCTCTTAAATATAATGTGATGGACGGTGGATGATATCCATAAAGTGCCATAAATGGGGTCATTTTTGCTGCAGTATGGAAGGAAGTGTTATACCACCATTCAGACAGAGGTAACCACTTGACCCATTGTGTATGTTTATCAGATACAAAGCAATGAAGATATTCTTCCAAACATTTGTTCACTATCTCAGTTTGCCCATCAGATTGAGGATGATATGATGAGCTATGAGCTAATTGAGTACCCAAAAAAGAAAATAATTCCATCCAAAAATTTCCAGTAAAAATGGGATCTTTGTTGCTTACAATGATCTTTGGGTTTCCATGTAGCCTTTGAATTGTTTCCATAAATGCAGTAGCAACTGTATTGGCTTTAAATGGATGAGATAATGCACAAAAGTATGCATACCTGGTAATTTTGTCAACTACCACCATGATGATAGTCTTTCCTTCGAACTTGGGTAATCCTGTGGTAAAATCCATTGAAACCTACTCCCAACATTGATTTGGAATGGATAAACATTGTAATAGACTCGGGGTTTTAATTGTCTCAACTTTATTTTTTTGGCAAACCAAACATTCTGCCACAAAAATTTGAATATCATATTTAAGGCCATCCCAAAAAAAATATTCTTGACCCTGTGGTAAGTTTTTAAAAATCTTGAGTGCCCTCCTAAGGGAGGGGTGTGCAATTCCAAAATAATATTTTGTTTGAGTTGGGAATTATTACAAATATATAAGCGATATTTGTACCATAATGAATCATTATTCCAGCTAAATGTTTCAGATGCACTAGGATATTTCTGCAAATTTTGAATGATTGTCCACACCTCTTCATAATTCTTCTATTCATCCCTTGCTTCAGTTATCCACTTAGTTTGGATAATAGAAATGGCACAAAGCATTGCTTCCACATCCTCATCCTTTCTTGAGATTGCATCTGCAACAACATTTTTCTTCGCTTTTTTGTAGATGATTTCAAATTCATAAACCAATATATTTGTGACCCATTTTTTTTTCTCTTTTGAAGATAATATTTGTTCCAAAAAGTAATTAATACTATCATGATCTGTTTTTACCTTGAAGTGTATTCCCATTAGGTAAGGTCGTCATTTATTTAGTGCATGTAGTATTGCCAACATTTCCTTATCATAAATAGGTTTCAGTAAATACTTTATTTTTATTGGACGACTTTCAAAGCAATGGGTCTTCCTTCTTGCATTAAAACTGCAACAATTCCATTTCTTGAGGCATCACATTCCACAATAAAATTTTTTGTGAAGTTTGGCGTAGCTAAGACTAGTTCTTGGCACATTGCCTCTTTAAGATGTTCAAATTCCTTAGTTGCTTTTGGAGTTCAAGAAAATGCATCTTTCTTTAGTAATGATGTTAGAGGTGCCTATATTCTCCTATAATTCTTAACAAACTTATGATAATACCCTGTTAACCCCAAAAATCCTCGAAGATGCTTTATGGTTGTGGGGATTTTCCATTCCTTCATGGATTTAATTTTTTTAGGGTCTACCTTAACACCCTCATGAGATACAATATGACCCAAATATTTCACCTCTTGTACTCCAAAGAAACATTTGGAGGTTTTTTCATATAATTGTTTCTCCTCCAATAGTTTGAGCACCTTGTCAACATGTTGAACATGATCCTTCCAAGACTTGTTGTAGATTAGTATATCATAAAAAAATACTAACATAAAATTTCTAAGGAATGATTTGAAAATGGAATTCATCAAACCTTGCAATGTGGAAGGTGCATGAGTAAGGCAAAAAGGCATGACAAAAAATTCATAATGACCCTCATGAGTTCTAAATGTTGTTTTCGAAATGTCTTCAGTCTTCATTCTAATTTGATGATATCCAGAACAAAGATCCAACTTGGTGAAGTAAATTTCTCCATGTAATTCATCCAATAATTCATCAATGACGGTGATGGGAAATTTATCTTTAATAGTGAGCTTGTTGAGCTCCCTATAATCTAGACACATATGCCATGATCCATCCTTCTTGTGCACTAATACCACTGGAGTAGAGAAAGAACTTTGACTAGGTTGAATTATACCAGCCTCTAACATTTCTGCAACCATATGTCCAATATCACGCTTTTGAGCATAAGGATACCTATAAGGTCTAATGTTTAGAGGAACACTTTCTGGAATCAAATGAAAAGCATGATCATGATCACGAATAGGTGGGAGTCCTTTGGGAGTCTCAAACACCTTGGAATGATTGTCCAATACTTTTTGGAGATATGGAGAAATAGATGATTTTGATGTTTGAACCTCTAAAAAGCATACTTGTGAAATTACGCCTCATTGTTCTTTCTTCAGAAGCTTTTTCATGACATTAAGGTTGATTATCTTTCCCATCTTCCCTGTGATACCTTGTAATTCAACTTCCTTTCCTTCCAAAAAAAATTTCAAGAAAAGTTCTTGAAAATTAAAAGCTATTATCCCCAAAGATTGTAACCATTGTACTTCTAGTACAACATCAACACCACCCATTGGAATGGAGAGCATTGGACTATTCAATACATATCCCCCCATGGTAATCTTGATATTATGGCACTTTTCAAAGTAATTTATAGTTCCTCCATTTGCAACCATCACTTGACACTCTGGTGCTGGTTATAGGAAGCAATTCAATTCCTTGGCTACCTTACAATGAATAAAATTATGGGTACTACCTGAATCAATCAACACTATTACATTTTTCTTCTTGATATGTCCTTCTATCTTGAGAGCTTGATGAGGGGTAATTCCTACCAATGCATTATAGGATGTGGTTGGATTCATTTCTTCTTCCTCTAGGGTTGGTTCCTGGTGTATATCCTCTTCTTTTGAAGTTTCTTGTTCCTTTTCTTCGTCCTCTTCACAATCTATGTAAAACAATTTATTCTCATCACACTTATGAACTTTAGTGTTTTTGCTATCACAACAATAGCAAAGCCCCTTTGCTCTTTTTTCTTCCAATTGTTGCGGTGTAAACCTTGCAGGTTTTGGAAGTCTAGGAGTAGCAACACTTCCATATTTATAGATGTGAGTGGTAGGATTTCTTGTCGCCATACTTTTTCTTTCAGTTTTTCTTGCTAGCTTGAATGCCTTCTCTAATGAATCAGGTTCCCAAAGGTGAACCTCATGTTAGATGTTATCCTGTAAAGTCCTTATGAAGACATCAATCTTTTTCTCCTCTAGAATATCCTTTACCCTTATTTTCAATTTTTGGAAGTACTAAATGTGCTCCACCATTGAACCATTTTGTTTGAGATTTATCAATTTGCTAAAGAACGTGTTTCTCTTAGTATCCTCATAATGTGCTATCATTTCCTCCGTAAAAATAGACCAACTAACAATTTTTTTACGATAGAAAAGCCATCGATACCATACAAATCTATTTTGTTCTAAATATAAATTTGAAATACGTACCTTTTGTGTGTTTTGCACATTATGGAGATCAAAATATTGCTCCATCTGTAGTATCCATGTTACGAGATCCTTGCCATAAAACTTCCTAATATCGATATTTGGAATATGATGGGTCTTCAATCCAACATTAGAGTTTATGAAATAATGATTAACATTTATTTTGTTCTCATCATGAGTTTCCTATACTACCTTTTCGTCATTAGGAATCTTTTATTGTAGCAAATTTGTCAAACCTTCCATGTCTGCTTTTAGTTTTTCGTCTATAACATCGATCTTAGCTTCCATTCCATTATTCAAACCATCCATTCCATTCTTTAAACCATCTGTTATCACTTAAAAAGATTTCAAAACATCATTATGACAAGATTACTTGTGATCATGGGTCAAAATAGGGTCTTAGGAGTCATTTCTTGAGTTTGACCAAGGGAAGTACTAAATTTTTAAGTTTGAGCCACCCTAGTGTTTAAATAAACTCATTTTTAAGGAATTTTATGTCAATTATTTCATCATTTTAGGATTCATTTCATTTCCCAAAGTTTTTAAATCATTATTACCTAATTAGCCAAGAAACCACAGTTTCATAGAGCCACCCGTTGAAAAAAGTCATTTTGTGCTACAAAAGCACTGATAGTTTCGTAGCGCAAACAACAAAAATTGCACTACAGGCACTATGAAAGCGGGGTTTTGTAACTGTCTTGTCAGTTGAGTTGTCAAATGTCAGAAACCGTTAGGAAAGGGTAGGATAGTGGCATGTTGAGTCATGTAAGGATGGAATCAAAGTACACACCCACATTTGCAGTCATCGTGGTCAGTTTAGGTATGAGTAAGTCATAATTTTCAGTTATGAAAGGACATTTGAAATTCAATTATTTCCTAATTAGTCACCCTCATTCATTTTTCCTTTCATTCATAATGTCTGAGCTCTGAGTGTCAAGCCAAACCTGTGGCTGGTTCTTACAAAGGTTCATTATATCCATTTCAAGCGAGGCTGCTGTTACATTTATTCAAGCGAGGCTGATACATTCATATCAAGCGAGGCTGAGAGTTTCTCTGAAGAATATGGCAGAGGAAAGAAAAATACACAGAGGAGGACAATTCTTAAGGAATGAACCTAAACATATGAAGGCAATAACTGAAGACCTAGCAGTGATGGAAGCATTTAGAAGAGAAGGTTGTCTACGGTTTTGTGAGAAGTTGCAGGGCTGTCACACATAGGTATCCAAGGAATTTTCTATGAATTTCAATGGAACAACCACTAAATTCGGGATGCTAAGTGTGTCTATCACACTAGAGGTCATTTTTGTCGTTACAGAGATACCAAGACGTCAAGAAACCCAATTCAAAGGGTTTAAATTTGATATGGAGCAGTGTAAAGAGTTATTGAATCCTGAGCACACTGACATGGATCTTAACAATGCTATCCCTAGAAGCTGCATCAAAGATAATTACTCAAAACTGCTGCTCAACATTTAGAAATATTTTACCTGTGAAGGCATATATCACAAGGTTTATTCATATCATTTCAAATTGATTCTACACTTCACTGGTAAGATTTTACTTGAATTACCTTTTTATCTGCATAGAAGTCTTGCAAAGATGGCTGATAAGGTGCAAGTAAAGTCTGAAGGGTGTGAAACATCATTATTTCATCATGGCTTAATGGAATTATTAATTTTAGATGAACTTCAGAAGATAGGCAAAGATTGGTCATCATTCTTGTTTATAAATGGTTTTGAGTTGGAAACCCTAACTCTTGCAAGAAACCCTAAAGCTAAAGAAGTTCCATCACCACCATCAGCAAAACCAAGTCAACCTAGGGTTGCAAAACCAAACGAACCTGCAAGACTAAAGCCAAGAAAGAAAATTGAGAAAAGGGCAGAGAAAATGCAAATGCTTGATACACCAACTCTCCCACCTGCAAAACATAAATCAAAGGTTGTTAAAGATGAAAAATAGAAACAAGTTGTCAGCAAACAGGGGACCAAAATAATAGCTAGAAGTCAAGCAGTGGTTTTGAAAGGAAAGACAGTGGCTATAGAAGACAACTCAGTAACAAAGGGGAGTGTAGAGGATATTCTTCATGCTATTGACATAGAAGAAAAATCTATTGTACAAGCTAAATTCATAAGGGAAGATGAGCAGAAGTTGAAAAGGGTCAAGCCTACAAAGACATTAGATTTTGAGGGGGGAGATGCAGGTTACATTTTTCAAGCAAGAAAGCCTATGACAAGGCATGATAAGAAATTAATGGAAGGCAGTAGTGAAGTTCAAAAGCCCACTAAGATAGCTAAATCACCCAAAGAGATTATTGATCTCTCATCACCCACAGTGAATCATACAATCAACAAATTAAAAAGGGGAAAAGAGAAAGTGACAGAGAAAACAAAGTTTCAGCGCCTTGAGGAAAAATTAAAGTTGGAAAACTAAGAAATTGTTGTCATGAAAAAGAGAGCTAGAAAACATAGTGTCGAGAAAGTGTAGTTTAAAAGGATGAAGGTAACGTGGGAAGGACAAGTTGACTCTGTTCCTGAAACTTTAGAAAATACAAAGCAACCTTTCAAGTGGACAGTTCCAACAATAAAAGAAGCTAAATTTGTCAGACTAATAAACACCCATCTGAGAGCTACTAATAGAATAATTAAAGACCAGGTGAAAGATTTAGAAGAGCAGCTGGAGTTAATTCATGATGAGTTAAAGAGAAGAAGCATTAAAATGACAGTCATAGAAGAACCAATAGGTCAACTAAGTGTAAATGAAGAAAGAATGCCTCAAGCAAACTAAACTGAAGTGGGTTTATAGTTTGTATGGTTTTCAAATACTGAAGACAGGTATATTTTGAGTTTTTGGGCAAAACTATAGTTTTCACTTGGAAAATTTATGAAAAAATCTGCATACTCAGCAGTTTCGTAGCGCATTCAGTGTAAAAAAGCAGAGAAGCACTACGAAACTGTTGTAGCTGCCTTTTTTGCTTATTTTGGTTGGATTTTAAGGTGTTAAAAGATGGGTTAAGATCTGAATTTACTATGAAGGGTGTGTTGAAAGGTAATTAAAACAATGCAAGAAAAAGAAGTTGAGTTTTTGGAGAATAAAGGCTTGAAATTGCAGCACTACAGAAAGCACTACGAAACTGTTGTGTTTTCGTAGCGCAACATATTACAGCCTTTTGGACAGTTTTTGAAGTGGTTTTGGACAGATGGAGACTAGGAAAGAGTGATGGGACATGTAAAGCTAATATTCAACATCCAAGGACCACAAAATGAAGATTAAAAGATGGTCAGAATGTTCAAATAAGGAAAAATATCCTATGCCTAGAAAACAGGGTATGGTTTCCTGCTTTTGTGGAGGACAACAAAGTGGTCATGAAGAGCTGAATATCATTATCCAAATTTGACCATGTGATGATACACTTGTCAATGATGTAATTTCAAATAGATAAGGTTGTTAGAGATAGTGATAAGGAGTTTGAGTCCTTTTTGAAATAGGACTGTTTAATAGGATAGGTGTGTTTTTTTATTAAATTCCATGTTTTATGGTTATGCAAGGTGTCAATGGACATTAATTCGATGTATCTAGCCTAGAGGCAGATCATTTGATGATGTAAGAGGTCTATTAAAGGCCATTGGGTCAAATTTGTTAAGAGTTGGACATTTTTTGGCAAAATACCGAGCTTTTTGTGAATGGACTGTTTCAGCTAATACAAAGATCTTCTACTTGACCAAATTGAGATTCTTAAGGGGTTTTTAGTATTTTACTATTCTATTTGTGTCTTTTATATATCTCATTTGCAGTGGTGTTCATCTATATTACTCAGAATTCATCTATTATATGCTCTGACTTCCTGTATAAGTGAACTGGCTATGTCTTTACATGTTTCATGTATGTGTGCCTTATGACTAAAAACCCTGATATGCCTCAACTTCCATGTTAAGTAGATTCGCTGAATTACTGAATTGCTTTGACTCCATAAGCCCAATGTATACATGATGATGTGATTCTCAACCTAAAACTATCATTTATCAGTTTATTTCCTAAATAGAGTTAGCCATCTATATATTTATCCATATCATTAACCTTTTGAGAGAGCCCTCTTAGGCTAAGGAGGCTAAGCCTCAGTCAAAAGATTAGGTTTGAAATAGTTACATGAGATTGTTTGATCAAGTAGCCTATTAGGTCCAATTTTGTGATAACACCATCCATCTTAGCTTCCACTCCATTCATCTTAGCTTCCATGCCTTTCTTCAAACCATCCATTTCATTTTTGGTTACTTTTTGTGAGAGCAACATTTTTTTCACTTGGTCTCGTAATTTTGATATATCATGTTGCACTTATTCCCCTTAATAAATCACAGTAGAAGTTTTTGAGGACTTAATGGGTTTGGAATTGTTTTTTGGAGGCATTTTAGAATCTAATATATATATATATATATATATATATATATATATATATATATATATATATATATATATATATATATATATATATATATATATATATATATATATATATATATATATATATATATATATAGGTTTCAATATTCCCTTGGAATCACCTCAAACTTCTTTTTCAAACAGTAGTTATGCGATTTAAAAAAAAACAAACACACCTTTTTCATTTCTTTTTAGGAGGTCGATATTGAACCCGAATTATATCTGTGATTTTGGATCTTCAATATTTGAAATTCAGTCCTGTAGTATCCCTCTAAGTCTTCTTTCCAATGCCATAGGTTAGACCTAATTTGGATTCTTCAAGGAAAAGTTATGCCCAGTCTCCCAAAATGACCTAATTATGGGTTGGTTTAGTAGAGGGAACTTGTATTGCGTGCCATGTGTCATTTTTTTGACCTTTAGCTCTGAAATCGATATACAAGAAACTACAGTCCGTGAAATTTCAGCCACTCTTTACAGAATTCAAATCTGATGCTTGAAATGAAAGTTATGATGATTTTCCCTAGGTCACATGCTTGAGGTGGAATTCCTGAGCCTGCAAAAACCATAACTTCCACAGATCATATCTCCAAAATTATTGCGAATCAAGGTCTGAAATTTTTACACAAGGTTCCTAAGGATTTCGATTCAAATGGGGTTTTTTTTAGCTTCTTAACCTTTGAAAAAAAAAAGTTGTATCGAAACATCCAAGATGCCCTGTTTGTAGCAGCAAAACCCTAGAATCCAAAGCTCTGATACAAAATGTTGTGAAACCAACTCACAAAATAGAAGAAAATATAGATCAATGCCTTAGAAATCAGCCTCTTCGAGGGGGAAACCTCCTTTACATTACATAAATGGAAAATTCTTGGATGATACAAATGAAAAAACCTCCTTTCTATATATAGGACTCCAATGGGTCACAATATAATCCTAGTGGACCTAACAATAACAATGTAAGGTCACAACAATAACAATAGTGGGCTTCTATGGGGAACAATAATAATAATATGGGGACTACATGCGCACAAAATAACAATAAGGGGGATATACTAACAATAATAATAAGGGGATACACTAGTATTATAGGGACCTAACAATATTTAAAGAAAGTGTATCCTCATCTCTGGGAGTTTCTCGTGTATTGACCCAATCTCAGAGTGAAAAACTTGGAATTAATCCTTTTGAGTTTCCACTATCCACTTATCGAATAAAAGTCCTTACTTCAAAAACTCAATCTTCTACTAGTCAAATTATAGCATCCTCCCCACCTCGCTCTCCCTTATTCGATCCTTTAAATCCTTCTCTACCTTCTTCTTACCATTCAATAAATCCTTCCATTCACATTCCTCTAACAAAAAAAACAGGTGCTATCATAGTCAGTAGCACTACATGGGCTACTTCTTCATCCACTCAATAATCTTCAGCCACTAGATCAACTACATCTTATTTTATTCCTACAAATCCTAGAATGGAAAAACCTTGGACTAACCCAGGGGTAGTCCAAATGGCACCATCACTCCATCCTCTACTTAAACATCCAGAGAGATGGTTACCAAAGTATAATCTTGATGATGGACTATCTGCTGAGGAACACCTTCTTAATTTTATGTTAGCCATAAACCTTAATGGATTTGTAGAAGAAGATTGTGTAGTCCGATTAATCCCTTGTACTTTCGAAGGATCTGTAGGATCATGGTATTTTTCATTAACACCAGGATCAATAAATAATTGGGATATATTTGAAGAACATTTTTTGACAAAATTTGGAGATGATCACATAACATCTACTTTGATTAATGATCTTTCTAATCTCAAATTCAATCTGAATGAAAAGATAAAAGACTTCAACTCAAGGTTCAATAAATTGTTAAATAAAATTCTTGAGACTTCTCAACCCGGTGATGATCTATAGATTGAATGGTATATTTCATCTCTTTCTTCTAATATTGCAATATTTGTTGATAGAGCTAAAAATACATCTTTAATTGATACTATGAAAGAAGCTCTATCTGTGGAGAAGATAATTATTGCTTTGGAAAATAAGAATGAAATTGAAGAAAGAAAAAAGAAGAAGGTCAATTTCAAAGATGAATCCAAAAAGACAGCTCCCAAAGATCCTTTCAATTTGGAAGGATTGCATAAGGTCATTTAAACAATGTCTAATGAGATGGTAGAAATTAAGAAGCAAGTAATTGAATCTTCAAAGAATTATTTTAGGCCTTTTAAGAAAGCCCAGTCTTCTCAATCTCAACCTCCTAACATCATATCTAATGTTGAATTTGACCAAGATGAAAATGATGAAGAATTAGCCTTATCTATCGAGGAATCACAAGAAGAAGAATTTGTCAAAGCTCATGGATTATGATTCTTTATCCTTACCACTTTAGAAAAAGAAGAACAACAAGAAGCTACCAGTCAGTACAAGAAGTAGAAGACCCATGGATCCATAATAATTAAATAAAAAACATAAGCCTTCTACTCATTTTTCTAAAGACAAAGGCACGGTTAAGAAGTCCCCTCCTATTTCTTCTGATTCAGTCCCATCTTCTTCAAATTATCCCTCTACATATAAAACTCTAGGTATCTCTGAAACCATAGAATATAACATAGTAGAGGATATGAAGAAGGTCAAAGCCAATATTTCCTTATATAAAGTAAGTGAATTAAAGAAACAACATAAATTCCTTCTTAAAGAATTAAATGTGGTACCTGCATCTATTTTACCCACTGATGTCACTTCCAAAGCTTCTAAAGGAAAAGGTAAGCCTTCAAATGATTCTTGAGACAAATTCAATCCTTCTGGTGCCATTTTTATTGGAGATAGGTCATATTCTCACACTACTCATTTTCGGCTGACCTTTGAAATATTTAATAAAAACATTCACAATTGCTTAGTAGATTCTGGGGCATCATCCAATATAATGCCCTATTAAATATGTCTTAAACTGAATATTTAACCCCATAAATATGTTTTCCATATTGTCCATTTAGATAGAACTAAGATCAAAGTGTTGGGAGAAATGAATTATGTATTGATAAGACTATCTTCTAATTCAAAAGTATGTCAAATCATTGATATATTTGTTGTTGATATTCCTGAGTTTTATGGTTTGATTCTAAGCAGAGATTAGTATAAGAAATTACATAGTTATTTTGCTACAGACTAGTCACATATGTAGCTTCCTTGTAATGGTAAACCCAATCATATTCAGGTAGATAGAGAGAAACACATGAAATATGTAGTGATCGATCTAGGTGAAGAAAATGAACTAGTAGTGTTTACAAACAATATTCTTGGGAACTATTTCTCTGAATCTTTCTTTGGCAATTTTATAGCACAAGAATCTCCTTTCTTAGCTGATTTTTTCGCTTCTTAGATTGAAAATTATTCTTAGATATAATCATGTAAGTGTATAAATATTGTAGATACACCTGTAATTAAGAATGATTATTTAATTTGGACTCTTTATTTTGATGGTTCTAAATCTAATGATGGTGCAGGAGCTGGATGCAATTTGATAAGCTCTAATGGAGAAAAAACCATGCTAGCATGTAGGTTGGAATTTGAATGTACTAATAACATTGCATAATATGAAGCATTAGTAGAGAGATTGCATAAAGCTATAAGTCTAAATGTAAAATACCTCAAAGTATTTTGGGACTCTGAGATTGTTATAAAACAGGTAAGAAACAACATTCATTACGTTTCTAGTTATCTAAAGCATTATCAATCCCTAATTCAAGATCTTACTTCACACTTCATAGCATTTAAAATTTCTTCGATCCAAAGACTACAAAATCCTAGTGCTGGACTTTTAGCTAATGTTGCGTCTAAGCTCATCCCACCTGAGGATTTTAGCCCTAATAGATTTTTTATTGAGTTGATTCTTCACCCCTCTATTCCTGACAACATCACTAATTGGTGTGTGTTCAATGATAATGAAGATATCTTGGGTTTTCTAACATCTGAAGGGTCTTATTCTGACCAAATCATCGATGAACATGAAAATGATAAACAACTGAATCAAATAAAGGAGGAAAATTATTTACCCAATCCTATAGTTAAACTTGAGGACTTTTTTGACGTAAAATATAGGTTTAAAAGGGTTACCAACTACAAACTTCAATGTTCAACTTTCATATTTGAGTTGATTAACCTTGGGTCCGATATTGGGTCACTTCTCTGCAACAATATGACCTAGAATTAAAGTCTACTAAAATTGTTATAGGTCAAGGTTTTGCAGATTGATTAGTGGAGATTTTAATACATTAGTTGATGAGACTCAGGTAACAATGTTCAAATCATAGAGGTGTGTCTTACTGATACTGAATCTCAGTTCGTTTATTTAATATTATTTTAAAGAATGTTTATAGCTCCATCTTAACTCAATTACAAGAAAAAAAGAGCTTTAAGGCTGAAATCTAATCAATATGAACTCATTAATGATGTTTTGTTTAGGAAAAACTATGATTTTGTTCTATTGAGATGTTTGGAAAAAAAATGAAGCACAAAAGGTTTTGCAGGAA
Organism: Pinus albicaulis; assembly: GCA_034641835.2. NCBI lineage: Eukaryota > Viridiplantae > Streptophyta > Pinopsida > Pinales > Pinaceae > Pinus > Pinus albicaulis. Next base: position 1,291,911,218 of record CM076580.1, read on the forward strand.
CTACACGATGCACCAACAAGTGGACACTTTGGTGGGGACACCACTACTCACAAAACTATGCATGTTGTTTATTACTGGAAAAATCTATTCAAAGACACTCTTGCTTATGTCAATAAATGTAAAGTTTTCCAGACTGCTTCAGGGAGACAAAAGAAACCAACCTTGCCTTTGTAACCAGTCAAAATTGAACAACCTTTTGAGAAATGGGGATTGGATATAATAGGTGAGATCGTTCCTCACTCTTCCAAACAACATAAATTCATCTTGACAACTACAAACTATTTCATGAAATGGGTGGAAGCAATACCTTTAATGGTGGCCAACTTTTAAAATATTATTAATTATTATTATTTTTATTTTATTTTATTTTTTATTTATTTTATTTTTATTTTTATTATATATATATATATATATATATATATATATATATATATATATATTACGAAAGCAACTAACGAAACCTCAAGATAGATATATATATATATATATATATATATATATATATATATATATTCGCTCCCAAGCTCGCAGCGCTCTGCAACATGGTTTTTATTTGCGCACATGGTTTCTGGTTGCTGTGTCAGGGTGGTGACGAATTGAGGTGCCCTCCCTAGCTAGGGTTCAATCCAATGGATGAAACTCAAGCCCCTCCTCCTCCTCCTCCTCCTAAGGTTGAGGCTTTCAAGCAACTGATTTCTTCCCAGCTGAAGAAGAAAAAGCAGCTTGCCTCAAAGTTCATCAAGAGGTTGGATGAGATCCCCTTGGTGGCTCTGTCGCCTGAGGGACCGATTAAGATTTCCCTCTCCCTTGCGGATCATGCGTTGGTTGGGCAGTTCACAGGCTTATGGCCTTCACAAAAAACTACAGAAGCCTAGATCAATAGAAACTGGAAGCCCCTCATTGCAAATAGTGTCACCTCTTACTTTCTGGGGTGGGGCTTCTTTCTATTTGAATTCACCTCAAAGGAGGATAGGTACTTTATATTCATGAAAAGAACCCATTTCATGGGTCCTCAAGGCCTCTATTTAAACAGATGGATCCCATACTTCCACCCTTCGTAGGATGTTCCATCTGTTGTTCCAATTTAGGTTAGACTCCCGAACTTGTCCGTGCACTGCTGGAACTGGTAATCAATGCAGCAAATTGACAACACTCTTGGGAAGTTCATAGATAGGGCTAACAACAAATATCAGTATGACTGCGCTAGAATCTATGTGGAGGTTGAACTCGAAGTTGGGCTGCTAGAAGCTATTAAGCTCATGGTGGGAAACTGGTCATGATCTGCAGAAGTTAAATTATCAGTAGATGTCGTTCAAATGCTGCAGATGCCATGAGTATGGCCATTTCATCAAGAACTTCCCCAAACATGCAAGCCCATAAAAGGAGAAGGAAGAAGGATGGCAGTAAGCCAATAAATCCAGAATGAGTCTTAGGCCAGGGCCAAATGTACAAGGAGCTCAGAAAGGAAAAGGGAGTACAGCAACCCCGGGGAGCATTCCTAAAGCGAAACCCATTCTGAAAGGTCAAGAGAACAATTTTGTGGCCTTGAACTCAGAGACAGAGGAATTCCAAGAAGTCGACCCAAGGGATTTGCAGAAGGATCTCCAAATGCAGGAATCCATCGCATCACCGGTGATCCTCCACGAGAAACCCCGAAAGAGAAGGAGCTTGCCTCTGAGGTTGAAGACCTAGATTTGGAGGAGTCGGAGAAAGAAGGAGAAATTGGGGATTCGCAAGCCTCGGTCAGAAGATCCACTAGGGGAAAGAAAACCTCTAGGGAAAAAAGAGAACAAGAAACCTACAAGGAGAAGCAGCAGGGGAGCCAGTCAACCCTAGAAAATATGTTGGCAAGAAACCCTAAGGAAAACAGAGATCAAGGCCAAGGCTCTAAGGGAGCCCTCTCAGCTCAAAAACGAAAGTAATAAAGATCGTCTCCTGGAACTGCAGAGTGATGGGGAGAAATATAAAAAAGAAAGCAATGAAATGTATAACAATGTTGGAAAACCCAGAAATTCTTCTCATCCAGGAGACGAAACTAGAGGAAAGGGACTTTCTTCACAAAAACAAATAGTTTTGGGGAAAAGGAGGAGGTATTTTTGTCTCCTCTAGAGGTGCCTCAAGGGGGTTGGGAATTCTATGGAACGAGACATGCCTTGAAAAAATCCAGGTTAAACTCAACTCAAATTGGATTTTTACTCAGTTTATGCATCATTATACTAAAGAGATAGTGAGTCTTTTCAACATTTATGCCCTGGTCAACCTGGGAGACAAAAAGAATTGTTGGGATTCCATTAGGGACCTAGAAAATGAGAGTCTGATGGAAATTTTCATTCTCGCTGGAGACATGAATATTACCTTAAGCCATGGGGTGGAGCATGGGGGTAGCATTGTAAGGGATCCATCTAGGGAGTGGGTGGAAGAGCTCATACATGACTGGGACCTGTTGGACATTAATCTTGTCAAAGGAAAATATACATGGACCAACATAAGAACAGGTCTGGGTCACATTGTTGCAAGGTTGGATTGCTTTCTCATCCAAATTTCCTTCTTGATTCTAGTTCTAGATGTCAGTTCTGATATTCTTTCTTCGTCGGTCTCTGATCACAAGCCCATAAGGCTTGAGCTAAAGCCACATAGGAATTTGGGGCCTATTCCCTTCCGATTCAACACTCTTTGGGTGGAGCAGCTTGACTTCTTGGATAGAGTCGAGGATGTATGGAGACTCCCTGTCAGTGGATCCCCCTCCTTTATGTGGGAAGAAAAGTTGCGAAGAGTGAAGAGGGCCCTCAAAAGTTGGGCTAAATCCCTCCCTTCCCCGACTAAGGCAAGGAGGTCTGCCCATGCCTGCTTGGAGAGTCATTAAAAACAAATGGAAGATATTTACATCTCGCAGGACAACTTAACCTTGGAAAAGGAGTTCTAGGTTAAATTCCATAAAGCTTGTGCTCAGGAGGAGGAGTTCCAGAGACTTAAATCCCGCAGCCTATGGCTTCAAGCTGGGGACATGAAAACCTAATTATTCATAAGCAGACTTAAGCCAGAAGAAGTTTCAATTCAATAGTGGAGATAACCTCAGGAGACCAAACCTTCTCTGACTTTGCTAGCATCAAAAAATATGCCCATTAGCACTCCAAAGATTTGTATACAGAGGATAAATAGGTGAGACACATTACTAATCTGCTCAAGCTTGTTCCTTTAAAGGTCACTACCCAGATGAACTCTATGATGATTGCTCCTGTCACCCTTATAGAAATTAAGCAGGCTCTTGATGAAATGGATCCGGACAAGGAACCTAGGCTGGATAGGTTCACTGCTCATTTCATCAAAGCTTGTTGGAGCATTGTCGAAAAGGACCTTCACAAAATGATTTTAAAATCTCAATCCTGCCATAAGCTTGGGGGAAACACAAACTCGGCCTTCTTGGCCCTAATACCTAAAGTGAAGGGAGCCAGTTCCTTTAGTAGATTCAAGCCTATCTCCCTCTGCAACATTGGCTACAAGCTCATCACTAAATTCATGGAAAATAGGCTGAAATTCCTTCTCCCTAATATCATTCCTGATAATAAAGGGGGATTTTTCAAAGGTAGTCAACTAACTGATAATTTCATTTTTGTTTAGGAAGTGAACCACTCGAGCATCCAAAGACGAGAAAAAGGCATGGTTGTCAAGCTAGACTTGGCTAGTGTGTTTGATAGAGTAAGACATGATTTCCTCTTTGGGGTTATGCAAAAATTTGGGTTTGATTTCCATTTCATAAGCTGGGTCAAGGCTCGCATTACAGAACCATGGATTTCCCCTCTTGTCAATGGGCATGTTGTTTATTTCTTCAAATCCAGTCGGGGGATAAAGTAGGGATGCCCTCTCTCCCCACTCCTCTTTGTCATTCAAGCCTATATCCTTAGTTTCATGCTGGAGAAAAGATGAGTCGATCAAGATCTTATGGGCCTCAGAATTTCTAGAGGAGTCAGAGACATCAACCATGCTCTATTCGCTGATGACTCTCTCCTGCTTGGGGGTGCTTGCTCCAACTCGAACTCTCATTTCAAGCTCGACCTTGATTGCTACTGCAATGATTTTAGGAGTGAGCTCAACATGGGAAAATGTCACATTTATGCTTGGAACCTCTTTGGAATTGAGCTAAGCACAATCACCAGGATCTTTGGCTTCAAAAATTCCATGAAATGGGTGTCCTTTAAATACATTGGACTGCCAATATTTCAAGGAAACCCAATTGGGAGGGACTGGATCCCCTTGTTGGAAAAATTCAAACTCAAAATGCAAGCCAGGGGCACGTTGTGGCTCAATTTGGCAGGTAAGGCAGTCCTCATCAAATCGATCCTTGATAGTATTCCAATCTTTCAGAGCTCCATCCTGCTGGCTCCGGTGGGCATTCTTCATAATATGGAGCACTCAAATTCATTCTTTTCTCTAGAATGGAGGGAAGAACAACACTCAGAGAAATCCGTTGGTTAGTTGGGACAAGGATGCCATGTTGCTTTTGGAAGGTGGCCTTCACATAAAAGACCTCAGGGATCACAATATCACTCTGGGAGCCAAGATTTTATGACAGCAGGTCACAAGGAATCTGGGATGGGCCCATATCACCCTGTGGAAAAAATACAGTCATGGAAATAGAATTCGCAGTGTGGAGAATTATCGAGCCAATTTTCATGGCTTCCTGATCCACTTGTTGTGCAAACACGCTCTCCCACTACTGTGTGACCACTTGTTCTGGATTCCTGGCAATGGGAAGCAGATCAGTCTGTGGAAGGACAAAATTATGAATGGAGAAGCGCTCGGGGATGATCCTGATCTACAGGAACTAAATATGTGGATGATTGCAGAGGGTCGAATTACACTGTGGGACATATCTGAGTGGGACAACAACACCTGGGCAAGGTGGAAGAAGATGGAGATGCCTGCACATTTGGAGAAAGAATGGGCTAAATTCATGGCTGTGCTGGTTGGGAAATCCCCTGTAAACTCAAGAAATAAAGATAGAAGGGGTTGGGGATCCACGACAAGTTGTTACACCAGGGAATTGGGCTATAGGCGCCTTAAGGCCATCACCATTGTCCCCAAAAATCCTACGATTTGGAAAGGGATCTGTCATGTTAAAATAATTCCTAAGATTGGCATGTTCACCTGGCCACTGGGTCACAACATTATACTTATAGTTGATAACTTTCAAAGTCGTGGCTTCCACGATCCCTCTCAGTTCCATCTCTATCAACAACAGGAGGAAACATTGATCCACATCTTTCTTGAGTGCCACTATGCACAGGACATTTGGAAATAAGTCATGCTTCTTTGGAGCAACAACTCCATCCTCCAAAACAACATCACGAGCCTGCTGTCAAAGTGGGGGGCCTTGTTCCCTTCGTCCTTCCCTGGGAAAGGCTGGCCAAGAGAGGGATGGATGATTATCCCAAAGCTCACTTGTTGGAAGATATGGCTTGAAAGAAACAATCATAACTTTCAAGAGAAGGCTCCAAACCAGCAACAAACCATGGTGAAAATTAGGAGTATGTTCAAAGAAATAATGCAGGACAAGGTGAACCAAAAGCAGGACTATAGCTTCAATCAAAAAGAAAGGGATTGGTGCCTACAGCTGGGTTTGAATCTTTCCACTGGGCACAACGTGGAGAAGAGCATAGAAGGCTGGAAAATCATATTAGAGGATGAGGACTTTGACAATTGGATACGGAACATAGATCTCCACTCTTTGTTTTTTGACGGTGCAGCAAAAGGAAATCTGGGGAAGGCGGGAGGTGGGGGAATTATTCATTGCCCATTAGATAAAATCACCTCCCACTTCATTTTGGTTTTGGGGCTCACCTCTAATAATCAAATTGAATCCATGGCTCTCCTCCAAGGCTTGAAACAACTGCAAAAACAGGGAATCAAGGAGGCACGAGTCATTGGAGATTCACAAAGCCTCATTGGCTTGATTGTGTCAAAATCACTCGCTAAAGACCTTTGTCTACAAAGGTTGTTCGCTTGCATCAATTATTTGATTGCGTCCTTTGCCAGTCTTTAGTTCTTCCATGTCCTTCAGATAAATAATCAAGATGCGTACCTTGAAGCCAACATTGTTGTCTCATTACAAGCAGGATCTCTCCTATGTGAAGAGGGGGAATTGTGGGATCCCCTACCATAGCTGGGTGGGCCTTTCCTCCTTTTTCATGTTTTTTTGTCTTTTTATACAACAATTTGTTTGTATAAGAAGGTTTTCTAGCCTTTGGGAAATTTCTAGATTGACTGTAAACAGGGGCCTTACTAAGGTAAGAAGCAGAGTAGGTGAATTTTGCTTGATCGAAAACCCCCTAGACCTCAGGTCTCCAGATGTAATTGCCCCGGGCATATGCCTCAGGCCCTTTGAACCAATGTAAAATAACTGTTTCTGTAAAAAAAAAAACAAGATAATTGAATTTTCTCTAAAGGAGGATTTAAACTTAAATATTTTGCAAACTACTATCCTCGGGGAAATGGTCTAGCATAATCTACAAATACAAACCTCATTAGAATCATCAAATAGACTATTTATCAAAATCAAAAGAATTGGCACAAAGATTTAAAATTTTCTTTATGGGCTGATATAATTACTCAGAATGCCTCTATAGGTACTTATCCTTTTCATTTGGTATATGGAAAAGAGGTCATCCTTCCTCCTAATCTAGCCCTTCCCTTATTATCCCTAGTGCAATTTATTGAAGATAAACCCTCTTATTATTTGCAATTGAGAATTGAGAATGTCACGGATACTTCAACTAGAAGAAGAAAGAGGTAAAGACAAACAGGTCCATGCCCATCACTAGTAGTTGATCAAGTCTTCTTTTGATGCAAGTTCAGTCACTAATTTTTTTTTTTCAAATTGGAGATTTAGTTCTGAAGTGGGACAAAACACATGGGGAAAAAGGTAAAAATATTAATTTTCAAAACTTGTGGCTTGGTCTATTCCATATTATTGAGCAATTAGGTCCATCAACCTTCATTCTACAAGATTTACAGGGAAAGAGAGATTTTCTTCCCGTTAATGGACTAATTCTCAAGAAATACTTTTCTTGAAAGAACATTTGTTCTATTATAAACATGTAAATAATAAAGTGTATATATCAATGTCTTCTAGCCTTAATATTGTTAGGTAATACACTATTGGCCTTTCATTGGGGTCTCTAATCATTTTATGAAGTTTGAATTAAAGGAAGCAATTTAGAAAGTAATTACAAAATTGAAATTTGGTATTTTATCTATCATTAAACTCTTAAATTTTGATCCATTAAGTTATAAAATTTTGAAACTTGGAATCTTTAAAAAAATGTTTTTTTCCTGTGACCATCCACGAATCTTTAAAAAAGTAAAGACTATATTGAAACTATAACATCTTTCACTTCAATTTTCGTCCATCACTCTTAAGGAGTAGACGTACCTCCCCATCCAATAATTTTACATTTTTTTAGAGTGTAATTCAAAAGTATTTGAAACTTAAAAGATAATAGGTCTCATCATGAGCTTGCTTACCATGATTGTGGGAAACTAATAATGTTGAAATTATCATAACTGGTCACCAAACCAAGATAATGGCTTGTGGTTATTTTACTATAAGACAATAAGTCTCATCACGAGCTGGATTGTTCAACCTTATTACAACCCGTGAATGGCACTATCAATATTTGGCTACCAAACCAAGACAGTGGCTTTTAAGGAAACTTAAAAATAAAATAAAAAGATTAAAAAAATCATTACCTCTTAGGATACTACTATAAGTGGATGGGATACTGGTTCATTGTTGGTTAAATGGTAACCCTGTCGAGGCTATGGATGCTTGCTAGCAGCAATGGCTCTACCTGTGACATAAAAGTTGTTCTAAAATGCTAAGTTTCAATAGTCCCTTGCTTTGTCTTTATAATTGATTAATGACTAACTCAAACAACTAAGATTTTAAAAATTTCCAAGAGATTTACAATAAAATGAGTCCTTTTTTTCAGAAGTCATCTTTACCAATCTAAATTTCAAAATAGTTTTTCTTTCCAAATTTTTCTTTGATAAAGTTTAAATTTCATTAATTTTTCTCAGAGATAATTGTTTCTTCCAGTGAGTCGCCAATTGTTTTTGACTTGCTGTACTCAATAACCCCCCCATTATGATTAATAGTAGATTTAATAAATAAAGTGAACCCTTTAAAAGTTTAGATATAATCCTTTTTAATGAATAAAATAGGACAATTTGAGTTTTAGTTGAATTTTAATGAGAAATAATCATTATCGGGACTAGATATTGAGGTAATCATTTTAAATGAAAAATAACACTTAAAAGGTTTTTCCTTGATTGCAATCGGAACTTTTGTGTATAGCATACCTCCAAAAGAAAACCCCGATATCAATTCTTCAATTAAGAAATGCAAGATAGGTCTAAATGCCTTAAATAATGTTAAAAGGTGTTTGCGAAAATATAATAAATTAAGGCCGGCCCCACAGTAATGCCATGTCGCATTTCACAGTTCGCATATTGGAGGATTTCAATTGACCATCCTCCAAATATCTCTGATCCCTGATAACCCATTCCTTCATATACACCAATATTTATATTCCTCTGAACCTCAATAAGACTTTCCACCTGATATCGCATTTCTCCATATCACAACTCTACATATCGCACATTCGATCGAGTGTTACTCTTAGAAACCCCCGATATAGAATGCATAATAAATATTTCCTGCCTTTATGTTATAATCGTTATAATATTGAAAGCACATCTTGGCGAAATTCGATATCACATATTTTACAATGTGCATCCTAAGGAAATATACGATGCGAAACTGACGATAACTGATAACTTGGATGAAAAGACATGTGAACCCACGTTTCTTCATTAAATGACCAAGTGTAATGAACTCACTTTTCTGGAAATCATAAATGATTTGATTTCTATGGTTTAATGATTGATTGATTTCTCTCATAAAGGCATAGATTGTTATCATACAAGTAATTTGCTTTAGTTTTTCTCCGGTTAACGAAGTTTGTTTCTCATTTTTGTGTTTTCATCCCTACAGGCTAGTCCCGACAAGCAAAATATGAATGAAATGTCTAAATTTTCTAAGGGAAAGAAGAAGCCTACGACATAGCAACAACTACCTCCTCATTATTCAGAAGTTACTGAAATGCTCCCATTGTTCACAGATACTACATGCACACCATAAGTTGGAATCTCTTCATGGGAGGATATGTATAAATTGTTTGAAGATGATAAACCTATAGTAATTGAGATAAATGCCACAACAAATGATTCCACATCCACTTCTGAAACTACTTGGAGTGATGTCACTAATTCTCATCTACACAGAATTGTTGCACGATAAAATATTTTTCCATACATAGACATGGTCAAATGGGTCATAGACAATTTGAATATTGCAAAAAGAACCTTCCTTACTTTCAAGCAGACTATAATTGGTTCATTCACTAGCGAGGATCTGAGGAAAATGTATCATATGCCACCACCGCAAAAGCAATACAACAAACAATTCGTCCAAAATTTCATGGCAGAAAATGAAGATCAACGAGAACCTATAAGGAAATGGAGAAGAGACCCTAATAAGCACAAGTGTGAGGACAAGGGTATGTATACTATTGCCTCTCTTGTTGGCCCATTTTTTTCCATAGCTGTCATGATGTGTAGGGTGTATGGGTATCCAAATACCCAGAAATTCTCAGTTCAGTGGGTACCTTTGATAGATGTGGCTTCAGATCCATATATAATGGATTGGGAAACCATATTATCGAACAGTATAGCCTTCCAAATTCTTTCTTACATATAAAAACACAATTTTTTTAATAATATCGTGCTCCCTTTTTACATGAGTGCTTACATTATGGATGTTGTATTCTTTACTTTATATTTCACATCCATGGGATGGAAATGGACCCTAGAAGACTCTAAGCCTATTCATATTTACCATGATAGACTTTTGGAGTCTAATTTCCAACCACATTTCTACAATATATGCCACGTGGTTATGCTACCAATGTTCCAAGATGTCTTTGATGAGAAAGTCCCTAGACTTTCCAAAGAAGGCAACAATGATTTTACAACTATAGGAAAATTGTTTGGAGAAGAGTCTTTTACCTATGTTTGAGTTTTCGACAATTTAGCCAACCCACATGTACTACCACTATATATCCTCGATAAGCTTCTAGCCTGGGAAATTGCTTACCAGAATTTCGGGAATGGCCAATCTGACGACTAAATAATGCCAGGAAATCCATGTGGCCATATTTTCCTATTCAATGTGGATTTGATGCCCTTGACAAATTAAAGCATGTTGTGCTTGAAATTGACCAAATCCAATGTTTGAATTTCCTGACTCTCCTAAATAGGTAGTTTGATCCAAATGATACAACAAATAATTTCACTGTGCAGGTCAAGATAAGGCAATTCACACATGAACTAGATGTATTTGATGATTTATTTGAATCGGCCTAGACTTATTCACAAGTGGAGAGGTTAGCGACTACCCGACTCTCTCCCGAAGAATTAAAACAGTTCAGACATTACCGAAATAAAAGGATAGAAAACATGCCCCTGGATTCGTTGAGGATTCCTCAACAAAGTACTCAGCAAGATAATCCCCTGTCAATTTCTTCAAAGTGAAGTGATGCATTATAGGAGAAGGAAACACCTCATCATCAACTGATCAAGCCAAATACTTACAAGAGGGCAACGAACTAGATGAGATTTGGGATCAGTTCAATCAGGACATTTATTCTAAATGATCCCAGGAGTTAGAAACTCCAGTTCAAAAAGAAAATGCTCACACTCCTGATATTACTGGAAATACCTCGCTCACTATGGGGGCTTCTGACAAGTAAATTGATACCGACGATTTGGAAATCATCGGTACGTTCCCAACCTCTGAAGTCATCCTAAAAATTGAAGAGATACCTCCTCTAGATGTGTTTTATAGTCCCAAGCATAGGCTTTCCATGAGTACACAAAGAAAAAGGAGAAGGGTAGATAAAACCTAGGCCTTGGTTCTTGGAAATATATCTCTTGATGTTGTTTGGAAACATTCCCAAAAAAATCCATCAGAGGGCCTCACAAGGCTATCACAATTTGCCGGAGCATATGCCACAACTACCATAGACAAGGTCTCTGAGGTGCAACAATTTATCAAAGAAAAGGATGACATAATACAACAACTAGAATATGATCTAGAACATGAAAGAAAAAATATTTAATAGCAATGGCAAGCTCAGATTGCAGAGCTGCAGAAAATATTTAATGACTTGAAGCTTTAGTATGAGGCTGACTTGAAAAGAAAAGATGCACAGATCAAGGAACTTCAACACATGATAGAGAAATTGAAAGATAATCTAGAAATATATGAGTTCAGGAAGGAATCAGGGGAGTTCAATACTCTCCTTGTGCAATAGCATGTAATCTTTTGCCACAAGATGACAAAGATCAATGATTTATGCCAATCAAGTGATTCACGTATGAATCAACTGTCTGATTTGAGGACATATTACAATGAGATAGAAGAAGAAATTTCTAAATATATATATCTTGGAAAGCCATCGCTAAAGGGAAAGCAACTGATCTCCCTAAAATAGAAGAATCACATAAAGGAATTGTTTTCATAGATTGGGACATCAAGCTAAAGCAGGCAAAAATGACCATCTTCAGTGTTAGAGATATCTCCAACGACCTCACTAAATCTGTCAGTGAAAGTATTCTTCATGCGAATTTAATCTAGGAATGCCTTGAAGGTGCCTTACTAGATGTCAAAGAATTGACAAAATCATGGCAAAATTTTTCCCAGAAGAAAGCTGAGAAAATTAAAACACTATCTAAGGTTAACCTTGAAATTCATTGGAAATACTTGGTTACACCTCACAACCAATTGCTTATGCTGAAATTTATTGCTAATACCACCACACATCTTCTTCCAGCGCTTAGCGATTCAGTTTTCATGGGGAAAATGTGAATCAAGCCTGCTTATCCTCCTAAATTAAAGTAAATGATGGACATGATTGAACTACAACAACAAATGGGAGAACATTCATCCTCTCATTCTTGAGCATCTTGTTATAACATATTCTATTATTGTCCTCTTGTTTTATTTTAAGGATGGTTTGTTTAAACCACCTCAGTATTTCATGTCACTTTACTATTATTGTATTTTTAGTTTTAAATATAATTCCCCTTCATGTTAATGAAGAAAAGGTTTTGAATTTATGTAAAGAGAGCTTTAAATTTTGCACTATTGTAATGCTTGAGTAATCTGAATAGAAAAGTTGAACCAGAGTTGTTTTCTCATGAGCAGAGTCTTAATATATCGGGTACTACTATCTCTATATTGTTGTTATGTTTCAATGAGATAAATAGACATGTTGAATTTTTTTTCATTATATATGTGTCTTGTATATAGTCAAGCATTTATTCACTATTGATGTGTGAGATTGTAATCTTTTAAGATATATGAGAAACAATGAGATCTTATATGTGATATGTTTTAATCAACTAATTTTATTAACTATTTGATTAAATTAGTTATTATTATCTGTTTTTCACTTCATATGTATTTGATGAACTATATTGTCCTATTTCATATGAAATCCACTAAAAGTCACATATAAAGACATAATTTGTCCCGAGATATACATATTTAAGTCTATTTCAATTTTAATTACATTAGTCTCATTCATATAATTAATCTTACAATTTATATCCATCCACTTATATTTTTCAAGGGAAAATGGTCCCATTATCCCTAGAGAGCCACCACTCCAAACGGAGAAGGAGTTGCTTTAAGTTCCCGACCGAGCGGGTTTCCTATAATGTTAAAACAAATTTGCATCTATCTATGGTTTCCCCACATTTGGTGTTGTAGTTACCCTTGATATTAGAAAATCATGGGCCAAAATATGGGATACAAAACCCACCCCTTAAATAAACACCACCCTTGGTGTTTTATAACGAGAAAATCAGCTAAGAAAAACTGAGCTTTATCATCACAACTCTTTATGTCTTTTTACACATTAAACAAAAATAGGTACAATACCCTTCTATGATTTGAATATTCCATGGTTGCTTTATCTAGTCCCAAGTGCTTCCATTACACATTTACCTACTCTATTACTTGATTCCAGAACATGATCTTCCTCTAGTCTAGGATGCATAGTGGTTTTGGTTGGAACTTTCCCTTGGATTCCACCTATATCACAGACCAATCAATCACATGATTAGTGTCATGTACATACTTTTTAAGCAAGGACATGTGAAATACATTGTATGCCTTTAAAATGAGTGGTAAGGCTAGTATATAAGCCATTGGTCCCACTTTTTCCAGAATCTAAAAGGGTTCACAACATTTTGGTGCTAACTTAGCACAAGACCCCACATTTAGTGAGATCTTCCTTGGCCTAATGAAAACATATACATGATCTCCCACTTGGAAATATTTGTGTAATATTTGTTTATTCACATAGCTCTTTTATCTATCCTTGGATTCCTTTAATTTCTTCCTGATATTAATAACTTCCTACTCCATTTCCTTCATAATATCAATTCTAGAAACCACTTTTTTTATTGGGTTATCCCTGTTAATGGGAATGTTACATTTGTTTCCATGCATAGCCTTGAAAGGGCTCATATTCAATGAATCTTGATACCCATTCTTGTATGCAAATTCAACTAATGGCAATAACTCTTCCCACCTCTTTAGCCAATGCATGACGTACATCCTCATTATGTATTGTAAAAATATATTCATTCTTTTAGTTTTTTATCACGTTCTGATCGAAATGCCAAACAGGTAAATTTTTTACAGTTTGACTAGGGTTGACTCGGATGCATAGTCAGCAAGGTGGAGGTACAGTCAGCAAAAAGGAATATTCTAAGGAATATTCCTGATCTCAGAACCAATCGGGGTTTGACAAGTGGCTCAATTTTATTCATTGAAAGTACGGTTTGGAGGGCCAATGACAGGGTGCCATGTGGCTAGCCCTGAGGGAGCCACATGTCTCTGTAATGAAGTGTTAAAATTTTGTGGAGGCCGTAGGAATCGACCCTTGGACCTCCTGCCCAGCACGCGCGCATCTTACCATCTATACTCCACATTGTTTCTTAACCATAGTGTTCGTGGTTTATATTTATGTTTGATTGCAAATCATGTTGGGGGTTGGGGACCGCCAGCGGTCCCCGGTGGTATCACATGGAATATGTTAGAATGACAACATCGCGCAGTTATGAAACCCAATAGCTAACCGCCAACGTTCTGATGTTGTGTCACCTAGCCATGGTTTATTGACATCCTCCACATGGTTATCGTGAACCCACATCAAACCCGAAGTTTTGACTTCGTCAACCATGGTTTATGCCTGGAGTTCCGCCCGATGGTTAGAAACCTGCGGGTTTGGGGTTGGCATGTGGGCACCCCAACTGTCAAGCTTAATGCAATTATTTATTCTGGCAGAAGTTTGGCCAGCGCGCCATTTTGGGTGGAAATTGGCTATTTTAACTCCAATTAAGTGGAGTTCTCCACTTTTAGTGGAGCTTTTTTTGGTGAAATTGGGCAAAAGAGTAGGAGACTCAATTTTCACCCATTCTGAGTAATTGAAGAGTCATTTTTGACTAATTGGAGCATTTTGGAGCGATTGGTGTAGAGAAAACATCCGTTAGAGCATTGTAACTACATGTAATAGCGAAATTTTGAGCATAATGAAATATGGAAATGCCATTGGGAGCTGGACCAGCAGATGTAGCCCATGAGGGGTGAACTGATTCATCATGCTTGTTGTGTAAATTTCATGTGGTGACTTATTTCTTTGTTTTACACTGTTGTTTAGTGTTATTTAAGCTTTTTTTTAATGTTTCTAATTCACTAAAATTCATGGACAAACACCTCATTCCCTATGCAAATTAATGAACTGATTATGCACATGTTTATAAACTAAAAAGACACTTAGCACAAAAAAACTAGTACAGTCATTTCAGATCATTTTTCCATCAATATGAGTATTATATAATGTACTAAAATCTAGTTGGGTTCCAAGACCGACAAACAATGTATTCCAAAAATATGATTTGAACAAGGAATCCTGATATGAGATGATGTTCTTAGGTATGCCATGCAATATAAATATCTCCTTCATGAAAATTTAAGGGTGTAATTGATAGGTATGGAGTGAGTTTACTTGCTTATTTTTTCCACTACCACCATGATGGAATCATGATACCTTGGTGTCTTCGACAATCCCATGATGAAGTCCATGGATATGACTTCCCACTTCAACTCAAGATTTGAGATTAGTTGTAACAATTCCACTGGATGTCTACATTCCACTTTAGCTTGTTGACATTCCAAGAACCTAGAAATGTATTCAACAAATTTCTTCTTCATCCCAGCCAATAATGTATTCTATTTATGGTTTTTATCATCTTTTAATAACTAGGATAACTTGAGGAAGGTATTTTATGAAACTTATCCAATTTGAGCTTCTTCAAGTCACCCATGAAAATAAAATACCATCTATCCTTAAACAACAACATATCATCCTTAGTGATCTTGTAGAAATTCAACTTACTGAGCATTCCCTCTAGCTCTCGTTGTAAATATTTTGCTACAAGCTACAAATTTGCATTGTATTGTAGTGCTTCTTGATCCTTTCTTTCATGTCAACCTCACAAGTGCCAATGGCTGCCAAATGAGCCACTTGTAGACTTCTCCTAAGTGCATCTGCTACTCTATTCTCCTTACCATTGATATGTTTGATCTCAAAGTCAAATTCACTAATGAGGACCAACCATATGGCCTATATTGCATTTAAATTAGGTTGGTCAAATAAGTATCTCATCCCTCCATGGTCTGACATGAACACAAAATTTCTTCTGAGTAAATAATTCCTCCACATCTTTAATTCATGCATGATTGTTGCAATTTCATGGGTGACATAGTTCCTTTTATGATAATTTAATTTCCTTTATTCATAATATTTCACATGCCCTTCTTGAATTAACACTCCACCTATTACTTCCTTACAAGCATCTGTACAAACCAATAAATAATTTTTCGGATTAGTTATCCTCGAGATAGGTATATGCATGACCAAATTCTTGAGTTTTTCAAAGCTAGTTGTGCACTCTGAAGTCCATTTAAACTTAGATCCTTTCCTCTACATATATGTGATTGGATGTCTAATATTTGAAAAACCTTGAATAAACCACCAACAGTATATGGCCAATCGATGAAATATCTAACTTCTATGACATTTATGGGAGTGGGTCAATCCATTATGGCATTAATCTTCTCAAGATCCTTTGTGTTGAACTATGTAACTAGGTTTGGTCTTCATAATGACATGTGTAATGTTGATTTATGTATTGAATGAAAAGAGAAAAATAAATTTATTATTATTGTTCTTGCGGCATGGGTTTCATGCTCAAGGGAAATTTATTTTTAGATAAAATCTCCCATTGAGAGCTTCTAGGATTTGTCATTGAGTCTATAAAGTAAAAAATAGTCATTGTCATGTATGAAAGACTCATTTGGGCATGTTAAATATTGTAAAGGAATTATATGAGTCTAAAGATTGTCAAGGAAACCCCTCCAATACCAAGTATACAAGGTCAAGTCAAGTCGGCCTATATGCATCATCAAGTCGGCCTGCCAATGAAATCGGCCTATGTTGGAGCCCATAAATCCCTATATAAAGAAGGACCCGACCTCTCTCAAGAAGACACACACAAGCATCTCAGAAGTTTGATCTAGAGATAAGAAGGAGCCTCATACCCTAGCGAAGAAAGGGGAAGGATAAGAAAGAAGAAAACATAATTGTTTGGGCCTATTTTGGTACATCTCTCTCACACTTTCATTTGCAAAAGGACGAAATTATAGTCAATTTAAAACATAATATCAAGTGTCAAAGAAGTGTGGGAAAGTAAAGTGAATTGTTGTAGAAGAAGTCTATATCCCAACAAATAAGAAAAGAGAAGAATTTGTCCATGTTTTATGTCACACGTGTGACCTAGGGTTTCTACAGTAGGGTTGAGTTGTAGTAAAAAATTTGTAGGTCCGAGAAATAGGTCTAAGGAGCAGTTGTTGCCATTAAGAAGTGAGTTTGACTAAATTTGACTTTGGGAAATGGAAGGAGAAGGATTTGACTTGGTCTTGGAGGGGTTGTTGGTCAAGGGTCTAGGTATTGGAATTCATAAATTGAATATTCTATAAGAAGAAGAATTCAGTGGGTTTTCCTCTCAATATTGGAGAGGTTTTGGCCCTAGCTGATAGCTTATATCATGTGTATTTTGTCTCATTGTTTATTATGTTTTGGTAGTTGTTTGATGAAGAGAACACACTAATAATCAAGCTAAAGAACGATATAATCAAGAAAAGTAAAAATTATTCACAAGTAGTTATCTTCAAATAATAGAAATCACCTACTACTATTTCCCCTAGATTTCTCAGCACATTGCAACACATTCCTTTGATAATACATGCCCCAAGTAGTGAACTTGTGAGTTGAAGAATTATAATTTGCTAAATTTTTCTTAAAGTTTGTGTTCTCTCAACAAATGTAGTGTGACCTTCAAGTGTTCTTCATGTTCTTTTCTAGTCTTTGAGTAAATAAAAATGTCACCCACAAACACCAACAAAAATTTATCCAGGTATTGGATGAGGATATTATTTTTCAAGCACATAAATGTGGTTGGGGAATTTTTTAGCCCAAATGGCACCGCCATGAACTGGTAGTTCTTTTATCTCATCCTGAACACAATATTATGGACATATTCATCCTTAATTTTGACTTGGTGATAGCCAGATCTTAAATCTATTTTAAAAAATATTATGGCTCCTCTCATCTAGTCAAATAGGTCGCCAATTCTTGTTAGTGGGAATTTTTTCATTACTGTAGCTTTATTCAACTGTATACAAAACCATATTGTATCATATTTCTTCTTCAAAAATAGTGTTTAGGCTCCCCAGGATGATATACTAGGTCCAATATATCATGTATCCAACATCTCTATTGGTTGTAGCTTTAATATTGCTATATTTGGCATGCTCATGCAATATGGGATCTTAAAAAATGGTATTGAACCAAGAATCAATTCAATGGAGAAATTGATGTCTCTCTTGGGCAGAAATCCAAATATTTCTTCCAAAAATACATCACTATATTTATTTTTTAAATAGGGTCATCATGAAGACCAATTTTGTTGGCCTCTGTCACACTCGTTACATAGATCATAAATAAGGCACACCGCTTCCAACTGCATTTATTCACTCACAATGTTGAAATATTCCTTACTAAAATAAGCTTTATCCTCCACTGCAATATCCTTCCTTTGCCTTCATCATCAAGGAACTCTACTGATTTGTTATAATAGTCCACTTTAATTCTATGGTATTCCAACGATTCCATGCCAATTAAAATGTCATACGAACCCAATGGAAGTATGATGGGGTTCGTTGTTATGGGAATTCCATCTAATTCTAAGTGGCATGATTATACTAGCTCTGTTACTTTTTACTTGGCTCTTGTGGCTAGCTAGACCAACCAATTCTTGGCATGTGCCTTATTTTTCAAAGAAAAATCTTTTGCAGACTTTGGGATATAATAATTGAAATTAGATATTGGATCAATTAAAATCAAACCCAGTTGGCTAATTACCACACCTTCCATTTCAATAACTAAAGGTTGATGATCCACTTTCTAGCTATCCAATGCTACACAAATTTGAGGTACATTATGAGCTACACCATTCATCGTTGTTTCCTCTTGTACATTGTAAAACATTTTATCATTACATTGTTGTTGGCGAGGACAATCTCCTCATAGGAGGTATCCTCTACATGTGCAACATTGGAATGGTCCTCTCTTGAGCCCCTCGACCTCTTCTCTTGTTGTTTTAATGGTTCAATATTTATTAGCAACTGGGAACATTTGTTGGAATTCACCCTCGACAAGAGTGGTGAACTTACTATTTTTCCCCACGATGCCCATAGTGTTTTGACCCCTTTCCTTTAAAATAAATCTCGTCCTTCTTCTTCCAATATGTTTGGGTCTCAATATTGTGTTTATAATCTTCATATTAGTATTTAGATTTTTGAATAGTGTCTTCTAATGTTTTTGGCTCATAAAAATCAATCATGTCATGGTAAGCCTATGGTAACCCACTGAGATACCTTTAAATATTCACTTTCTCATCCCTGATGTATGAACCACACCTCAATAAATTTAAATATCTATTGGTATATTCATCAACAATAAATTTCCCTGGCTTAAGCACATGGAACTCTTTATCTTTGTTGCCAAATTACCTTTCGAAAATGTACTTCTCTTGTAAATATTTCTCAAACATTCTCCATATAGCTCTTTTTTCTATAATTCCTTTGATATTTATCATATCCTCCCACCAAATATCACCTTTACACTTCAAGTTGAAAATGGCTACTCTAGTCTTCATGTTTTCAATGTAGTAATGGAATCTGAAGTATTTCTTCATTCCCAACAGCTAGGCTTCTGCCTCTTCATCCTTCTTAATTTAACCATCAAAGGTAGGGGGTTTTTCTTTCTTTAATTCCTCTGGCATCAATATTTTCTCATTCCTCCTTCATTGGTAGTGTCTTCTAGTTGTAACACTTGATAATTTCTCAAGGTTGTCTGTCCTTCTTTTTGGAGTGTTTCATTCTATTTTATTAGTCTCTAATCCATTATTCCATATTTTATATGGGATTTTATTGGATATGTGTTTTCCTAGGTAGATGGCACCAAGCTCATGTTTTTTTTGTCTTTGCGAATCTAATAAAGTCTACAAAATTATATTATTAACATATGTTTGCTTCTCTTGTGCTCTAAAAATCCTTTCATTCTATGTGTTCCAACTTTTTAATTTGGCCTTAAAACTCTTAAGATTCTCCATCTAGTCATGGGGATTCTTCCCGGAGTTTTTCCTAACTAATTCCTTTTCCTAATTATGTTGGGATCTATATGTGATATATTGCACCATTATATTGCTCATTCTTTCTTTTTGGTGGGAGATTTGTGTTTTCTTACGTGTTGTCATGCACACACATTTTTTAGCTAATTATGGCATGAGTACATCAATTCATTAACTTAGCCTATAAAATTATGCACGTTGATATAAATTTGTTCACTAAATTAGAATCCATGTCACTCACATAGATTAAAATAAATATAAGCATTCTTAGCAAGGTTATCAACCACATTAGTTACAAATCCAAAGAAATTTAGCATTTTCAATAACTAATGGTTGTATTAATTTATGCTCATGAGCCTTTTTAGTATGGTTTTGAATCTATGATTTGATACCACTCTGTAACACTCCCTCATACCTCTTGTATTATCTCAGGCTATAGGATGTATTACTTGATAATTTTACCTGGCCTCTATGGTTGGTTATGAAGATGGGGTTACAAAAATAACCATTTTTCAAAGTTTATAACATTAAATTATGATACCACCATTGTATCCAACTCATTAAGAGATTTTTAGTGATATAAATTTTGTCTCAATCCATATCCTATATTGAAAGTTATGCCCATTTGAATTTTAACCAATTAGATAATGCCATGTCAACAAGGGACTCCCACGTGTAACTCATGTGGCTTAACCATGTTATAATAGGTAGTTCACATCACTTGCTCCCTTACTTGGAATCCATGTGAACACTACCAAGTCCTTGTGGTGCTCACCACATCAATCCCGACATGTGGATCCCACCAAGCCATGATTCTAAATTATTTTTTATTCCAAGTTCCCCTCAAAAATATCCTCCTACAAATGAGTAAAAGTCTCCAAAGTCAATGAAGACAAATTTCCTTCCTTCACGGGTTAACTTTGTTTTTCAGACCCTTGGATCAGGCCTACAAATTGGACCTACAGTTTTGGCCTCCTGTAGTAGGGAAAAAACTCTATCTTCGCACGTGTGAAACATAAAACGTTAAAAAAACTCATTTTTCTTCTTTTATTTGACTTTTTCTCTTCTACTTTGACCTTTTCACTTCTTGTCCTCTTCTTCTTGTTGCAGATCGAAATTGCGATGGATAAATGCTCAAATAGATCTAAATTTCCTCCAATATATACCTTTTCTAGGAGGTTGAATAGCCACATCAAGGCTAACTTGTCACAAGTAGGGCCAACTTGGTGATGGAGGTATTTTTTACTTTCTTGACACAAAATGTTTTTTTCTTTCATGATACAAATGCCCAAGAAGGGTCTTATACATATGATAAAGACTCTTTCAACTCAAGTAAACCATAGAAGCATGAATAACATGCTTGACCTAGTTTGACAAATAAAGAGAGCATGAAACCCATGCTTCAAAAATAATTTTATTTTTATTCCTTTTCACTTTTACAATAAATATATAATGATATAAGTATAATAAAAATTATGAAGATTGATCATAGTTACATTTCCAACACAGGGGAGCCCTGAGGTGAACTTGAGGTGAAAATGGGCCATTTATCGAGCGCTTACTATTATCATGCCACCAAAAGATGGAAACATTTTAATGTGGAACCCTTGATGAGAATCCCCGCATTGGTGTGACGTCTCGTATTATTTTTCCACTTATGAATTCATTGTAAATATTTCATGTGATTTTATTATAAATTAAAATGGGTTGAGTCAAGGGACATGGATTCCATAGGTCGAGGAGGTTTCTTGCTTGGGATGGCTTAATGTTTCCTTGATACAGGAAAATATGAATGGTTTTTATGACAACCATTGAAGGTTGGTTGGTGTGTTTTAAATGAATGTATTTTCTAAATTTATTAAACTAAAGAAGAAGGATGAGAACCATGCTATTTTGGAACAGTTTACAAGGGGAAAAGGAAAGAACAAATTATGAGGCATGGGTTGTGTGGGAAACTGAGAAAAGATAGAGGAAGTCAACCACATAGAGGAAGAGCATTCGACAAGGATCACTGAGAACAACATGAGGGGAAGAGGAGAAAAAAAGAGATAGATTGTGATCTTAGCAAGATGAAGCTCATGAACAACAAATGAAATTTGTGTAGATTGTTGGTCTAGAATTAATTGGAGTTATTTGTAGAGAAGGAGAAGCATACACCTTTATAGGACTCAAAGAAGATATATAGTTATATTGAGAAAAAGGAGAACCGAAAGAATTATATTCATGTGAGGTTAAGTCTCTGTATACCCTGGAGTTGGAGGGTGGATATGGATTTCTCCAGATTCCCTCGACAACCTAGGGTGGAGATTTGATTCTTGTATTCTTGGTAAGGGAATATATTAAGTCTCCTTTGCTTGTTCATCTAGTTTCTGGTAGTGAGTTCTGAATTATCTTCTTTGGTTGGAACCACTATGTTGCATTATCTAAGAGTGGAAGTGTAGCCTTTGGACTCCCTGGTTTTGATTGAAGGATGGAGAGTTGAATCTATGGAATCCCTTGAAATCTTAAGGGTGGAGATTAAATCTCTGAAATCCCTGGTTCATTAATTGTTGAACAACTATAGGGTCGAGGCAAGAGGCCTCTAGATTCCATGTGAAATCATTAACTTTTAAACAGTTGGTAAGTGGAGGTGGGAGGGCCTCTAGAGTCCTTGCTTCAACTACCAATTGGGTGTTTTATATCTTGAGAAAAAACCACTTCAACCTGTAGAAAATGGCTCGGTGGTGACAACTGCAAGTGGATATTGGTTGTAACATGTCTATGGTTTCAAGGAGAGTCATTATCCTAGACTAAGTTTCCCAATTTTAGCTCAATAAAAGTATCTTGCTATGTAACACTCTCATGAAGTTTATGTTAGACTATTGAATGACTCTTGTATTGTTTGCATGAAAGGTTCATGGTCTCCTTATGACTACGGGAATGAATTGATGATTATCTTCCACATAAGCATGTGAATAAATGGTTCTCTGTGTTACTGACTCTGCACTAACATTTTGTCTGCAAAAAAATACCTAATTGAACTAGTGTTGTATGTACAAAGTAAATGTGATTGTGCAGTTCGTATGGGAAACATTAGGCATAGGTAGCTGAATGTGTATTTATCTAATTGATAATTGAGATTAACTATTAAGATAAAAACAATGATGGCTCAATACCACCAAGGTTCCTATACACGGAAAACCTGTGTCACCTTCACAATACCAGTGAATTCATTGATGCAATTGGTAGAGAGAGGTACATAGAACTCAATGCAATGAATGTAAGAGGGTACAAAGTTTTTATACCAGTGGTTATATGAAACAAAAATGGAGATTACATATAACTCAAAGAAGATATATGTGTGTGTGCATGCATGTGTGTGTGTTATGTGTGTAATCTTCATGTGTGTGTGTGTGTGTGTGTGTGTGTGTGTTATTGAATCACACATAGGCATGTCAATATATACACATGAAATATATATATATATATATATATATATATATATATATATATATATATATTACCCATCACACCATGAGTTACAATGCTAAATACATGGATAGCTTTGGCCACATTATGGCCATATGAACCGGAAAAAATTCCACGAGAGGTGCCAATAAGGTGCTTGGAACATTGTTGGTGGGGTTTGAGCATAAACATAACAAGTTAGGTTAAAACATGGGCCTTAGCCTTGAGGAATAGGTTTTCAAACCCATGTAGCCACACACCTTGACCGAGGGAAAAAACTAGCCCCAAATGGATGGCAGAGATTAGTCAATGAGATATGTTAGTGTCAGTTTTTGCATCCTGCCACTAGTGATAAAATAAACATTTATCATGTCTTGTTAGGGTCCCATTTTCAAATTTTTATCATTCCATTAGGTCATCATGCAAAAATTTGGTCACTGGATGTAGATCTAGGTTTGATTTCACTCCTTTCAAAATTTTACCAGTTGCTGGCTCATTCCACCTCTCAATTAAGCGTACCATCATTTATGAGTTGTCATAATCATTAAATTCATATTCATCATGGTTTCATTCAGTCCAGAGTACCCATTAGGTCTTAGGGTTCCAAAGTCATCAAATCATCATTTCATGTATAAAGCCCAGCAAGTGAAGGAGTGACAATAAATAAATTTCATCAGTAAATTTGATTTCAAAGAAAAATATAATTGTATGTTCCTAATTTGTAATAAGTACTCCAAAGTTCCAAGTAGCTGCAAACACTCAAATTTCCATCAACAAATGATCAAGGTTCCAAAAATCAATTCAGTGTTCCTAAGCCATCAAAATATCAAGTTCAAAGATCAGGTTCAAAGGTTAAAGGTAAAAAGAAATGTAAAGTTGATTTTGAAAAAAGGAAATGTGGGTCCATGTCCATTTAATGATATTTCTCCAAGTATAAAAGGCCCTCAAAGACCAAAATTCACTCATTTTCACTCTTTAGCATCGAGCTCTCAAAGTTTCGCAAGAAAAAAACCAATTTTTTCCTCAAAAAACCGAGTTTCGGCTCCATCGTTGTGCTTTTCCATAGGAGTTGCACTTTTTGCAGTGAGCACGCTGCACTTTTCTTAATCATGCTATGCTTTTTGCAAGGCTCGTTGCGCCTTTCTCAAGCTCGTTGCGCTTTTTTCACTAAAGTATTCACTGACTCAAAGCTTGTTTGCAAAGGTTCTAAACAACAAACAAAGGTTTATTCACCTATATATCCAAGTAATTTTCATCTTCCAAGCCCCTCCTTTCAGCTCATGGTCATAATTTTATGGTGAAAACTTTTGATTGCCCTCCATGCTATGATCTAGTAATTGAACCCTAGTTTTCAAAGTTTGTAAGGTTAATTTGTTTTTCCCTAGACCCATTTACCTCCCTCACATTCTAATTCATCCCCCACTACCCTCACATCCCCTCATTCCCCACTCTTAATCTATATTCCCTAAAACCCTACCCCTACGCTATGCTTTTTTAGGAAACTAGACTACATACCTGAAATTGAATTCCCTATCCCATCCCCCTTATCATTTCAACTCCCCGTCACTTCCCTAAGCTTATTAAATCCCTTACACCCTTCCCTAAATTTTCCCTCACCTATCCCAACTCCCTAACCCTATCATCCCACTCCATTTTCCTTCCCCTTCTCCCCTAGGGTTTCTAAACAAACATAAATATCATGGAGGAAGAGAGAAACATTATGGAGGTAGAGAGAAACACCACAGAAGTAGAGAAGAAGACATACAATAAAGGAGGGATAATATTGAAGCTAGAGCCATCATACACTAGGGAATTGATGTCAACGCCCCTAGCAGTTAAATGTTTTCAGCATGTAGGTTGTTTTGATTTTTGTGAAATTGTCCAAAGAGTGCAGAGCCATCCTAATTTGACCAGGATTTTCATCACCAAACTACAAAAAGACCAAGTGACTATTGCAAGTGTGAAATTCACTATTTCTACAAACATCATTGCTGCAGTAACAAGGATACCTAATGTAGGTGAAAAGTGGTTCAAAACTCAGGATTTGGATGCCCAGCTGTATGAACCTTACCTCAAAGCACCTTACAAAGACAACATTAAGAAAATCTTTCCTTTGGGTCATTTTCTTAATATGTTTTCTCCCATGATGAAAATAATCATGAAATATTTCACTTGCGAGGGCAGATTCTCCAGGTTGTACAACTACCACATCAGGTTACTCATGCATTTCACTAGGGTGAAATTTCTCAACGTTCCTTATTATTTGTACAATAGCATTGACAAGATGGCCTACATAGTGCAGAATAGAGAGTATGAGCTTCAAATGAACAATATATTCCATCATTCACTCATCAAAATCATTTTCTTTCATTAGCTCAAACAGTTGAACATTGCATGGGAGACTTTCATTGAGGCAGAGGTCTTCACTACACCACCAAATCAGCCTCTTAGACCTATTCCACCATCAACATCAATTTCTAAAAAACAAACTAGATTATCTAGAAGGGCTACAGTGAAGAAGAATAAAAAGGAAAAATAGATCAAAACCTGCCAAAGAAGACATAGGCAATTTTTTTCTCCACAAATTTTGGAAGGAGCCTTTCCTTCTACATCAGCAAAACAGGGATATCATAAGCAACAGGAGACAATTTTCCAAGAGAAAGAAACCCACCATGAGGAAGAACATGATTTTGACCTGGTGGAATTGGAAGTCCAAGATGAACAAGAAACCTTAAACCTTGTAATCAAAGAGAAATATGCCAAAATAAAAGAGCTGCAAGATAATTTGGCAAGGGCACAATTTTTCATATCCTTCCTTGAGCAAGAAAACAAACAGTTGAGTGAAAAACAATTACTCTTGGAAATGGAATTGTTGAAGGCTAAGAGACAAGATGTCAAAGGAAAATTAGTGATGAGACATGATTAGTTTGATTAGGATGAGGCTTAGATCATTAAGATGAGACCAAAAACAAGGGGCTGTAAAAGAGCATTGGAACAGGAAAAACAACACAAGGCAGAAGAACTCACCTTTGAGGAAAGAATTGCCATGGAAATTAATGAGAACAGAGAATTTTGGCTTAAAAAAGTAAACATACACCTGTAGAAGCTTATTCATAGGGAAAACAAGGGCAATCAGATGTTGAGGCACATGGCTAACCACTATCACACCAGAAAAAAAATTTGCAATGTCAAGGCAAAACAGTTGCAGGATAAGCTCAAGGAAACCCTAATCAGCCAAAAAGAGAATGGTAAACTTGACTTGCTTGTTGATGTCTCCTTGGTAGCTTGACATACTTCATCAGTACTTCATCTAGAAATTTTGAATGTTTTTGGGCAATTTTTTTGTTTTTTGGGCATTTTGGTCAAATTTTACAAGTTTTTTGCACAGTCGGCCTGCAAAAAGCGCAACATGGGCCATGATGCGCTTTTTCTGGAGGCCTCTAAATGATGAAAAATCTACATGGTTGGATAGAGAATGGTATATACATTACATACTTACTATTTTCACTCCAAAAAGTAAGCTTTTGACAAGTGGAACAACCCAAAAACCTCCTAAAAAACACCTTTCTACCACCTTTTTCAGCCTCACTCTACGCTTTCTGACCAATTTTGGAAAAAGTGGTTTTTCAGGGGCTTAACTCCATAATTTTCAGTTCTTGAGGAAATTTTGGACAACTAGATAGGAACAAATTTCCAATGAGCTATCTTGAGCTTAATTTTGACTTCAGAAAGGTAGTCAAAAGTCAGCTTGAAGGTCACGTTGCGCTTTTGCACTCACACTGCACTTTTTCCAAATTGCCTGTCATCTTCAAAAAAAAAAAATTTCTCAGTTGGATGATGAATTTCATGAAATTTTACTGAGTTAAATGTATAAATCAAATGTAATTATGTCTATTATAGTTACTGTAGGTAGATATGTCAAGTAAAATTGTATTTTTGAGTCAAGTGAATCAATTTCATCAAGATAGGGAGAGTTTGTTGACCTCCCTAGTCATTAGGATTCCAATTGAGGATTTTGGGGAACAACTCCACAAGTCATGGATTCGACCCCTAAGAGTGAAAGAATTTTTTTTGGTTATATATCTTTCATTTTCTTTTTCATTGCAAGGGTTGGATGTTGTGTAATTGATCTTTGAACACTACTGTAATCAGTTATTTTTGGCAGGAACTAATAAACAAAGTTGCAATTATTTTGGGTGAATTCCTGTGGTATGTGTTTTAGCAGTGTTGCCTCTTATGTTTTCATATGTTTGAATGTATTATGCTTTCCATATTCATGTCTATCGCTAAATGTTATTGATTCCTAAGTTAGATAAGCATAATTCATTATTTGATGCTCTGTTTTGGAGGAATTATCATAGTTGTGTTTCACTTTCTTCAGATTGAAAAGAATTCATGATTTCCGCGCTCTTTTTGAAACCCTACCAGTCTAATCACACTCATCAAGATACCTAAAAGTGTTAAAGTGTGTGCCTACCTTCCCCTATTAAATATTTTCAATTTTGATCCTCAGTGCCCTAATCTAGTTCTTCCTTAACCTAATTCACCATCCAACATCCAAAATAAATAAATAAAAACCCTAGAGCTTACTATACCTAGCCTAAAATCTTCATTATCCAATCAATTTGGCTATGATATCTTGGAGAGAGCCCTCTCCTGCCTATTAGGGCTAGCTACTAGGCCAAAGCGATCTGTGGTTACCTTTGCTAATCTACTTCTCAGCCTTTGGAGATCCAGTGGAGTGATAACAAGATCGACGGTTAAGAGGGATAGATGGACCCCTTCTTGTGACGTCAACGAGAGGAGGGTGAGGCCCCGCATGTTGTTAGATGGACAGATTAATCATGGAGCATCATATATTGTCTTGGAACTGTGAAACAGATATGTGAATGTGGACCCCCCCACCCATTACATCAGCATGGGGGGGTCGCGCAATTATATATATATATATATATATATATATATATATATATATAAGATACCCACATGAAGGGGTGGGGATTAGAACAAAGAATAGGTAATGAGACCTGCCACGTGGCAAGGAAGGAGAAGGGACACAAGTAAAACAATAAAAACTTTAAAGGGGCATAACCTGCAATCCGAAATTCCAAGTTGGACAAAATTTATATTATGGAATTGTCTTACCGAGAAAAATATGATGAGGACATCCAAAGTGAGCTTTGGGGAATTGGGAAGAAAAAAATTACCCCATTTCTATAATTGCACCAGGGGAATTGGGTTAACATAGTGGATACATCCCTGAGGGTAAGGGGTGTGTTCTTACAAATGGCATCATAGCGTCCAGGTTCAACACTTGGAATTGATGGGCTCTATCATAGGAAAAATAAGGGATAGGTCTTTCGATCCTTGGGAATAATATGGTACTATCTTACAGGGTTAATAGAGAAAAGGGGTTTCATGTTGATTTTAGAAAATATATAAAACAAATGTTTCGGTGTAAAAATCCGGTCTGTGATTAATCATTGTGTGAGCTAGAAATTTGTGTTGACTAATATATTTTGTTGACTATGTATGTATATGTAGTACTTCTAATTATTTGATGTTATATTGATATGGATGTACTAACATGAATAGATTATTTCAGCTAGCCTACCACAACAGTTCCACAAAAGCAAGTTCATGGTCATGATTTGTTATATATTTATGTTATGGTGTATCAATAATTGTGTGTGAATGATAGCACATCACAAGCAAAAAATGATAGTGAGAAGTAAAGGAATGAGTAGCAGGATGGTTCAATACATGTTTGACATGGGCATGGAGAAGCTTCAGTGGATAACAGGGGAGGAGAAAACTCTCCTTAGTGGATGGATACTTTGAGGAGCCTAAAGGCCGAGATTAGGAGTTTTAAACTAGATAATGAACGGTTGGTAAGGGCTCAAGGAAGCCAAGTTGAGGTAAATGTAGTTATACTACAAAGCCTCTTAGACTTACAAGGACAAAGGTGACATTAGTTGGGGGCTAGTCGTAGATATAGGAGGAGCCCTTTGGAATTAGAAGAGAACAAATGAAGAAGATGGTAACATGTGTAAGAAGAGGCACAAGTAGGAAAGTGAAGACGTTGTGAGAGGGAATGCACCATTAATCACCCCAGAGAGAAGAGCTAGTACTAATGGGCATCACTCTAGTAGACCTTCTAGTTCCACCAACAGAAAGCACCCTCATCTATAGAGAAAGAGAGAAAGAGACTATATGCTAAGGAATTTAAGAACGCCAAACTACCCACATTTGAAAGAGAAATGAAGAAATTTGAATATGTATAAGCTTGGTTTCTTGGAATGAAAAAATTCTTCTTGATCCATAACTATTTTGAGAACATGAAAGCAAAGGTAGCCACATATAGTTTGAAAGGGAAAGCATACATATTGTGGGAATATTTGAAGAATGCAAAGGAATAATTGAAGAGGAGTTGACTTGGGGTGAATTTCAAAGGCTCTTCAGGAATAAATATTATCAGACTGATATTATGACAACAAAACAAAATAATTTTATGAGTTAAAAATGGGACAAATGATAGCTGAAAAATACATCATCGGGTTTCTAGAATTGTTGAGATATGTTCCATATCTTAAGGATGAGAAGGAAAAATTCCAAGGGTTCATCAGTAGGCTACCTCTAGCATTCAAAGATCAAATGGAGTTTCATGAACCTCAAACTTGAAATGATGCCATGAAAAATTTGAAACATTGTTATGAGCAATCAAAACTTAGGCCAGAGTTCAAAGGTGATTGGAAAGCAAAGAACAACATGAACGATAAAAAGAAATGGCCCAAGAAAATCGCAAACAAGAAAGAAGGTGTGAGCACAACTCATGCAAGTCGAGCAAATAAAAATTTATCTCAATTGATAAAGGTTGTGCACACCACCCCACGGGAGAGCAACATAGATTTAAGGCCAAGGAACCCTTACGATGCTATACATGTGGAGAGAATCATCGTAAAAGGGTTTTCCCACATTCAAAAAATGTAGGACCACAGATATATAACGCACAAGAGGCCTATACTACGGGATATGTAGTGCAAAGCATGCCCATAATATATGTAGTTGGGGAAAATCGACAAGTACATCACCAAGCATCCATAATTGAGATGGAAGTAAGCTTTGCAATCAAATTATTTATGTTTTGATTAACCCTGGATCAAAATAGATTTATATCAACATGGAGCTTGTGGAAAGTTGCTAATTAGCCTAGGAAGGACATGTAGAATGATGGTTCATCCAATTAGCAATAAGGACGTAAAGAAAAATAAGCTAGTGGGTGAAATTATTTGTGTTTAAGCTTCAAAATATGACAACGATTTGAATTTACTAATGTTGGGTGCGTATAACTTGTTGTTGGGCATGGACTGGTCATATGTGCACATAACAAAATTTGACTACTATGATAAGGATATTGAGTGGTAACATAGTTACCGATCAAAAGAGAAAATTTTTGATTATCTGTAAAAAAAACATGTGATTTTGAAAAGTGGTTATTCAAAATAACATTTTTTTAGCATATTTTTGGCACTTTAAACTTTCTTTCTTATCAAGTATGAACACTTTCTTTTTTAATGTTAGTGATTTTCATGTTGATTTTGAAAAGTGTTGATGCAACATCAACCCCTATTTAGACTTATTTTTTACACTTTAAATTTTTTATGTATCAAGTATGAACATTTTTTTTTAAATGTTTGTGATTTTCATGCTAATTTTGAAAAGCGTTGATTTTTGAAGAAATTAAAGTATTTTTTACACTTTAAATTCTCTAATGTGTTAAGTTTGATTTTTTTAATGCCGATGATTTTCATGTTGGTAATAAAACTAAAAAAATAAAAAACATGACCCAAAAAAAAAAACACTAAACTTGTAAAAACTAAAAATTTAAACAAAAAATTAAAATAGAAACAAAAATAAATAAATAAAAATTCAAAAAAAAAAAAAATCAAAAAACACATAATTTGAGAAAAAAAATTAAAAAATTTATTAAAGAAAAAGAAACATCAAAAACAATTGTTTTCTTTAAAAAAGACAAATTAAAAATTAAAATTAAAAATAAAAAATAAATAACATAATAAAAAAATAAAAAAAATAGAAATAAAAATTAATAATAAAACTTAAATTTAAAAAAAAATTCAAAATTCAAAATATAATATAAAAATTCAAAATTTAGAAAAAATTTAATAAAAATAATAAAAATATCGAAAAATTTGCCCCACGATGGCCTAGGTCGATTCCGAGAATCGACCTAGGCAGCCTCGGGCCTAAATAAAAAAAATCAAAAAGTTTGCCCCAGTTGAGCCTAGGTCGATTCTGAGAATTCATCTGGGCATACTCAGGCCTAGTGGGGCAGTGTTGTGCAGCGCCACCCCACCTAGGACTAAGGTCGACCAACCCTTGGGGACCATGGTCGATATTGGGCCTGGGCGAGGCGGCATTTCACAGTGTCACTCTGCTCAAGCTTGAGGTCGCCCAGATCGATTCTCGGAATCGTCCTAGGCCAGCCCAAGTTCAAATTTTTCAAAATTTCTTATTTTAAAAAAAAATAAAAAAACAAAAATAACTTTTATATTTTATTTTTTTATTTTTTATTTTCCCTTTTTAAGTTATATATATATATATATATATATATATATAATTGATATAATTATATATATCAATTGAAATTATATATATAATTATACTCAATTATAATTAATCCATTGAGTATAATTATACTCAATTACTCAATGGATTAATTATATATGAGTGTAATTGGGTTATAGGGTAAAATCTCAGCAGTGTGAGATTTGTTGGAAATATATATATAAGTTTTTTTTTTTTTAACTTTAAATTTTTATTTTTTATTTTTATTTTTTAAATTAAAAACAACAAAAAAATCTTAAACGATGTGTTATTTAAAATATTTTTATTTATTTGTTTTTTGTTATTTTTTCTTTATTATTATTATTTTATTTTTTTACAGAAACGGTTATATTTTATTAAGTCAAGAAATCCTGTGTCAAAACCCGAGGGCTATTACATCTGAAGACCCGAGATCTAAGGGACTTCCGTTCAAGTAGAGTTCAACTATGGTGCTTCTTACCTTTGTAAGGTTCCTATCTTCAGTCATTCTAGCAATTTCCCAAAGATGCAAACCGTCTTATACAAACAATTTTTTTCTTTATTATTATTATTAGTTTAAATTTATTTATTTTACAAATTTTTTTTGTCTCTTTTTATATATTTTTTATATTTGGTTTTCTTGGTCATGTTTTTAATTTTTTTTAATGTTTTATTACTTGTTATTATTTTTAAAAATTTTGTGTTTTTTTTTATTCAATGTTTGAATTTTTGTTTTCTGTTGCATTTTTCATTTTTATTTATTTATATATTTGTTATTATTATTATTATTATTATTATGATTATTTTCTTTTTGTAGGGTCTGTGGCGATGTTCGACTAGCAACCCGATCTCACTATGTGCAATTTGATAGTTGATTTTAAAGTTTTCGTTATAATGAATTGAGTCTGCCCCCACAATATGTCAATTTCATGGCTGATCTTTAAGTTTTCATTACAATGCGTCAAGTTCACCTACACTATGTGTCAATTTGATGCTTGATTTTTTATTTTTTGTTGCAATGTCTCAAGTTGTCTTAGGCTAAGATTTTAAAATCGCTATACATTTAACATTTAAAAAATAAATTACTCTTGGTATAATGGCTCTTTCATTTAGGTGTTCATTTTTTAAGTTTTTTTAGTCAATTTTTCTTCCATAATGTCTTGTTTGAAATATTTTGAAAACTTAAGGTTTTTTTAGTCGTAATTTTTTGTTTTAATTCTATAAGATTTTAATGTTTTTCCAAGTCATGATATTTTATCTTTAATGCTATGGTTGAAAACAATTATAAATATTTTTTCTTTAGCACCATGACTCAAAATTGTTGGAATTTTAAATTTTTTCAAAGACGTGATATTTTATATTTAATGTCATGCCTAAAAATCGTTGGAATTTTAAGGATTTTCAAAGATATGATATTTAATATTTAATTTCATGCCTAAAAATTTGTGGAATTTTAAGGCTTTTCAAAAACATGATGCTTTATCTTTAACGACATTCTTAAAAATTGTTGAAAAAAAAAAAACATTATTCGAGCATCAACACTTTTCATTTTGAGCGTGTTTTTTTCACAAAAAAAAATCGTTTTTATTGCCATTTTTAAAAAATGTTGAAAATTTACCACCCCTCCGCCCCCCCCCCCCCCCCCCCCCCAAAAAAAAAAAAAAAAAGGTTATTCCAACATCAACACTTTTAGTTTTCAGCTTGTTTTTTTCATGTTTTTTTGGATTTTTTTTTGTTAGAGTTCTGGTTTTGAGGTAATAGTTCTCATTTGATCGGTAACTTTGTTTGCTTAGATGAGCATGGAGAAAGGAAAGTTTTACAAGGGAAGTGAAAACCTACTTCAGCGAGGCTAGTCACAACCATCCAAGCTAAGCGAAGAAATCGAAAAGGTTTCCACTTGTTTTTTATGGAAATTTCCAGCAACAAAACAACCAATAACAACATTGATCAAGAGGAGAGTGAGCTACCGAAAATATATCCTATTTTGAAATAGTGTGAAGGTTTATCTCTCGCAGAATTTCTTTGATTACCTCGTCACAAAGAGGTAGGTTTCTCTATTGAGTTGACGCCTGGAGTAGCACCAGCATCCAAGGCACCATACATGATGAGCACTCTTGAGTTGGTTGAATTAAAATTACAGTTGAAAGAGAAATTGGATAAAGGTTATATAAGGCCAAGTGTGTCTCCATGGGGAGCTCCAGTACTATTTATAAAGAAAAAATATGGTACACTTAGACTATGCATTGACAACAAATAATTAAACAAGGTGATGATTAAGAACATGTAGTGTTTGCCAATAATTGATGACATATTCAATCAATTAAGGGAAGCAACAATATTTTCTAAGATTGAATTGAGGTTAGGTTATCATAAAGTGTGCATCAAGGAAGGAGATATCCATAAGTCTAGATTCTGGACAAGCCTTACAAGCATTATGAGTTTGTGGTGGTACCCCCATTGGGCTTACTAATGCCCCTACCTCTTTCATGTCTTTAATGAACATTGTGTCGCACCCTTACTTGGAAAAATTTGTGATTTTCTTTGTTTATGATATTCTGGTATATTTAAGGACTGAAGAAGAACATGAAAAGCGTCTATCTGCAGTGCTATAGTTGCAAGGGGAACACAAGCTTTATGCAAAGTTGAGTTAGTGTGACTTCTTTCAATCACAAATACATTATTTGGGACACATTTTCTCCAAGGAAGGGATATCATTTATCCGAAAAAAATCAAGGTTGTAATAGAGTGGTAAACACTAAAGAATGTGAATGATACTAGGTCATTCATGGGGTTAGTAAGTTATTACAGAAGGTTCATCAAAATATTCTCCAAGATAGACCACCCTGTTGCGTCTGTACAGAGAAAAAGAAGGGAATTTGAGCGAACAATTGAATGTGCAGTGAGCTTTGAGCATTTAAAAGAGTTGCTCACTAATGCACTAGTGGTTAGAATTGTAGATCTGGACAAAGATTTTTTGGTTTATACAAATGTTTGCAAGAGGGGCTCAGTGGATTCTTGATGTAGGAAGGATACGTAGTTTTCTATGAGTCACGAAAGTTAAATGAGCATGAGGCAAACTATGTGACTCGTGATTTGGATTTAGCCTCCATTATTCATGCATTGAAAATGTGGAGACATTATCTCATTGGAAGAATATTTACAATCATGACAGATCATGGGGGACTAAAATATTTTTTTGATCAACCTAAGTTGAACGTAAGACAAGCTAGGTGGTTGGCCATACTAGCGAGTTCAACTTTGAAATCAAGTACATCAATGGAAAGTAAAACCGGCTTGTTGATGCACTCGGTAGGGGAATTTAATTAAATCATGTGGAAACCATAAGTTCTTATGGAATGGACCTAGGAGAGAGGGTAAAAAGTGCAATGAAACATGGTGAGAAATATTAGTAGATAAAGGCAAAGATACGACAAATGGTGAGGATGAAAAATATCATCTCACGGATGATGGTCTAGTTAGATTCAGAAATAGAATCTATGTACCAAACAATGCCAAATTGAAGAGGCTCATAATGAGAGAGTTCCATGCTAAACCATATTTCGGCCACCCAAGATCTCAAAATATTGTCATGACCATAAAAAAGCTTTATTATTGGCCTAATTTGAAAAAAAGAATTAGTTGATTTTGTTGCTAAATGCATAGAATGCCCGTAGGGGAAGGTTGAATATAAACACCCAGTAGGGTTATTGCAGCCCATTCCCATTCTAGAATGGAAGTGGGAAATGATATCCATGGATTTCAATACCATTTTTCCAAGGAACTCCACAAAACATGTTGCAATTATGGTGGTCATTGACAATTTGAGAAAAGTGGCTCATTTTTTAGCATTCAAGTCCACCAATTCAACTAGTGAGGTGGCTCAAATATTCATAAAATATATTTTGAGGTTGCATGGAGTTCTCAAGCAGATAATTTCATATAGAGATTCCAAGTTCACTTTAAGGTTTTGGAAGGAACTATTTGCAAGATTGGGGATAGAATTGACCTTCAGTACAACTTATCATCCACAGACGGAAGGGAAAATGGAGAGGGAAAATATTATCCTCAAGATATGTTGAGGATGTATGTGATGCACTAGCCAAAGAAGTGGGAAGAGTATCTTCCACTTGTTGAGTTTGAATACAACAATGGATACCAAGAGTCTCTAAAGATGAGCTCATTTGAGGCACTTTATGAAAGGAGTTACAATACTCCTATCAACTTGAGTGATCCAGTGAACAGGGTCCTTATTGGGTCTAATATGCTAAAAAATATGGAACACCAAATGCATATTATCAAGAAAAATTTAAAGGTAGCACACGATAGGAAAACAAGTTATGCGAATTAGCATAGGGTGCATAAAGAGTTCCAAGTTGGAGAACATGTTTATTTGAGATTTAGACCCAAGAAAATTTCCTTGAATATTGGGTCATGTGTCAAGTTGGCACCATGGTTTTGTGTGCCTTTTGAGATACTTAAGTAATAGGATAGTGACCTATATGTTTTCCTTACCTCAATTAATAAAATTCCACGACGTTTTCCATGTTTCTTTGCTTAAAAGATATGTGCAGGACTCTAATCATGTGATTGATTGGTTTTTTCTATGGGTGGAACCAAAGGGAGAGTTTCAACCAAAGATACTACGCATCCTAGAGCGAAGGAGCCTCAAACTCCAAAATCGAGCAATAGAGAAATTCAATGTGTAGTGGAGGAACTTTGGACCTGAGGAAGCCACCTAGGAAATGGTTGATACAATGCAGGCATCTTATCCTCTCTTTTTTTTTGGTTGAAGCAAATGTATATAAGAACGTAAATATTTTACAAATTTGTAAATATAAATCTCCATGAAATATTATTCTTGTTTTTAAGTATGTCTTTGTGATTTTATATGGAAAAAAAAAACTCGGGATGGTATTACCAAGATAGGGTGGTTGTGACAGCCTTGGTTATTTTTCCATTTATGAATTCATTGTAAATATTTCATGTAATTTGATTTTAAATTAAAATGGATTGAGTCAAGGGACACAGATTCCAGAGGCTAGGGAGGTTGCTTGCTTGGGATGGCTCAAGTTTTCCTTCTTGCAGGAAAATATAAACTATTTTTTGACAACCTGTTGTGGTATGCAACAAACCCCCCCATTTACATTTTCAAAATAGTTTAAAAATTTGATAATATAAATAGGGACCCTTCTTTAAATGTATTTTTCATTTTTAATAAAACAAAATAAAACTCCAAAACATTTTTGTTTTTAAAAATAAAACAAAAATAAATTAATAAATTCCATTTTCATATCTTTTTGATCACCCTATCGCAAATCACATCCCGCACAATCTTTTTCCCATTAAAAAGTTAACCTCAAAACATAAAATCCCGATTTGCGATTTTGTGATTTGAACTTCGCAAGTGGCATCATAAATCGCACATCACAGATATACATTTAAAACTTAAAACATTACTTACTAATCCTCTGATGTTGCAATATCCCGACGAAAGCGAGTTTGCGATTTTGCGATATTGCGAAATCACATATCGCATAAATGCAAAGCTTGTTACAGAAATTTGCTTCATAAAACAGGTTCAAAAATGCATGATGCGACGGACTTGACAGGGTTTAATGAAGGTTTTAATGTGAAAATAAATCATGTCAGAAATAATTAATCACGTTTCATCATCCTGATGCGAACAATTATTTTTTTGTTATGGCTAATTAATGATACAACTACTTCCCAGATATTTTCATTTAAAATTGATCGTTTCACTATATCTTTCATCATTTGATCGTTACTGTGTCTTAAATAGGGATTTTTATTCAAGAGATGTTCATACGCAAAGTAATGCAGAAACACGACAAATAAACTATTGCAGAATTTGAATGTATAGAAATGTCGTCCACAATCAAAGATAATGTTTTCACTGCAGATGGGGGTGCTATAATGTGGCAAACCATCTATACTATCCTTGAAGATGAAAAAACTGAAGTAGTGGAGGTCAAGACAACTGCTGATGATGCAAATCCCTCAGAATTATAGTTTAAAGATGCAGCATGCTCCTTCCTTCACATAATAGTAGCAAGAGCTAGCCTTTTACCATATACTGATATGATAAGATGGGTAGTTGAGAATTCAAAAATTAAAGACAGACAATTCAGAACCATTAAGGATGAAATATTAGGTTCTTTTAGAGCTGAAGATTTGAAATTCATGTACAAACTGCTCGACCAATAAGACATCTATGACAACCAGTTTGTTGAAAAAATTGCAAAGAAAAATGAAGACCCTTTCAAAATGATTCAAGGTTGGAGGAAATTGGATAACCAGCTCAAGCATGATAAATTAGGTATGTATCCTATTGCTTCACTTGCAAATCCCTACAATTTTGCAGCATCAATGTTGTGTAGATTATATGGTCTCCCCGATAACACCAAGTTCTCTATTAATTGGGTTCCCTTGATTGACTCCTGTGTTAATTCTCACATCATGAATTGGGCAACCATTCTTTCTGAAATCCTAGCTAAAGCGATTAATGAATATTGCCAGGCAAGAGTTGGTTCTTCCAAAGCCGTCCCCCAA
The DNA here is from genome assembly GCA_034641835.2 of Pinus albicaulis. Taxonomy (NCBI): domain Eukaryota; kingdom Viridiplantae; phylum Streptophyta; class Pinopsida; order Pinales; family Pinaceae; genus Pinus; species Pinus albicaulis. The sequence continues at coordinate 1,291,949,783 of CM076580.1, forward strand.
TTTTTCATGAGTGCATATATTTTTGATGCCATTTGTTTCTCCACCAGCTTTCCAATTATGGGTTGGAAATGAACTCTCGAGGACCCTACCCCTATTCATTTAAGTCATAAACAGATATGGGAACATCATTTTGTACCACACTTCCACAGGTTATGTTATGGGGTTGTATTACCATTACATCAATTAATGTTTGATAGAGAGAGCCCCAAGTTCACTAAGGAAGCCATCACAGATCTCCAAATGATAGGAAGATGTTTCATTAAAGAATTATTTTCATACATCAGGGTATTCGGAAGCTCCGCTCCTCCACATTTGCTTCCTTTGTATGTTTCAGATAAACTAATTGAAAGATAAGTGGCTTACCAAATTGTCAACAATGGACTCACTAAAACTCTGAAAGATAGTAAAAAATCTTTATGGCCAAGTTTCCCAATTCAATGTGGTTCATTCTCCCTCAACAATTTCAATCGTGTGTTGAAAGAATGCCAGAAAATTCAGCTTTTGAAGCTCCCTATTCTATCACCAAGGAAATTCGACCGAGAGAAGGTCGCTAATAAATTTACTTAGTCATTCAAAATCAAACCTTTCATACACACAGATGATATATTTGAAGACGTTTTGCAATCTGTTGAAACTTTTGAAGAAGTTAAAAACTTTGTCAGATTGAATCTAAACCTGAAGGAATTACAAAGATTCCATGAGGATAGAGAGCAAAGACTCAAGCATATCCACAAAATATCTTGATTACTATTTATATGACTAAACCAAGCAGGGTGATCAGAACAGAAGAATCAAATTCACAGAATCAAAGTGAGCTAGACAAGTTCTGGACTTCAGTTTGTAATACATTGATGGATATCCCCAAGGGATCATCCACACAGAAAAATATAAATTTCAGACTCCCTAGGGTCAGATAGTTTCAGCAAAAGAAACCACTGAAAATCCTGAGACAAGCTCCCAAGATGCAGAAGTTATTCCTGCGTTTCCTACTGTTGAAATTATTCTAAAGGTAACTGATATCCCTCCATTGGATGTATTCTAAAACCCTCTTCATGAATTTGTAGTCGGGAAACAGAGAAAGAGAAGAAGGATTGAAACACCCCCAAGTAATGAGATCATGGAAGTTGTATGGAAAGACACCCTGTCGAACCCAGGCTATCACAATTTGCTTGAGCATATACTACCACAACAATGGACAAAGCAGCTGAAGTATCCATTTTGGTTCAAGAGAATGATGATAAAATAATGTAGCTACAACAATAATTGGATGAAGAAAGGAACAATTTGAACCAACAGGCTGAGCAACAACTCTTTAAATTACAACAAGGTATGGAAGTACATAAGATAAGTTATGAAAATGACTTATCCAGCGAAGACACACTAATTAAAGAATTGAGAGAAAATATTATAAAGTATGAAGTCATTCCTACTGTAGAGGAATTCATTAAAGAAGCATTGGTATTAAATGCCCTACTCTCAAAACAATAAGATTTGTTTGTCTTACAAATGTCAGACATAGTTCCACATTTGGAAATTAGTGAACAATTGACTAATACAGTCATTGATCAGAGAATTGATTTTAATGAAATCAATACCAAAATTTCTCACTATATTGAATGGCAAGATTTAGAGGAAGGGAGAAGATCAAATCTCCCAAAGATCAAAGAAACTTATAAATATATTCTCTTTACTGACTAGGATACACAGGTAAAACAGGCAGAATTGGCAATAGCTAGAGCATCAGGCATATCAAAGAGAATTTTCAAAATAATCAAGCACATGTTACATACCTCCAGTTTAATTAAAGAAGGAAATCCTAAATCAATTCCTGATCTAAAAATATTGGAGCAAAATTTGAAAAATACAGGTCAAATACGAGAAGAAACAATTGCACAGCGAAAAAGACTAATTGGGAAGCATACTGGCAACTCTTGGTTAAACCTCATAGTAAAATAATGACACTGAATTGTTCTCTAGATTCCATATAGAAAATGCTGCCACTTTTACTTGATGCTATATTTACTGGACAGATGAAAACACAATTCAGGAAGCCTCCACAAGTTCAATCAATGTCCGATATTTGTGAACAAAAAAGTAGAGCTGGCACTAGCCTTTCATCAAGCATGATCATGAGTTAATTTGTTTTGGCAATTTCAATTTTAACAATTAGATATTAGGAATGAGGAAGGTTGTTTGAAACCTCCTCGTCGGATATTTTTTACAATCTATTTTTGTAAGTAGTTAATGTAGTATTTAAACCCTTCTCATGCATTTAGAGAAGGATCCAGGATTTTTATTAAGAAAATTTAAAAAGAATACATTACTGTAAGTTTGTGGATGTCTTGATAAGATAATGGAACATGGTCTTTTCAATTATATATCATCTTGGTTGATCACTGTTGATGCACTATTGTATTCTTTGAATGAATTATTGATAGAAGATTGATTGTGTCCTATTATCGCTGGTCAGATGAGCAGGACAACACACATCTGGTACTATTATTGTGTATCATAAAATCTGTTTTAAAATTAGTGATAAATCTACCTTTTTATGAATTATGTATGAAATCAATTATTTTTGTTTGAAGTATCAGTTGCACTATTATATGATATCAGAATAGAAATTTATTTGTTTTATATATGATCATCATAATATATGCGATATGTTTTACATTTTCCTTTGATTAACTATTTTCTAAAAAGTATTATCTTACAAAAGTATTAATTCCATTAAGTTTGTGATTGATCTAAATCATCATAGACTGAATAGACATCATTTTAGATCGCATAAAATTAGCATTATCCCGGGTTAGATTAGAGCATATTTAATACAAATTTTTTCATCTTAAAATAAAGTTGTCTTAGTTTTTAGTTATTCTCCTTGAAAATCATTTAAAATAAACCCAACAATCATATAAAATCCAAAACTGGGAAACTGGTCCCATTATCCCCAGTCGGAGCCACTATCCCAAAAGGAAAAGGAGCTGCTTTAAGGTCCAGACTGGGTGGTTATCCCCCTTGTTGTTGCCACAAATTTCTGATGCCTCAACATTTTTGGAGCTAGAATGAGGGCTTGACTAGTAATGACATACAAATCTAAACCTCAAACTAGAAGCCCTCATAAGAATCTATCTCCCCAAAAACATCCTACAACTTCTCGATCAAACTCTAAATCACCAACTCATAAATCATAAATTGTAGAAACCTTTCCCTCATCCCCTGAAATATCTCGACAATCATCTGCTTCAGAATTTACTCCCGAATTTCAGTCTTCAATTCAGAAATTAGAAGGAATATCTATTTCTGCTGTAAAGACTGTTAATCTCGAAGCTTCTGAAGAAAGCGTTACTTCCCTATTTAAATAAACTGGTATATTAACTCGACCCAAAAGTGAGAAACTTGGAATTTCTCCTTTCGAGTTCCCAATAGAATCGCATCGCAAAAAAGTTTCTATATCCAGATATAAGTATGATACGAGTGAGGTCACGTCATCTTTCCCTTTAGTTACTTCCTCACATCCTCTTACTCAATATTCATCTTCCTATTTTCCATTTCTTTTACTCAAACAATCAGTACTATCGCAAGTAGTATTGTTCCAGTTGTAAGTTCTACATCCATTCCCCCTACTTCTGGATCTCCTTCTGTATCTTCGCAAACTTCAAATCCAATTATGGCTATTCAGCCTTGGACTAATCCTGGTGCTATATTGATTGCAAATCCACATGCCCTTCCAGATCATCCAGAAAAATGGCTACCTAAATATAATCCAGATGATGGTCTTCCTGTTGAAGAACATATCAATAATTTTATGTTGGCCATGAATCTTAATGGAGTTGCTCATGAAGATATTGTAGTAATATTTTTCCCTTATACCTTACAAGGATCCGCAGGATTCTGGTACTTTTCACTTCCAGCAGGATCTATTGCAGATTGGGCAACTTTTGAACAAGTTTTTCTTGCAAAATTTGGAGATGATAGAACTGTTGCATCTTTAATCAATGCTCTTTCCAATCTAAAAACAAAATCAGGTGAAAGGATCAAAGATTTCAACTCTAGATTTAATAAGTTATTAAACAAAATCCCAACTGCTTCCAAGCCTGCTATTGATGTACAAATAGAGTGGTATATTTCTTCTTTTCCTTCTAATATAGCTATTTTTGTAGATAGAGCTGGAAAAGCTACCCTTTTAGAAAACATGAAAGAAGCTCTTGCTATAGAGAAAAGAATCTTAGCTTTGGAAAAACGATCAGAGATAGAAGACAAGAAATCAAAGAAAGTGACATTTAGTCAAGATTCCAAAAAGAAAGTCTCAAAAGATCCATTCGATCTTGAAGGTCTTCAAAAAGTGTTAAAAACTATGTCAAATGACATGATCGAGATAAAGAAACAGGTTGCTGAAACATCAGCACCTAAGAAATTGTATCACCCATATCAGAAAAACCCTTCTTCACCATCTCAGCCTCCAAATTTTATTTCAAATGCTGAATCCGATCAAGATACTAAAGATCCCTCACCATCTGAACAGGAACTAAAGTCTAAAGAAGAAGTTGAATTGAATGGGTTATGGGATTTCATTCTCCCTACAGAAGTAGAAAGAGAAGCTATGCCTCTATCTACAAGAAGTAAATATTATTCTAATTCAACTATATCAAATCAGAAACAGAAATCTCTCCCCACAAAGGAGAAAACAGTAGCCAAAAAATCTAAGACTGTTCAGACAGATCCTATTTCACTAGATCCTCTTAAAACTTCCAAAACTTTAATAGTTTCAGATACAATGGAATACAATATAGTTGAAGATATGAAAAATACCAAAGCAAACATTTCATTACATGAAATGACCAAACTCAAACAACAGCATACAATTATACTCAGAGAACTCAAGGCAATCCCTGTAGATCCTATACAACCACCAATTATAGCCCAAGCTTCTAAAGATATGGGAAAACCTCAGTCATCTTCAAACAAATTAAATCCTGACGATCTTGTTTTAATTGGTGATAGATCTATTTCTCACACTCCTCCTTTACTTTTGACTTATGAGATTTTCAACAAAAATGTTCATAATTGTCTTATTGATTCAAGAGCTTCTTCAAACATCATGCCAAGAACAATGTGCACAAAACTGAATGTCAATCCTCAAAAATCTGTTGTACATATATTTCAATTAGATAGAGCAAAAGTTGAGGTCATTGGAGAAATGTTGTCAGTATCCATTAGATTATCATCCAATCCAAAGGTACTACAAGTAATTGACATTTTGGTTGCAGATATCCCTGAATTTTATGGTCTTATTTTAATCAGGGATTGGTTTGAAAAGTTACATGGATATTTCGCTATTGATTGGTCACATATGTGGTTACCATACAATGGTAAACCAAATCAAATCAGAGTTGATCATGAAAATTTTATGAAACATACAGTCACTGAACTTGAAGAAACAAATGTACCTGTGGCTTTCACTAATATTATTATTGGAAATTACTCAGCTGAATCATTTCTTGGATCATTCAATGCCAAAATTTCACCTTTTTCAATAAATACTGCTATTTCTCAAATAGAATTTTTTTTCTCAAACAGACACTTCTAAATGTATTAATTTTAGCAATAAAATTTCAAAACATTCTTTGTTTTGGACTTTATACTTTGATGGTTCAAAATCAGAAGATGGTGCAGGAGCGGGTTGTGTTTTAATCAATCCGCAAGGAGAGAAAACAATGCTATCTTGCAAACTCGAATTTCAATGCATGAATAATACCCTGAATATGAAGCATTGATACAAGGTTAGTACAAAGCTATTGGATTAAATGTTAAATATTTTCAGGTATATGGAGATTCTGAGATAATTGTTAGACAAGTCAGAAACACAATTCATTGTATTTCTGGACATTTGAAACACTATCAAGCTTTAGCTCAAAGCCTTACATCCCATTTGTCTGCATTCAATATCTCCACAGTTCCTAGATTACAAAATGCAAGTGCTGATTTACTTGCTAATGTAGCATCTAAGCTAATACCATCTAAAGAATTTAGCCCAGAAATATTTTCGATTGAGTTAATTTTTAGGCCTTCCATTCTTGATAACGTAACAAATTGGAGAGTATTTAATAACGATGCAGATATAGTGAACTTTCTTACATCAGATGGATCTTATGAGGGTCAAATCATATATGAACATGAACATGACTTACAGATTGAAAATGAACAAAATACTAATCCAATTCCAAAATCTATAGTCAAAATGGAAGATCTCTATGATTTGAAAGACAGGTTTAAGAAGATTACCAATTCAAAAACCCATAGTTCTACTTTAAAATTTGAATTGATTAATCTTGGTACACTAGAAAAACCTCAAAACATTAACCTAGGTCTTGGTTTAAAACCTGAAGAAAGGATGTCATTCATTAAGTTGCTAAAAACATATAAAAATATCTTTGCATGGGATTATTCAGATCTGAAGACATATGATACTTCTATAATTCAGCATAATATACTTATGATCTCAGATGACAAACCCATTCAGCAAAAAATTAGAAAGATTCACCCAAACTTAGAAAGTCATATTTAAGAAAAATGCTTAAAGCCAAAATTATTTTTCCTGTTAGACATCGAAATGGGTGTCAAACATGGTCCCAGTTAGAAAGAAGAATGGAGACATTAGGATTTGCATAGACTTTAGAAATTTGAATCAAGCTTGCCAAAAGGATAATTTTCCTTTGCCTACCATGGAACAGATATTGCAGTCAGTTGCAGTATCTAAATTGATGTCTTTTCTCGAGAGATTTTCAATACAATCATATTATGGTACATCCAAATGATAGATTAAAGACAACATTCAGAACAAAGTGGGGAACATACGCATAACAAAAAATGCCATTTGGGCTGATTAATGTTGGTGCTACATTTCAATGTGCTATGGATATAGCTTTCAGAGGACTAATCAACAACTCAGTTGTTATATACTTAGATGACATTACTATCTATTCCAAGCATAGAAACAATCATGTTAATCACCTAAAACATATTTTTGAAAGATGTAAGAAATTCTGAATTTCCTTGAATCCTAAAATATGTTATTTCGCCTTATCAGAAGGTAAATTATTAGGGTTCATTATCTCCAAAAAAGGAATTCATATTGATCCTAATAGGATTCAGGAAATCGAAAATATTCCTCTACCATACAATAAAAAAATAATGCAATCATTTTTCGGACAAATTAATTTTGTAAAAAGGTTTGTTCCTGAATTTTCCTAAATCATCTTACCCCTGCAATCAATGATCAAGAAAAATTCACTTTTTAAATGGGGAAAAGATGAAAGAAATTCTTTTGAGTTGATTAAGAAAGCCATCATCGAAGCTCTTTCTTTAACAACTCCCAATTTTCTTAAGCCATTTGTATTATACACATTCTCTTCTCATACGTCACATGCAGCGGTTTTGACACAGCTAAATGATCAAAACATTGAAGCACCTATTTATTTTTTCAGTTCTAACCTTCAAGGTGCTGAATTAAATTATGCAGCTGTGGAAAAACAGGTTTTTGCTGTGTTTAAATCCATGAAACATTTTAGACCTTTTCTCCTAAAAACACATACTAAAATAATAGTACCTTACTCAGTAGTGAGGCAATTATTAATCCAACGAAAGGTAGGAGAGAAGAGAGCAAATTGGGTTACCGCACTGCAAGCATATGATGTAGAGATACATCCTGCTAAAATTGTTAAAGGTCAAGGTCTTTGCAGGATGTTAACTAGAGCCTCTCATTTACCAACAGAAGAAGATCAATCAAATGAAATACAACTGTTTGAGGTAAGCCTAAATTCTCAGTCACAATACGTTGATCTCAATTTTTTCTTAAAAAATGGATATGCTCCATTATATCTCAATTACACAGCAAAGTGTGCTCTAAGGCTTAAAGCAAATCAATATCAACTCATAGATTATGTGTTATTTAGGAATAATTATGATTATGTACTATTGAGATGTTTAGAGAAAACTGAAGCTGAAAAAGTTATGCAGGATTTACATGATGGACCAGCTGGAGGTCATTTCGGAGGAAACACCACAGCTCATAAAATACTACATGCCGATTATTATTGGCCAACTGTATTTAAAGATGCACATGAATATGCGATAAAATGAAAAGTATGTCAAACTACAGCAAGAAGAGAAAGGAAAGCAACATTTCCACTACAAACAGTGAATATCCAACAACCATTTGAACAATGGGGTTAGATATCATAGGTGAAATAACTCCAAACTCTTCTAAACAGCATAAGTATATTCTAACTGCAGCAAATTATTTCACAAAATGGGTAGAATCTATCCCATTAAAGGTGGTTAATACACAAAATATTACAGATTTTATTGATCATTTCATAATCACCAGGTTTGGTCTCCCATCAGCTTTGATATTTGATAATGCATCTTACATTTATGGAAAATATATGATAGAATTCACTTTGAAAATAGGTTTTAAATTAAAATAATCAGCTAACTATTATCCGCAGGGTAATGGATTGGCTGAATCTACAAATAAAAACCTTATCAGAATCATCAAACGAACTATAGAATAAAAACATAAAAATTGGCACAAAGCACTATTATTTGCTCTTTGGGCAGATAGAATCACCCAAAAGGCCTCAATAGGTACTTCTCCATTTGTATTAGTTTATGGGAAAGAAGCAGTTCTACCCACAAATATAACAATACCATCATTTGCTTTAGTGCAGTTTATTGATGAAAAACCTTCTTCTTCCCTTCAACTTAGACAAGATCAAATTCTTAAAATGGAAGAACAGAGAGAAAAAGCCAAAGCAATACATACTCATCATCAAAAAATAGTTAAAGCCTCGTTTGACACAGCATCTACCAGTCCAAAAACCTTTGAAATTGGAGACCTTGTTTTGAAATGGGATAGAGCACTTGAAGAAAAAGGTAAACATACCAAATTCCAAAGACTATGGCTTGGTCCATTTCAAATCATAGAAAAAATAGTCTTATCTACCTTTTTGTTACAAGACTTATTAGGTAAGAAAGACTCCTTGCCTGTGAATGGTCAAATTCTTAAAAAATATTTCTCTTAGAAATCAAGCTTTAAATTTCATTTTGCTTTAGGAAAATAAAAGTTGAAAATAACATCATTTTTTTTTTATTCAAAGTTTTAAAATTTCTGACAAATTTATTTGATCTTTCACTTTTATAAATAAGTAAAGTAAAAAGATAATTAACTATGAGAACTGAGTAAACTTTATTTCTTTGAAATATTTTGAAATTTACTATAGACATTTATTTTCCAAAAGGAATCTTCATGTCATAAAATATAGATGTTATGTATCAGTCAAGAAAGAAACCTTTAACCTAGCAAGGATTCTCTACGAAAAGGTATCTACCAACTCTATAATTATCATCAATAACTCTTAAACGAGCTAATGATTCATTCCATCTGATAAAATTTCTTCTTCAAAGTACAATTCAAAAAAGAAAAATAAATATATACAATGTACAAATTCAAAAGAAAATAAGTCTCATCACGAGCTTGTTTATCATGATCATAGAGAAATAATCTAGACTGATATTACCAATACTGCATACCATAACAGGGTAATAGCTAAATGATTATAAAAATCAAAAGACAAGGGGTCTCATCACGAGCCAGCTTGTTCAGTCTAAATTACTATCAGTGAATGACATTGTCACTATCACGGCACCAAACCTGGACAATAATTTTGAGAATGTGTTAGAAAAAATAAATTCAATTATATGTTAAATTAAACTTTGAAATAATAAATCAAATTCAGATGGGACCATGAATCATTATTGGTAAAAATATAACCCTATCGAGGCTATAAACGTCTGTTAGCAACAGTGGCTCTATCTATGATAAATGAGTAAAAATCTATGAAACCAATGTTTAGAGAACACCTACTTTATCTTTTTAAATCTGAGTACCGACTGATACTAACGCCTATGTGTTATCACTGAAGGGGTTAACTAAGAAAAAAAATGAGATAGGTAAATAGATTATATTCCGAAAAAACACTGTTTAATTCATGAATCATATTATTCTTGTTCTCATAAACTTTTTCTTGTTTTCAAAGTTTAGAAATATCAAACAAACCAATCAGAGATATCTAGTTCTCCCAAGTGAATCACCAATTTTTGTGCTATGCAACAACCTCCCCTTTTATATTTTCAAAATAGTTTAAAAATTTGATAATATAAATAGGGACCCTTCTTTAAATGTATTTTTCATTTTGAATAAAAAAATCAAACTCCAAAACATTGTTGTTTTTAAAAATAAAACAAAAAGAAATTAATAAATTCCATTTTCATATCTTTGTGATCAGCCTATCGCAAATCGCATCCCGCATAATATTTTTCCCATTAAAAATTTAAGCACAAAACATAAAATATCAATTTGCGATTTTGCAATTTGAACTTCGCAAGCAGCATCATAAATCACACATTGCATATATACATTTAAAATTTAAAACATTACTTACTAATGCTCTGATGTTGCGATATCCCGATGAAAGCGATTTTGTGATTTCGCAATATCGCATAAACACAACGCTTGTTAAAGAAATTTGCTTCATAAAACAGGTTAAAAAATGCGCGATGCGACGGACTTGACGGGGTTTAATGAAGGTTTTAATGTGAAAATAAATCATGTCACAAATAATTAATCATGTTTCATCATCCCGATGCGAACATTTATTGTTTTGGTACAGCTAATTAATGATACAGCTACTTCCTGGATCTTTTCTTTTAAAATTGGTCATTTCACTATATCTTTCATCATTTGATCATTACTCTATCTTGAATAGGGATTTTTCTTCAAGAGATGTCCATACGCAAAGTAATGTAGAAACATGGCAAAGAAACTATTGCGGAATTTGAATGTACAGAAATGTCGTCCATAATCAAAGGTATTGTTTGCACTGTAGATGGAGGTGCTACAATGTGACAAGCGACCTATATTATCCTCGAAGATGAAAAACCTAAAGTAGTGGAGGTCAAGGTAACTGTTGATGATGTAAAGCCCTCAGATTTACAGTTTAAAGATGCAGCATGCTCCTTCCTTCACAGAATAACAGTAAGGGCCAGCCTTTTACCATATATGGATATGATAAGATGGGTAGTTGAGAATTAAACAGTTAAAGATAGACAATTCATAACCATTAAGGAGGAAATCTTAGGTTATTTTAGAGCTAAAGATTTGAAATTCATGTACAAACTGCCCAACCAACAAGACATCCATGACAACCATTTTGTTGAAAATTTTGCAAAGAAAAATGAAGAACCTTTCAAAATGATTCAAGGTTGGAGGAAATTGGATAACAAGTTCAAACATGATAAATTAGGTATGTATATAATTGCTTCACTCGCAAATCCCTACAATTTTGCAGCATCAATGCTGTGCAGATTATATGTTCTCCCCGATAACACCAAGTTCTCTATTAATTGGGTTCCCTTGATTGACTCATGTGTTAATTCTCAAATCATGAATTGGGCAACCATTCTTTCCGAAAACCTAGCCAAAGCGATTAATGAATATCACTAGGCAAGAGTTAGTTATTCCAAAGCCGTCCCCTAATTTTTCATGAGTGCATATGTTTTTGGTGCCATTTTTTTCTCCACCATCTTTCCAATTATGGGTTGGAAATGGACTCTCGAGGACCCTACCCCTATTCATTTAAGTCATAAGCAGATATGGGAACATCATTTTGTACCACACTTCCACAGGTTATGTTATAGGGTTGTATTACCATTGCATCAGTTAATGTTTGATAGAGAGAGCCCTAGGTTCACTAAGGAAGCCATCACAAATCTCCAAATGATAGGAAGATGTTTCATTGAAGAATCATTTTCATACATCAAAGTATTCAGAAGCTCTGCTCCTCCATATGTGCTTCCTTTGTATGTTTCAGATAAACTAATGGTAAGAGAAGTGGCTTACCAAATTGTCGACAATGGACTAACTAAAACTCTGAAAGATAGTAAAAAATCTTTATGGCCAAGTTTCCCAATTCAGTGTGGTTCATTCTCTGATCCAGGTGGATTAAACAAGTACAGGGACAAATGGCTTAAGTACAAGGCTCAGAAATCAAAGTGCTCGAAAATCTTTCGAACCAAGTTCAAGTTGTAGATCTCGAAATTCTGAATCCAACGGCGCAGACGGCACTCAATTCCGAGTCCGAATGAGGGAGTTAGGAGCAGTCAAAGTTCAGGGGTTGACTTGGTGATGTGGCAGACTAAGGAGGCAACAATTTTGCTGAAACCCGGCCACCGGATTCCAAAAAACCTGGCCAGATTCCGGGCAAATTTGTTGGACCGTTAAAAGCACTCCTACGGTCAAAAATCGAAAGGTTTAAAAAAAACGCCAATTTGTTTTATATAACAATAAAACAAAAAAAAAATATAAAAATGGGTGGCGGGCCACCAACCCCGCCACCCCATGCCGTTCCATATGTTATATTAAAACAAACAAACATTTTTGGGGGCAGGTGGTCAACCCCGCCACCCCCGCGGTCTACCAACGGCAACGGCCATATGTATATAACATGTGGCGCGTAATTATATGGGGCGGGCCGCCCAATATGGGTCCGGCCCCCCCACGTCACATCAACACGGCTCTTCAACATTAAACGGTTCAATGCAGAGTTTTAAAAATATAAAACAGTTCCAACGCTATGTTAAAAAATGGAACGCGGGTTAAAGCAAGCAACCTTTTATGGAGGGGTAGGGATTTGACCACCCGACCTCCTCCCAAACAAAGCGGATCCATAACCAATCCGCCTAACCATCACTTTGAAGAATCCGCTCGAGTTTTATTATATGAACCTTCATTCATTTGTGCGCTCAAGAAAGGATGGACAGGAGCGGGCACGGAAAACGAGGCAGTGGAACCTTGAGCAGTGTGCAGAGGCGGTGGAACCATGATCTGAGCCATTTTTCCAGAGGGGCCAGATTTTCACTTTGTCCGATTGGGGCAAGTTTTATATGGATTCAGCACTACTCGACGCCACAAATCCAACGGTGCTGCCCATTTTGTCAGCAGAGGTCTGCAATTTTTCGGCCATTTCCAGATTGGGCAGGTATAAGGGTGTAATTCCTCATTTTGTACTTGTACTTTCATTTTGCCATTTAATGAAAGCAAGGCCTCCCCACTATTAGAGCAGGGCCCGGAGACGTAGTCCCTCCTGGACGAACTCCGATATCAACTCTTGTGTCTTCGTGCATGATGTTAATTGCTTCTCTCTTTTTTACGCTTATGCATTTAAAGCTTCTTGTTTTAAAAGCTACAATTTTCACATGTTAATTCTTTTATACATCTCAAACAAAAGATTTTGGATCAAGTGGTATCGGAGCGGGTGTTTGTAGATGTGAATTACATGTTTGTATGCTAACAAGAAGTAGGCTAAGAAGAGGCGAAGGGACGCTACAGGCTTTTGATCCCGAAGCAGGACGTGCACGTCAGAGAAGGAACATGGGAGACGAAGATCAGAATGAAGAGGAGCTCAATTTCCGCAAAAATTTCTATACCATGGCAGATCGAGTAGAGAGACTATTCTCTAGACTTGAAAGGTTAGAGAAAACAGGAGATCATTCTTTAGAAGGGCAAGGTTCAACGCATGGAGATGGTGGAGGAAATCCACCCCCTTCAGGAAATGAAAGTCCTTCCTCCTCTTCTAACCATCATAATAAAAATTCTGGAAATGCATCTAACAAGCCTTTCTTTAAGTTAGATGTTAAGTTTGATCTACCGGTATATAATGGTGAAAGTAATGCTGAGAAGCTTAGCAATTGGATTAGGCAGCTTGAACTCTATTGCAGGATCCAACAGATTATGGAGGACGAGGCGAAAATCCAATTGGCTTCTCTTCGATTGAGTGGCACAGCTCTCATCTGGTGGGAGAGCAAACTTCGAAGCAGCAGTAACTTGGGTAACATTCTTTCTTCCTGGTCAGATTTTACTACTGCAATTAAAAATCAATTCTATCCCTTAGGTTACAAGCAGAAAGCCTTAATGGAGTGGCAATACCTAAAGCAAGGTAAAGGACAAAATGTGCAAACCTTTACTGAAGAATTTCGAAAACAGGCATTAAGTTTGGGCATCTCTTTAGATTCTCCTGAAGTTGTAACTAAGTACATTGGTTCATTGCATAGTTACATTAGACATGCATTGTTAATGTTTGAACCTACTACCATTGACTCGGCCAGTGTGAAGGCCATTCATCTTGAAAACAGGGGCAGAAATGATAAGGACGATCATTCAAAGAAACCGCTTTCCAAACCTTCAAATGGCAAGTTCAAAGGGAAAGGAAAGGGAAAGGAAAAGAAGACGGCGTCAACAAAGAAGGATGAAGGAGAAAAGCCTTATTGCACTCACTGCAAAAAGGAAGGCCATGACGACGATCACTGTTGGAAACTTTATCCAGAAAAGAAGCCGAAGAGATTTGGAGGAAAGGGTAAGCAGAAGACGGTAGCAACCGCACAACAGGACCTTGGATCCGACTCAGGCGATGAGACATTGATCACAGCAGTAGGGCCAAAAGGTACTCATTCTCTTCATGATTCTGAATCACATGAAAGCACTAGTACATCAAATGAGCCTCTTTCTAATGAACGTAAGAGAATTGAGTTGTTTCATATTAGAGTTGTTATAAACCATGCAAAAGTAGAAACTCTATTTGATTCAGGCTCTCAAGCAAACCTTATTTCAGAATCCTTGGTTAAAAAATTAGGCTTAGAAGTTAAGCCTCATCCAAAACCTTATCCGCTTGGATGGATACATGATAAAGTGAAACTAAATGTAACCCAGCAGTGTAAGGTAAAATTTGTTATTGCTTCTAAGCTGGTAGATGAAGTAGAATTGGATGTAATACCATTGGATATTCGTGGCATTGTGTTGGGGAGTCCCTATCTTTATGATAGGAAAGCTGTTTTCTTTCGCCATGAAAATAAATACCAAATCACTAAAGATGGGGTAGAATACATTGTAAGAGCTCATCAAACCAAAGTCAGTGCCAGCCTTGTAAGTGCAGGACAGATGAAGAGACTGGTGAATTCCAGCAAGGGGTGTTTGCTCATGGTTGTGAGAGCAAAGGATGAAGAAATAACCGATGCTTTCCGAGGATGTGATCTGGCTCATAAACAGGAATTATGTGATGTTATTTCTAACTATGATGAGTTGTTTCAGGAACCCAAAGGTTTGCCTCCAAAACGAGGGATCCAACATGAGATCCATTTGCAATATGGTGCTCCATTACCAAACATTGGTATGTACAGGATGTCATCCATCGAAATGGAGGAAATCAAAAAGCAGGTACATGAACTGTTGAACCAAGGGGTCATTCGGCCAAGTACTTCTCCTTGTGGCTCGCCAATCGTGTTAGTGCCCAAGAAAGATGGCACATGGAGGATGTGCGTGGATTATCGGGCACTAAACAAAATCACGGTGAAAAATCGATACCCTCTCCCTCGCATTGATGATTTATTAGATCAATTAAAAAATGCTGTTTATTTCACCAAATTGGATTTGTGTAGTGGTTATCACCAGGTCAGAATTGCAGAGCAGGATGTGTGGAAAATCGCCTTCAAGACCAAACAAGGGTTGTTCGAATGGATGGTGATGCCATTCGGACTTTGCAACGCTCCAGCCACATTCATGAGGGTTATGAATGATCTTTTTAGGCCTTTCATTGATGAGTTTGTCCTTGTGTATTTAGATGATATTCTTGTATTTAGTAGGACTTGGAAGGAACATGTATGCCATGTAATCAAAGTGCTTGATGTTTTAAAGAAAGAACAATTGTATGTAAAGTTGTCAAAGTGTGAGTTTGGGAAAACCTCTTTGGTTTACCTTGGTCATATTGTCGGTAATGGTCAATTAAAAATAGACCCCTCAAAAGTCGAGGCGATTGTAAATTGGCCTAAGCCTACCAATGTAATAGAGGTCCGTAGCTTTTTAGGTGCAGTACAGTACTGGAGGAGGTTCATTGCCAACTTCTCCGTTATTGCATCACCCTTACACACTCTGACAAGTATCAAACAAGCCTTTCAGTGGGGAGGAAAACAACAGAAGGCCTTCGAAGCACTGAAAGAGAAAATCAGCACCGCACCAGTCCTGGCTTTACCCGATCTCCAGCAACCTTTTGAGATCGAAACCGATGCCAGTGGGTACGCCATGGGAGATGTACTTTTGCAGCAGAAGAAGCCGATTTGTTACCATTCGGAGAAGTTCTCCCAGGCTGTAATAAATTACCCCACTTACGACAAGGAGTTGTATGCCTTGGTCCAAAGTGTGAAAAAGTGGAAACACTACCTGATCGGCAAGGAGACCATCATCCATACGGATCATCAGCCCTTGCAGTACCTTCAGTCACAGACCAAGCTACAACAATCTCGTCATTTCAGGTGGATGGGGTTCCTACATCAATTTCATCTGGTAATAAAGTATAAGAAGGGCACTAGTAACAAAGTAGCAGACATGCTCTCTCGCCCTCCTATCGCTGCTTCTATTATTTTGCATAATGCGTCATTATCTTTTGAAAGTTATGTTGAACAGTACACTAATGATGATGACTTTAAAAAAGTTTATGCAAAACTAACTCATGGTTCACAGGTGGACAACTATCATTTGCAGGGGAAGCTGTTGTATCACCTTGGTAAATTGTGCATACCCACAGTAGAAAGGGTACATGTAATTCGAGAGGCGCATACCTCTCTTGTGTCTGGTCACTTTGGTGTTGAAAAAACCTTATGTCATTTGCAAAGGTTTTGTTTTTGGCCCCATATGAAAAACATTGTAACCCGTTTTGTAAAGGGATGTGTGATGTGTTCTGTTTCAAAGCCCTCTAATAGAAAACTTGGGCTCTACACACCACTCCCTATTCCGAGTCGTCCATGGGAAAGTGTGTCGATGGATTTTGTAGGAGGTTTGCCTATGTCAAGAAAGGGTCACGACTATTTGTATGTTGTCGTCGACCGCTTTAGCAAAATGTGCATATTGATGCCTTGTAAAAAGCAGGTCACTGCTAAGCAGACTGCTTGCCTTTTCTTTCAGTATGTTTGGGTCCACTTTGGGTTGCCCACGTCGATTGTGTCAGATCGAGACTCTCGTTTCCTTGGAGAGTTTTGGACCAGCTTGTGGCGCATGATGGATACCAGGTTGAAGAGAAGCACGGCATTCCATCCACAAACCGACGGACAGACAGAGGTTGTTAATCGTACCGTGGTACACTTGTTGCGGGGCTATTGCAGCAAACATCCCAAGTTGTGGGATGAACACCTTCCATATGTGCAGCACGCTTACAACCGAGCAATGCACTCCTCTACGCAGCATTCACCTTTTGAGACATGCTTTGGTTACTTACCAAAGGACCCTTTCGACATGATCTATGGAAGGGATGAAGATGCCAGTGGGCGTGATGACAGGGATAAAGCACAGCGGTTCATTCAGCGGATTCAGACGATTCACCAAGTAGTGCAAGAGCAGTTGGAGAAGAGTCAGGCCCGATATAAGGCCCGACATGATAAGCCCCGAGTTGACCATCAATTTCAAGTTGGTGACAAAGTGTGGTTCCACATCAGCAAGGATCGAATGAAGGGAGAAGGCAAGAAATTGCGACCAATCCGGTATGGTCCCTTTACCATATTGGAGAAGATTGGGAATAATGCTTTCCGACTCGACTTGCCAGTATACATGCAGATGTACTCAGTTGTGAATGTTGAAAATCTAAAACTTTATGAACCCCCATTGATTATGGACACTGAGGAGGTAGGATCAGTTCCTACAGTGGATGACTTTGCACCAGAATATCTCGATGAACTGCCAGAGGACATCATTCTCGATCGAAGGACCAAGACTTCGCGACGAGGAGATGTGGAGTATCTCCGTGTTGGTTTCAAAGGGATGCACCCAAGTAAAGCCAAATGGCTTGAAAAGGAGAAGGTGAGGGAGCAATTCCCTCACTTGCCTGTTGATTGATGAGGCTTTTGGGGTCCAAAAGCTCTTTAGTGGGGAGGAATGATCCAGGTGGATTAAACAGGTACAGGTACAAATGGCTTAAGTACAAGGCTCAGAAATCAAAGTGTTCAAAAATCTCTCGAACCAAGTTCAAGTTGTAGATCTCGAAATTTTGAATTCAACGGCGCAGACGACACTCAATTCCGAGTCCGAATGAAGGAGTTAGGAGCAGTCAAAGTTCAGAGGTTGACTTGGTGATGTGGCAGACTAAGGAGGCAACAATTTTGCTGAAACCCGGCCACCGGATTCCGACCAACCTGGCCAGATTCTGGGCGAATTTGTGGGACCGTTAAATGCACTCCTACGGTCAAAAATTCGAAGTTTTAAAAAGCAACAATTTGTTTTTATAACAAATAAAAACAAAAAAAATATAAAAATGGGTGGCGGGCCACCAACCCCGCCACCCCATGCAGATCCGTACCAAGCATATTATATTAAAAATAAAAAAATGTGTTGGGGGCGGGTGGTCAACCCCGCACCCCACGGTCTTCATTAAACAACGGCCACATTATTAATGGGGCGGGGGTTGTTAACCCACCGCCACCACTTATATACATACGTGGCGCGTATTTATATGGGGCGGGCCGCCCAACATGGGTCCGGCCCCCCCACATCCACATCAACTCATTTAAAATATTCAAACGGTTCAAACTCCTATTTAAAAATGGAGCGCGGGTTTTTAAAAATGAAATGCAGTTTGAACAGTCGCCTTTTTATGGCGGGGTCGGGATTTGACCACCCGACCTCCGCCCACACAATATGGATCTCAACCAATTCAGCTACGGAGCGCTTTGAAGAATCCGCCCAAGTTTTATTATATGAACCTTCATTCATTTGTGCGCCCAAGGAAGGACGGACAGGAGCGGGCACGGAAAACGAGGCAGTGGAACCTTGAGCAGTGTGCAGAGGGGGGCGGAACCATGATCTGAGCCATTTTTCCAGAGGGGCCAGATTTTCACTTTGTCCGATTGGGGAAAGTTTTATATGGATTCAGCACTACTCGACGCCACAAATCCAACAGTGCTGCCCATTTTGTCAGCAGAGGTCTGCAATTTTCGGCCATTTCCAGATTGGGCAGGTATAAGGGTGTAATTCCTCATTTTGTACTTGTACTTTCATTTTGCCATTTAATGAAAGCAGGGCCTCCCCACTATTAGAGCAGGGCCCGGAGACGTAGTCCCTCTTGGACGAACTCAGATATCAACTCTTGTGTCTTCGTGCATGATGTTAATTGCTTCTCTCTTTTTTCCGCTTATGCATTTAAAGCTTCTTGTTTTAAAAGCTACAATTTTCACATGTTAATTCTTTTATACATCTCAAACAAAAGATTTTGGATCATTCTCCCTCAGAAATTTCAATCATGCTTCGAAAGAATGCCAGAAAATTCAACTTTTTAAGCTCCCTGTTCTACCACCAATGCAATTCGACCCAGAGAAGATTGCTAATAAATTTACTCAGTCAGTCAAAATCAAACCTTTCATAATCACAGATGATAGATTTGAAGATGTTTTGCAATCTGTTGAAACTTTTGAAGAAGTTAAAAACTTTGTCAGATTGAATCTAAATCCAAAGGAATCACAAAGATTCCATGAGTATAGAGAGCAAAGACTCAAGCGTATTCCACAAAATATCCTGATTACTAGTTATATGACTAAACCAAGCAGGGTGATCAGAACAGAAGAATCAGATTCACATAATCAAAGTGACCTAGATAAATTCTAGACTTCAGTTAGTAATACATTGATGGATACCCCCAAGGGATCATCCACACATAAATATACAGGACTTCAGACTCCCCTGGGTCAGATAGTTTCAGCAAAAGAAACCACTGAAAATCCTGAGACAAGCTCCCAAGATGCATAAGTTATTCTTGCGTTTCCTACTGCTGAAATTATTCTAAAGGTAACTGATATCCCTCCATTGGATCTATTCTATAGCCCTCTTCATAAAGTTGTAGTCAGGAAACAGAGAAAGAGAAGAATGATTGAAACACCCCCAGGTAATGAGATCATGGAAGTTGTATGTCAAGACACCCCGTCCAACCCAATCGACAACCTAACTTGACCATCACAATTTGCTGGAGCATATACTGCCGCAACAATGGACAAAGCAGCCAAAGTATCCATTTTGGTTCAAGAGAAGGATGATAAAATAATGCAGCTACAACAACAACTGAATAAAGAAAGGAACCATTTGAACCAACAGGCTGAGCAACAACTCTTTAAATTACAGCAAGATATGGAAGTACTTAAGATTAGTTACGAAAATGACTTATCCATCAAAGACACACTAATTAAAGAATTGAGAGAAAATATTATAAAGTATGACGGAATTCCTACTGCAGAGGAATTCATTAAATAAGCATTGGTATTAAATGCCCTACTCTCAAAACAACAAGATTTTTCTGTCTTACAAATGTCAGACAGAGTTCCACATTTGGAAATAAGTGAACAATTGACTAATACAGTCATTGATTAGAGAATTGAGTTTAATGAACTCAATACCAAAATTTCTGACTATATTGAATGGCAGGATTCAGAGGAAGGGAGAAGATCAAATCTCCCAAATATCAAAGAAACTTATAAAGATATTCTCTTTACTGACTGGGATACACAGGTAAAACAGGCAGAATTGGTAATAGCTAGAAAATCAGGCATATCAAAGAGCATTGTCAAAATATTCAAGCACATGTTACATACCTTCGGTTTAATTAAAGAAAGAGATCCTAAATAAATTCTTGATCTCAAAATATTGGAGCAAATTTGGAAAAATACAGGTCAAATACGAGAAGAAACAATTGCACAGTTGAAAAATACTAATTGGGAAGCATACTTGCAACTCTTGGTTAAACCTCATAGTCAAACAATGACATCAAATTGTTCTCTAGATTCCATACAGAAAATTTTTCCACTTTTAATTGATGCTATATTTACTGGATAGATGAAAACATAGTTCGGAAAGCCTCCACAAGTTCAACCAATGTCTGATATTTGTGAACAGAAATGCAGAGCTGGCACTAGCCTATCATCAAGCATGAACATGAGTTAATTTGTTTTGGCAATTTCAATTTTAGCAATTAGATATTAGGAATGAGGAAGGTTGTTTGAAACCTCCTCATAAGGTATTTTGTACAATCTATTTTTGTAAGTATTTAATGTAGTATTTAAACCCTTCTCATGCATTTAGAGAAGGGTCCAGGATTTTTATTAAGAACATTTACAAAGAATACATTACTGTAAGTTTGTGGATGTCTTGATAAGATAATGGAACATGGTCTTTTCAATTATATATCATCTTGGTTGATCATTGTTGATGCACTATTGTATTCTTTGAATGACTTATTGATAGAATATTGATTGTGGCCTATTATCGCTAGTCAGATGAGCAAGACAACACACATTTGGTATTATTATCGTGTATGCTAAAATATGTTTTAAAATTAGTGATAAATCTACCTTTTATGAATTATGTATGAAATCAATTATTTATGTTTGAAGTATAAGTTGCACTATTGGATGATATCAGAATAGAAATTGATTTGTTTTATATATGATCATCAAATATATGAAATATGTTTTACATATTCCTTTGATTAACTATTTTCTCAAAAGAATTACCTTACAAAATTATTAATTCTATTAAGTCTGTGATTGATCTAAATCGTCATAGACTTAATAGACATCATTTTAGATCGCATAAAATCAGCATTATCCGGGGTTAGATTAGATCAAATTTAATTCAAAGTTATGCATCTTAGAATAAAGTTGTCTTAGTTTTTAGTTATTCTCCTTGAAAATTATTTGAAAGAAACCCAACAACCATATGAAACCCAAAACTGGGAAACTGATCCCATTACCCCCAGTCGGAGCCACTATCCCAAACGGAAAAGGAGTTGCTTTAAGGTCCGGACTGGATGGTTATCCCCCTTGTTGTTGCCACATATTTCTGAGGCCTCAACACAACCATTGAACTTTGGTTGTTGTGTTTTAAATGGATTTATATTCTGAATTTATTGAACTGAAGAAGAATGACGAGAGCGATGTTGTTTTGGAACATTTGACAAGGCAAAAAGGACAAAAAAAATTATGAATCATGGGCTACGTGGGCAGCTAAAAAAAGATAGAGGAATTTAAGCACATAGGGGAAGAGCATTCAATGAGGAACACTTAGAACAAAACAAGGATACGAGGATAAAAGAAGAGATAGACTATGAGATTAGTGAGAGGAAGTGCGTGAAAAACAAGGGAAATATGTGTAGGTTGTTGGTATGGCAATCATTGGAGTTATTTGCAGAGAAGGAGAATATTACACATCGATAACACTCAGAGAAGATATATAGTTTAGTTGAACAATAGGAGCATATAAAGAATTCTCTTTAGGTGAGGATATTCTTTGGATTCCCAAGGGTTGGAGGGTGGAGACGAATTTCTCTATATTGTCTCAACAAACTGTGGTGGAGATTTTATCCTTGGATTCTTAGTAAGGGAAGATCTTAATTCACCTTTTCTTTTTCATCTAGTTTCTAGTTGTGAGTTATGGATTCCCTTCATTGGGTGGAACCATTATGTTGCATGATCTCAAGGAGGAGGTGAAGCCTCTGAACTGTCTAATGTTTATTGAATGGCAGAGAGTTGAATCTATGGACTCCCTTGACACCTTAAGGGTGGATACTAAATCCATGGACTCCCTGGTATTTATTAGTACTTGTTGAACAATTGTAGGGTGGAGGAAATAGGCCTTTGGATTTGCTATCAAATCATTGACTACTAAAAAATTGGTGGGTGGAGGAGGGAGAGCCTCTGGAATCCTTGTTTCAACTAGAAATTGGGTATTTTATCCCTTAAGAAAAAAGAACTTCATCCTCAAGAATTTGTCTCGAGGGTGAAAGCTATAAGTGAGGATTGGATGCAACTTGTCTATGGTTGGGAGGAGAGTTGCTTTCCCAAGCTCAGTTTCCCAATTTTAGCTCAAGATAGATATCTCTGTTAGCACCTGAATTGGACCCTAGGGTGAAAAGGCAAAATAGGGTAACAACTAAACCACGCTCAGCCTTGTAGCTAGCCCTACAAGGACAGGAGAGGGCTCTCTCCGTGAAATAATATTCAATGGAACACAATAAATAGACTGATATTAGGCTAGATAAAATGATTAAAAAAAAAAAGTTTTAATAAAATGAATGAATGAATTTCAGGGATGTGTGGGATAAAAGGGACAGTTGAAACCGGGAATTAAATCAGAACACAGGGTATTTCATGGGGAAAGATAGGCAGGAAACTTAGCAATTAAAATTTAATGAGGATGGGATGAAAGACTGGTGAGGAGCCAAAAAGGGCACAATAAATGGATCCTTTTCAAACAGAAGAAAAATACAGAGTATGAATGATTTCCCAAGGCAGAGCATATAAAATGGATTCTTTGTATGCTTGAAAGCATTCAAAAGGAAATGTTTATGGATGAATGGAACACATAAAATTCACATATAACGAAGAAAAGCAAATGCTAACTCTCATACCATGGGTCCACAAATTAAGAATTTTGCATCTCTTATTAATTCTGTCAAATTTGTGCAGTAGTAGGTGGTGTTCTTCCACACTACTCCCCTACTTCTGAGGGAGTTACAGACTATTCTCTTACAAATAATTTATAATTCTGATAAATAAGTAAATGTGGGAACATAGATCCAGAAAGGAGTTGTTCTAACAATTTGGCATGAAATCTGATCGCAGAAAATACAACTCTGTCACACCCTAAGAATAAGGGACAACATTGCATTTGACTACTTGGAGATTTTTCTGTTAGGCTGTATGAAAGAAAATAGGTAATCCGATGAACAGATTTCCTATTTTGCTGCTTGCTGTAACAATCTTTGTTTTAAATAAGCTCTCGGCCCTCTGACTGTTTCCTTGCTTTCCACTATTTCTAATTCTGAAGAAAACTGATTTTTTTAAATAACATGCCTTTGAAATGAAAATTTGCCTTTAGTGAAGGAAAATAATGAATAGGAAGGAAGGGAGAGGAGGCGGGACCCGCATTACAATCGCAATCGGAGTGAGCCGGGCGAAGGGATATCATATTAATAAAACAGTCGTAATATAACAATCACCGGTGCCATCGTAATCGGAATCAGAATCGGGAGAGGGGAGTAACATACTACAAATATTGCGATGCGATGGGGAGGAAGGCCTTTGTAATAAACAAAACGGATGAATTTTTCACCTTTACAAAGGAGAAAGGGGTTTTGTAATGAATGGCAAAGGGTTTTAAATGGTGGGACCCGCATAATCGCAATCGGAAGATCGTGGAGGGGCGCATCGCATAAAAAAATTGGGCCGATGCGATTTGGGAAGGGAAATGGGAAAAACATTTGCAAAAAACGAAATATAACAATTTTCCAGTTTACAAAGGGGAAGACCCTTCACATTATAAACGGGTGGAAGTACCGTATGGTGGGCCCGGGGATTAATCGCAATCGAAAATTGGAGGGGAGCAGAGTGTAATATATATGGGAATGCCGATTGCGATGGCCCGATTAGCTATGGGTCGTCCGATCGGCGAGGAAAATCGACGGTGGGGAGATCAATTGGGGGTTGTTACGATCGGAGGAGCGGATCGAGTAATCGGAGGGAGGGACTTGCGATTGATCGGATTAGAGGATGGTGTGATCAGCGGATCGGAGGATGGTGTGATTGGCGGATCGGAGAATGGTGCGATTGGCGAATCGGAGCATTCAAATAAACTTTGCGATGCGATCAGGGGGAAAGGTTTGCGATTGCGATGGGAAGCGGGGGGGTTTATAACATAAAACTTTATTATAAAGTTTTATTTTAAAGCATGGTGGGGAAGTGGTTTGGCATAATCGCATTTGTATTTAAAGATTTATAATGCGATTTTATAATCGGAAAGGGGGAAAAGGGATTTAATTAAAGAAATATAAAACTTTAATAATATAAAGTTTAAAGGGAAAAAATGGGAAATAGGGGATATATGAGGATATAAGGGCTTTTACTTCACTTAAGCATAAATTTCAATCCAGAAGTCAGTTTTGAGAGTGTAGTATACCATTGGAAAGCTCTTTCCGGGATCTTTCTGATGGATCTACTTGGAGGATGATTTGGTGCTGAACATGCTACGGAAAACTTCTCTGAAGGCAAGGACATCACTTTGTGGAGATAACAGCTTCTGAATTGTGACTTATTACACATGATGATATAGAATTACATAATGAATAATAATAAAGGAAAAATATCACTTTTTCACCTCAAAACATGGTCTTGAGGTGAAAATTACATCAAGCTGAATAAAATATATTTTTGATATTTCAGGTGTTGTGACTTCTGATTTTATTAACTTCCTCATGACCTTGTTGATATTATTGACATTTGACTCAGTAATTTGACCATGGTGAGACCCTAGAAACTAATGAGACCCATCCTATGACCTAGTGATATGATTTTGAGAATAAAAGTGACTAATGACTAAAGACCATAGAAAGGAAAATCAGCAAGTACCTCATGAGTGTATAAATTTGAATAACTGTTAAATTAGTCACCGATATTATCCTGATCACACACTATTTGAGCTTCATGCATAATACATAACCTCTTCTACTATTGATCATCAATTTGCGGAATTATAAACAATCGCATGCGCACATTAAAATCATAAACAATCACACATATAAACCACAGTATTTATGGGAAAGCTTAAAAGTGAAAACCCCCAACTATCTGTATATTATAATGATAGAGATCATGTAACAATCATGGTACAAACTCCTCACAAGCTCTCAGTACAATCTCCAATTGTTACACACTACACAAGCTCAGATCATACAAAACACATGCTCCAATCTGCTCCACCTGTTAGCCTGCCTCTACTGCGCAATCCAATATGGATAATACTGAGATCCAGGTTCGAATCCCACTAGTATGTACTGCGCAATCCTCATTGGCATCTCCATCAATGTGTGTGCAAATCTCATGCACCAGTATAGTCACAAGCAGGTTTCATAACATCTTTTCACCTGCCTCTCCTTGGTCTCCATGCTTGTCCATGCTATGATTGTGATGTATTCTTTAGTTGATTTATGAGTTAATAATTAGTGAATTAATTAATAATTAATTCACACCACTCTCACTAATTGTATCAATCAGTTAGACTAGATACAACTAGCTCAACTAAGTTAAATTGAACACAACTCCACCAAACTCTGTCACATGAGTTTTAACTGAAGTCAACCATGCAATAGCTCTAATAAACCCTAGGAATAGCATAATTCATTCTGTAAACTACATGTGCCACATCCAGGCATCAAACTAAAGTGCTCCAAGAGGATAAGATAATGTTTAGAGTCCAAATATTATTAAGAGCTAATAATATTCGACATATCTAATACTAAGCCAACAATCTAAATCTCAATTAAAGCTGAGGCTATGTCTAAAAATAGAAGTCCATCTATTTTTTCCGACTTGACCAACCATCCACAAATAGCATCCTACAACTCGTAGAACATGATCCATATGTCTAAAAATAGACATACTCTAAAAATAGAATTTGCGCCAAAAACAGCCTGCGGGCCCTCTTAGTGAAGGCGACTCCTTTCCACTAAGCTCATCATCTTGTTGCAATCTCAACACTCCCTCTCAACAAGATAAGGATTATCTGCAACCCCTATTCTGCCCCTGTGGTATTCGAATTTGCTCCTGGTGAGTGCCTTCGTCAAGATATCAGCATCCTGATCCTCCGTAGGAATGTATGAAAGTAACATGATCTTCCGCTGCACACAATCTCTGATATGATGATACCGGATGTCAATGTGTTTAGATCTATCAGCAAATCTTGGATTAACGAGTTTGATACAACTCGATTATCACATCATATCATTCAATCTACAATAGGATCCAAGAGATCCAAGTGTGAGCAGGAAAAACCCGACCCGAGGATCTTCCTCATCCATATAGCCTGTACATCTGAGCAAACTCGCACCCTTCCTGCTCGGCCTCTGTGTGACGGTGCCACGGATGCATGATTTGTATGCAGCGCTTTGCCTTATCTTGCAGAAAATCCTCCAAATGTGTGCTCTTTCGGTCCGTTGGGCTCCCAGCCCAATCTGCATCCATGAAGCCACAAAGCTTCACCCCATCCTCCTGTTTGTACCACAAACCATATCCTGATGTGCCTCTAAGATAACGCAATACATGCTTGCCTGCCTTCCAGAAAAGCTTGGTAGGCTTAACCATAGCTTGTGAAAGCTGGTTAACTACCATACCTGTCGGGCGGATGTATTGACCAGATACATAAGTGACCCCACCAACTGTCGATAAACGGTGGCATCCACTACCTCCGCTGAAGTAGCATCCTCCTTCCTCCAACCACCAGGAAGAGGAGTATCAACAGGCTTGCAGCCATGCATGTTGAACTTCTCCAGTATCTCTCGGGCATACTTACCTTGAGAAACAAACAGTCCATCACTGTGCTGCCAAATTTCCAATCCCAGGAAATAATGAAGGAAGCCCAAGTCCTTCATCTCAAACTCCTTTGCAAGATCCTCCTTGCATGAGAGTATCAACAGCTCATCACCTGTCAAAATCAAATCATCTACATAAAGTACAATGATCAGCGACTTACCCTCCACCACAATCTGGTATAGGTTAGGATCCACCTCACTCTTGGAGAATCCAAGTCTGGTGAAATAACTGTCTATCTGTGTGTACCAAGCACGAGGTGCTTGTTTCACCCCATATAGCACTCTCTTGAGCCTGCACACATGCGACTCACTGCTGAAGATCTCGAAACCTTCGGGCTGCTCTATGTACACCTCCTCCTCAATGACTCCGTTGAGGAACACAGTCTTCACATCCATCTGATGAATGTGCCACCGCATCTACGCTGAGAGAGCAAGAATCGTACGTATGGAAGAATACCTTGCGACAGGTGCAAAGGTCTCCTCATAATCGATCCCCTCAATCTGTGAAAAGCCTCGGGCAAAAAATCTTGCCTTGTACTTCTCCACACTCCCGTCAGCTGCCTGCTTCACTTTGTAGATCCATCTCGAACCCACCACTGATTTCCCCTCCGACCTTGGGACAATCTCCCATGCCTTGTTCGACGATTCGAATCCTTACTCTTCCACCATGGCCTCTACCCATGCGGGGGTCCTCCACAGCTCTCGAAGAGGATGGCTGCAATCACGATACACTTGCTCACAAGAGCCATGTATCAAGTATCTCTGATGAGGTGACTATCTCTTTGTCTGACATTTGTGATGTAGGTGCTCTACAACCTTCTTGCATCTTAGGCAGTCGGCAGCACGTAGTGTGCTTAAAGCCCTACGATGGTTGGCGGCCCCGCATGATGGGCCTACTTCCACTCCATGAACCTCCTCTTGTGGTTGATCCACATCCTGAGGCTCATCCTTAGGAACTAATAGCTCCTCATCTGCCTGCAAGTGTGGCTCCCTCTCAAGCGAACACTTCATGGCTTTCTCCTCATGAAATTTGATATCCCGTCGCACAACAGTCTTGCGACTGTCTGGAAAATACACACGATAGTTGTGGGGCATATCAGTGTACCCCACAAATATCCCAACCTCCGCAGTTGGCTCCAGCTTCTTCCTGGCATCCTTCGTCACATGAATGTAAACAGGTGAACCAAAAATCCTCAAATGGGAAATATCAGGCTTCTTACAACCTCCTCGGGTGTGCTATTGCCAATTTATCTTGTGATAGCAGGATTCTTGTACATATCTTTGATATACCTCCACCTGAGTGAATGAATTGTTGATCATGCAACATCTTAGTCACCGCTTTGATCGTTCTATTCTTATTTCAGCAACTAGTTCTGTTGTGGGTTATGAGGTGCTATGAGCTCTCTTCGAATTCCTTCTGCGCTGCAAAAGTCCTTGAATTCGCCAGAGATGAATTCACCACCATTGTTGCTCCTAAGAGCCTTCACCTGCTTCCCCGATTCTTTCTCCACCAGCACCTTGAACTCACAGAACTTTGAGTATGTCTCGCTCTTCTTCTGCATGAAGAAGATCCAGCACTTACGAGAAAAACCATCAACAAAGATCACATAATACATGTGCTTTGTTGTCGAAGCTACTGAGAATGGTCCACACACGTCGGATCGTCGTGGCGTGACTATCCTTCTCGTGAAAGGTGGCTTTCACAAATTTTCCCAAGGTACACCCCTTGCACTGATCTTACTGCGCAAGAGTGCCTTTAGGAAGCCCAGTAGAAATCTACTGCAGTATCTTCAGAGCTCCATGGTGAAGGTGGCCCAATCTTTGGTGCCACAACTCGCCATCATCCCGGCTCACCACTCCTTCTGCGTTGCCTGCCATTGTTGCACAGCTATCTACCTGCAATTGATAAAGGTTCTTAACTCAAACCCCTATCCTCCAGGTCTCACCAGTTGCCTTACTGCGTAGGAAATACTTTCCCTTGCTAAAGACAACATCATATCCCTTGTCTTCTAACATCGCCACAGAGATAAGATTCTTCTTCAATCCTGGAACATGCATCACTTCCTTCAATCTGAAGGGTCTACTAGACTCCCTCTCAAAGGAAATGGTACCGATACTGGTCGCACTGTATCTACCATCATCGCCCATCTCAATGTGCACTCCAAGATCTTTCTCATCTAGATCAGTAAACAAATCTCGATCTCCTGTCATGTGAAAAGACGCACCACTGTCCAGAAACCATCTGCTGATCTGCCACACCGGAAACCAAGCATCAGGTCGGTGAAAATCCCGACTCAAGCTGCGAGACCAGGTGCTCTCCGGGTTCGAATCCAATGACTGCTTATTTTTCTTCTTCTGCGGACAATTTGTGGCATAATGTCTGTGTTGGTGACAGTGAAAGCACTTCACCTTGGACATGTCCTGCTTCTTGCCTTTCGCACCGGAATGAGAAGCTTTCTTTCTCTTCCCCTTCTTTTATTTGGTAGCCAAAGCACAATTCTCTTCATCATATTTCTTTGATGACGATCCGTCCCTGGTACTCCACCTTATCTCCTCTTGCACAAGATCCGACCAAAGTCACTCCCATCCTGGCAATTTCTCCCAACCATTGACAGAGTCCTGATAGGAATGCCAACTCTTCGGAAGCCCAAGGAGAGCCAAGCTCACCAAGTCCTCATCATCTACAGTCACCCCCACACTTCCCAGCTCATCCCTGCATTGGGTGAACTTCGTGAGGTACTTAGGCATACTGTTGCCTTTCTCCATCTTTATGTTTCTGAGTTTATCCTTGAGCGCCAACTCCCTCTGGTCGCTCTTGCTTTGGAATAAATCTGTCCAGGCTTTCCACATCAAGAATGGAGAAGCCTTACCATGTAGGTTGGACACTATGTGATCCTTCACGCCCTCCAACAGAATCCTTCAACACTTTGCTGTCTTCTTTTGCCAAGCCTCAATTACGGCAGTATCGCTAGAAGTAGGCTTTGGGACTTTAGCATCTATGAACTCCTTCAACCCATTGTCATCTAACACCACCTCCATCCTGTCCTTCCATGCAATATAATTCGAGCTACCCTCAAGTGCATACTCCAATCGCCATCTGTTGAAAGACATCTCAACTTTGAGACCAAGAAAACACTGCTGCAAATTCGAATTCCACCAGCACAAAACTCAACCACTTCAATGTTTTGCAATTGCTCCAATGATAAATATCGCTCTGATACCATGTAGAAATTTGAATAACTGTTAAATTATTCACCGAGATTATCCTGATCACACACTATTTGAGCTTCATGCATAATACATTACCTCTTCTACTATTGATCATCAATTTGCGGAATTATAAACAATCGCATGCGCACATTAAAACCATAAACAATCACACATATAAACACAGTATTTATGGGAAAGATTAAATCTGAAAACCCCCAACTATCTATATATTATAATGATAGATATCATGTAACAATCATTGTACAAACTCCTCACAAGATCTCAGACAATCTCCAATTGTTACACACTACACAAGCTCAGATCTAACAAAACACATGCTCCAATCTGCTCCACCTGTTAGCATGCCTCTACCGTGAAATCCAATATGGATAATCATGAGATCCAAGTTCGAATCCTACCAGTATGTACTATTCAATCCTCATTGGCTTCTCCATCAATGTGTGTGCAAATATCATGCACCAGTATAGTCACAACTAATAGTCACATTGCTCTTTCACCTACCTCTCCACTGGTCTCCACCGAAACTGTCCATGCACTGCAGTTAACTGATGTATTCTTTAGTTGATTTATGAGTTAATAATTAGTGAATTAATTAATAATTAATTCACACCACTCTCACTAATTGTATCAATCGCTTAGACTAGATAATATCTAGCTCAACTAAGTTAAACTGAACACAACTCCACCAAACTCTGTCACATGAGTTCTAACTGAATTCAACCATGCAATAGCTACACTAAACCCTAGGAATAGCGTAATTCCTTCTGTCAGCTGCATGTGCCACATCCAGGCATCAAACTGAAGTGCTCCAAGAGGATAAGATAATGTTTAGAGTCCAAATATTATTAAGAGCTAATAATATTCGACATATCTATTTTTAGACTGGCAATCTAAAAATAGATTCGCCCAGTATGTCTAAAAATAGAAGTCCATCTATTTTTCCCGACTTGACCAACCATCCACAAATAGCATCCGGCAACTCATAGAACATGATTGACATGTCTAAAAATAGACATAGTCTAAAAATAGACTTTGCGCCAAAAAATAGCCTCCTAGGCCCACTTAGTGAAGGCGACTTCTTTCCACTAAGCTCCTCATCTCTGCAATCTATAGAATGAGGGACAAATCGATAAAAATTAATACCACCAATGAATCCATGACCTAGCGAATGGTGAAATTTATTCGGAGACACCTAATATGCAATGCAAAAGTATAGTTTTTTGATCACTAACATGTATACAGTTTTGATCACTAATGGCGATATGACTAGACTGACACTAACATTGGCTCCAATGGGGATGGTAGCTCCTTGGAGGTGCCAAGAACACCATAGACCAAGTAGCCTTATCCATTGGGCATGGAGTCAAAAATGTTGAAAACTGACACAAATGCAAACTGACTCTGACTCTAGACTAAGATTGAAAACTGAAATAAAACCAAACCATACACATATCATCCAAGTTTTATAGCCTTCACCTCGGGCCCCAAACTTGAATGACTGTGCATTTTGAACTTTGATTTTAGAAAAATAAAATGGTATATACAATTATGATGAGACAAATTCTGATCCATGTCTTCAACAATGGTAGTGCTTCAATAACCTACCATTTACTGCTCCTCCAGGATGACCCTGGCCATCCATTTCTAAAAGCAAGAAGGCATTTTGACCCCTGTATGTTGTAATTCTATATGGTCCCTTCCAAAGGTTGTCAAATTTACCGTGCTTCCCTTTGTCTTCATTTCTTGCATCCCATTTCAACACTACATCATCCAACTGAAACTTTTCTGCTTTAGTCTTCCTGTCATAGATCTTTTTAATATTTTCCTGCAACTGACTCGTTTTCTGTGACACTTCTTCTCTTGTTTGTTGAAGGTGGATCATCTGGTTGATTCTTCGCTGGTTGTCATCATCTTCACTGCCAACTTCTTGTAATAATCTCATAACTGGAACCGTAAGAGAAGTAGGAAAGACAGTAGCAGTACCATAAACCAGCTCAAAAGGTGACATACCTATTGATTTTTTACTGCTAACTCTGTCTGCCCACAGTGCGTTGATAAGCTTTCGGTGCCAATTTCTTTTGTTTGCCTCCAACATTTTCTTAATTATATTGATTAGTGATTTGTTCGATGACTCTGCTAGGCCGTTTCCTTGTGGATAATACGTTGTTGAATGGCCCAGCATGATGTTGTATTTATCACAGAAATCGATCATTTTCTTTGATCTGAACGCAGTTGCATTATCTGTCACAATTTTACATGGGCAACCAAAACGAGATAAAATATTTGATTCCAGGAATTGAATAATTACCGTGTCAGTCGCTTGCCTGGAAGGGATGGCCTCGATCCATTTCGTGAAATAATCTGTCCCAGTCAATATCCATCGATGTTGTGCTAAGGAAGCGGGATGTATTTCTCCTATAAAATCGAGCCCCCACTGCTGAAAGGGCGCGTTCACTAAAACATGTTTCAAAGGAAGTGGAAGAAATTTCTTCTTCCCTTGGAAAATTTGACATTCATGACAATTCATCACTATTTTATATAAATCAGAAAATAATGTGGGCCAATTATACCCGGCTCTCAATACCTTGTTCGCTGTAGTTTTCCAAAATAGGTGACCACCACAGTCACCTTTATGGAAATCGTGCATTACCTTCTGAGCTTCTTCTTCAACCAGGCAATTTAGCAAAATGCCTCCCGGATCCTTCCAAAACAGAGCACTGTTCAAAATGCAATATTTTGCAGATTTAAGCTTCAAAGATCTACCTTTACTCTTAGACATGCCTGGAGGAGGTGACGGGTCCTGAAGAACATACACAATATCTTAATACCAAGGAGACTGCAGAAAAATATCTGAAATAGGAACCAGCAAACCCTCATTTTCCTCTTTTGATATTGTTGAAATGAGGTTTATATCTAAGGCACGCAGATTTGATTGGGCCATCAATTTCGCCAAACCTTGGCCTTTGATCAATTTCGTGGGCTTGATCTTCGGATCATACTCCAACGTAGCTGCTATCCATTTGCCTCTTTGACCTTCTGGATCAGTTTGCATGAGCACATCCTTGACTGATGCATTAGGGACATATGCTATAGTGTGTGAATGTAGAATATAGACACTAAAATCTTTCAATGCCTTGACAAGAGCCAATGCCTACTTTTCAATAATTTTATATCTTAAAGCAGCATCTCTAATAGTCCTACTGAAAAAGGCAATTGGATTTTCTACTTCATCTCTCTTTTGCATTAAAACAGCAGCCATAGTATGCTCAGATGCAAACGAAAATATAATAAAATCTTGAGTATAGTCGGGACTGATCAGAACTGGGGCATTAGACAAAGAAAACTTTACCAGATTGAATGATTTAATAGCTTCTTCACTCCACTTAACCGTGTTGTCTTTTTTCAACATATTGGTCATTTCTCTCAAATGCTCAGCCAGATTAGGTATAAATTTGCGCAAAAAATTCATCTTACCATTAAAGGCCTGAATCTCTTTCTTGTTCCGTGGAAGATCTATGAGCTGGATTGCCTCCACTCTGGCTGGATCTATGCGAATGCCATCTTTAGAGATGATGTGCCCGAGAAATTTTCCCTCATCCATGGCAAAAAGGCTCTTTTTGGGATTGAGAGAAATCCAAAACTTTCTGCAACGCTGAAAAACCACTCTTAGATGGTGCAAATGCTCATCATCTGAACCTAAAAACACTGTCAAATCATCCAAATAAACAACATGAAAAACGTCTTTTCATTTGCAAAAGCAATGTCCATTACACGCTGGAAGGTGGCTCCAGCGTTCTTCAGTCCAAAGGGCATCTTGGCATACTGGAAGGTTCCCCAAGGTGTTGTGAAGGCAGTTTTATCTTCGTCCTTCTCATGCACCGAGATCTGATTGTAGCCTAAGTAGCCATCAAGTAGTGACATCCTAGATGCTCCAACTACTCTCTGAAGAATATGGTCCATTTTCGGAAGTGGGTAATTATCCTTTAAGGATGTCTTATTCAAGTTCCGAAAGTCAATACACAGTCTTACTTCTCCAGTCTTTTTACGCACTGGGACCAAATTCGAAATCCAATCAGAAAATCTAATAGGAACTATGATTCTTGCTTTGTACAACCTATTTACCTCCTTTTCAATTGATGGCAGCAGCTTTGGATTGATTCTTTTCAGCTTCTGTCTGAAAGGCTTCTGATCCGGCTTGATAGGAATTGTATGCTGAATTATGTTCTTATCATACACTTTCAAATATGAATAATCCCATGCAAATACATCAGAAAATTTAGAAAGAAATTTAACATACTTCTCCTTTACCTCAAGGGATAATGCCTTTGATAATTTGACAAACTTGGGCTGATCAGCTGTTCCAATATTCACATCTTCAACTCCTTTCTCTATGGGCACCAAGCTTGGTTTCTTTGCGACATCATCCTGATCAAAAATCTCCTCTAGAGGTATGAGACCTCCAGGAATTACATTATCCTTTAACTGCAATATGTCCATCTGGTTTGCTTCCAACTCCTGATCATCAACCTCATACTCACCCTCTATGGGAGTATCTTTGAATTTTCCCTCACCCTGCAAAAATGCATTAATCTCATTATCATCCCAAAATACTTGCCAATACCTTAAATTGTCTGGAACAAAAGGCCTATGTTTGACATAGATTTCAAACTTATTGTTGGATTTCAGCGGAATCTTCAATTTACTTGCAGTAGTGGCAAGAGAATCAGCAATAATGTTCTGCATCCTGGGCACTGCTGTCAAAGTATACTCTGGGAATGTTTTCAAAATGTCCAATACTTCATTTCTGTATGCCCTCAATCTTGGATGTTTTGCTTGATATTCTCCCTTCACCTGTTTGGTTATCAATTCAGAGTCGCCATACACAGAAATCCTTTTTGCATTCAACTTCTTCAAAATTTTGAGACCTGCAATCAAAGCCTCATATTTTGCTTCATTGTTAGAGCAATCAAAGGCTAGCTTATAAGCACAAACTCTAACATCACTTGGAACCTTCTCAGGTTGAAAAACAGGGCTCCTAATCCATATTCCAATGCCAGCTCCATGAAAATCCATACTCCACAGGCTTTCTTCTTCTTCTTGAAGATGCTGGAAATTTGTTTCTTTCTCTTCTTTACCTTGACTGATTTTTGGCTGGTCATTGTCGCTTTGCTGCTGGTAGGCAGGAGGTTCATAAGTGTTTGTTGTTTTTTCCTTTTCCTGTTTGAGGAACTCTCTGAAATTCTTTGAAATCTCAGGTATTTCATCCACTTGTACCAATTGAACATTCTCATCATTTAAACCACCATCAGAATACAAGACAAAAGACTCTAAGTCTGTATGGATAGCATTAATGGGATGATTTACAGGCTTGTCTTTGCTAGTAATCATATATTTCATTTTCTTTTCCCTATATAACTTCCTCAACTGGCCAAATACAGGGATAGTGGCATAAGAGAAGTCAAGCTGCATGGTTCCCTTAAGTTTTGCACCCCAAGACCTAGATAGAAGCATTCCAAACCTTGGTGGGACATCAGCAACAACTACATCCATCAAGACATTCTTTACTGGAATCTGATCTAAAGACACTACCAAATCTTTAATTAAACCAATACAGTGGACCCTACTTGAGTTGAAGGAATACAAGTCATGATATTTACGAGTGATGTCAAGGCCTATCTTTTCCATGACAGCTTTGGGCATCAAATTATGTGAGGACCCGGAGTCCAACATAGCATTATGCAGGATAAACTCATGTACTCTAAGACTCAATTAAAAAGGAGGGACTTCATTTTCTTCAGATTCTTCTGTGGCTGGGCCGAAAATAAGTTCAGGGTAGTCGTCTTCTACATTGACCATATCAGAGACAGAATCTATTTGCAAGACTTTGGACACCTGAGTTTTATACACACTATTCTTTACCAACTCTATGAGGGGCATAGACACTTTTAATTTAGAGATCTCATTTTCTAGATTAAAGGAGGGAGCTTTTTCTACCTCTTTAATGGGCAGGTCTTTCTTCTCTATTGGCTCCTTTACTGTGTTCTGCTGGTTCTTTTCGTTTGTTGTATTAGCAACTGCAGGTGCTTTGCTAGAGGAAGGATCAGCCGACTCCTTAGCTTTCTTCTGTGCATCGTTCTTCATTTGGAGTTACTTTCTCTTTTGAATGGGACTGATCGTAACCTCTCTATTCCTTAAAGAGTACTACCTTTGTTGAGCCAACAGAGCGTTCATACACCCTCTCTGATAGTCATCAGACTCATCTTCCAGTACTGTATCATTGGCCAAAATGAAATTTTCGTCTTTTTGAATGTCTGGAGTCGCCACTGTGTATTCTTCATCTTCTGTAAGGAAAATGGGTGCACCGTCCGCTGTGAAAAAGTGATTAGCCTCAATCACAGGATCATCGTCATCTGAATCTGTCCCTTGCACGTAGTTTTGCTACAAAGGAGTTTTAATCTGCTGCTGTGGTGGCGCAACTTGGTCCTGCGTTCTTTGGTCTCTCTGTTTAATTCTGAATTGCGGCTACTGCCCTCTGAAATTCGGATTTATTATTTGAGGCTCAGGTCTATCTGCAATGGTTAACCTATCAACCATTTTTTCCACTGTCCTGATTAGAGTGTCCATTTTACTATCTGAAGTAGAGGCCTCCTCTTTTATTGTGACTCTTTTCTCGGCTCTGCCTCTTGCTCTTTTAGCCAGCAGATTAGCTTCAACGTTTACCGTTATCTTCTGCATGTCTTCAAATGAAGACGGATCTCTTTCACACAGCTGATATGCCATGTCGGCATCAAAACCGTCGGGAAATTTCAACAATGCTAGTCCCATAGGAGGTTTCAAATTAGCTGGAATAGCATTATATACAGCATTGAATCTTAAACAATAATCCTGCACGGTTTCACCCACATTCCTCTTAATGTTCTCATACTCGGACAGAATTTGAAGTGGGTTCTTTTTTACCTCCCACCGGTCCAAGAACTGAGTGTGCAACTCCTGCAAAGTGCGAATTGTGCCTGGCGGTAAGGCTCTAAACCACTTTCTGACTTCACCTCTAAAACTTTGAACAATCAACCTTGTCGTTACATTCTCTGCTTCTACCTCATGCAAATCAAAAAAGTCATTCATTTTATCAACATGTTGTTGAGCTGTGATGCTCTAAGTGGCATCAAAAATAGGAATTTTGCTTTGATAGTCAGCCGGCATATCATTGAGGACCTAGGGTAAGACCAGGGGCGCATACCTGGCAGCCATAACTCTGGGTGGATTTACGACAGGACTTGTAGGATTTGAGGGAGGTGTTAATGGAGGAGATGACAATTGGGAATTGACTGATGGGAATGCTGATGAATTGGGAGGGGGAAATGTTGTTCCTGATGATTCTGAAGGCTTAGGGATATTAGTTACAGTAATGGACTGAGGAGCATTCAAAATGTAATCGTCAATGGAGGTATTTTCTCTTTGGACTTCAATATCTACGAGGAAGACAGTATCTAAAACTGTATCATCAATTTCATTTTCAGACTTATTCCTAAATAAAGAAAGCTCAAAATTCTCGTCAAAGGAAAGGTCTTCTACAAAAAACCATTCACTGGGCCAAGTATAGGATCTGAAAACGGGTCTGGGGCTTAATGATCCTTCTTGTCTTCTAACAATTCTTGGGATAATATTTGGATTTTCAAACACAGGGGGAGGATTTGGATCTGGATTAGCCCTGGTGTATCTTCTTGAAGCCAGTGTGGTCGAATGACTATTTTACAAAATCTTATTTTGCAGCCTAGCAAAATCTGAACATCATCGTTCAAAAGTCTAGAATTATTTGATATACTGGGGCAAATCTTGCAAGTCAGATGTTATGTTTATAAAACTATACCGGAGATTGACTGAAGCAACATTTATCTACTTATGCACCTGCAAAGCAATGTGCAGTTTTGAAGGCTACCTGGCATAAATTCAGGCTCCGTCTGTAGTTTATAAAACAAATAACACTAACAAAACAACAATTTTGAAATTATTCCCCAGTATGGTCGCCAGAGATGTTAGCACCTAAATTGGACCCCAGGCTGAAAAGGAAAAACAGGGTAACAACTAAACCACGCTCAGCCTTGTAGCTAGCCCTAAAAGGATAGGAGAGGGCTCTCTCCGTGAAAGAATATTCAATGGAACACAATAAATGGACTGATATTAGGCTAGGTAAAATGATTAAAAAAAAAGTTTTAATAAAATGAATGAATGAATTTCAGGGATGTGTGGGATAAAAGGGACAGTTGAAGCTGGGAATTAAATCAGGACACAGGGTATTTCATTGGGCAAGATAGGCAGGAAACTTAGCAATTAAAATTTAATGAAGATGGGATGAAAGACTGGTGAGGAGCCGAAAAGGGCACAATAAATGGATCCTTTTCAAACAGAAGAAAAATATAGAGTATGAATGATTTCCCAAGGCAGAGCATATAAAATGGATTCTACCTTTATGTCTTGAAAGCATTCAAAAGGAAATGTTTATGGATGAATGGAACACATAACAATTCACATATGAAACAAAGAAGAAAAACAAATTCTAACTCTCATACCACATGGATCCCACAAATCAGAGCTGCATCTCTTATTAATTCCTGTCAAACTGTACAATGTAGCACCGAGATGTTCTTCCACACTATTCCCCTACTTTTTGAGTTACAGACTATTCTCTTACAAATAATTTATAATTACAATAAATACACTGAAATGTGGGAACATAGATCCATAGAAAAGGGAGCTATTCTAACAGCTGAAGAACTGAAATACAATCATAGAAAGAAATACAGCAATCTGCCCCTAAGAATAAGGGACAGCATTGCATTTGACTACTTGGAGATTTTTCTGTTAGGCTGTATGAAAGAAAATAGGTAATCCGATGAAAAGATTTCCTATTTTGCTGCTTGCTGTAACAATCTTTGTTTTAAATAAGCTCTCGGCCCTTTGACTGTTTCCTTGCTTTCCACTATTTCTAATTCTGAAGAAAACTGATTTTTTAAATAACATGCCTTTGAAATGAAATTTTGCCTTTAGTGAAGGGAAAATAATGAATAGGAAGGAAGGGAGAGGAGGCAGGACCCGCATTACAATCGCAATCAGAGTGAGCCAGGCAGAGGGATATCATATTAATAAAATAGTCGTAATATAACAATCGGCGGTGCCATCGCAATCGGAATCGGAATCGGGAGAGGGGAGTAACATATTACAAATATTGCGATGCGATGGGGAGGAAGGCCTTTGTAATAAACAAAATGGATGAATTTTTCACCTTTACAAAGGAGAAAGGGGTTTTGTAATGAATGGCGGAGGGTTTTAAATGGTGGGACCCGCATAATCGCAATCAGAAGATCGTGGAGGAGCGCATCACATAAAAAAATTGGGCCGATGTGATTTGGGAAGGGAAATGGGAAAAACCTTTGCAAAAAATGAAATATAACAAATTTCGAGTTTACAAAGGGGAAGACCCTTCGCATTATAAACGGGCGGAAGTACCGTATGGTGGGCCCGAGGATTAATCGCAATCGGAAATCGGAGGGGAGCGGAGTGTAACATATATGGGAATGCCGATTGCGATGGCCCGATTAGCTGTGGGCCGTCCAATCAGTAGGGAAAATCGACTGTGGGGAGATCAATCGGGGGTTGTTGCGACCGGAGGAGCAGATCGAGTAATCAGAGGGAGGGACTTGCGATTGATCAGATCAGAGGATGGTGTGATCAGCGGATCGGAGGATGGTGCGATTGGCGGATCGGAGGATGGTGCGATCAGCGGATCGAAGGATGGTGCGATTGGCGGATCGGAGCATTCAAATAAACTTTGCGATGCGATCGGGGGGAAAGGTTTGCGATTGCAATGGGAAGCAGGGGGTTTATAACATAAAACTTTATTATAAAGTTTTATTTTAAAGCATGGTGGAGAAGTGGTTTGGCATAATCGCATTTGTATTTAAAGATTTATAATGTGATTTTATAATTGGAAAGGGGGAAAAGGGATTTAATTAAAGAAATATAAAACTTTAATAATATAAAGTTTAAAGGGAAAAAATGGGAAATAGGGGGTATATGAGGATATAAGGGCTTTTACTTCACTTAAGCATAAATTTCAATCCAGAATTCAGTTTTGAGAGTGTAACATACCATTGGAAAGCTCTTTCTGGGCTCTTTCTGATGGATCTACTTGGAGGATGATTTGGTGCTGAACATGCTGCAAAAAACTTCTCTGAAGGCAAGGAAATCACTTTGTGGAGATAACAGCTTCTGAATTGTGACTTATTACACATGATGATATAGAATTATATAATGAATAATAATAAAGGAAAAATATCACGTTTTCACCTCAAAACATGGTCTTGAGGTGAAAATTACATCAAGCTGAATAAAATATCTTTTTGATCTTTCAGGTGTTGTGACTTCTGATTTTATTGACTTCCTCATGACCTTGCTGATATTATTGACATTTGACTCATTAATTTGACCATGGTGAGACCCTAGAAACTAATGAGACCCATCCTATGACCTACTGATATGATTTTGAGAATAAAAGTGACTAATGAATAAAGACCATAGAAAGGAAAATCAGCAAGTACCTCATGAGGGACAACTGATAAAAATTACTACCATCAATGAATCCATGACCTAGCGGAATGGTGAAATTTATTCGGTATGAGACACCTAATATGCAAATGCAGCAGAGCAGTTTTGATCACTGATGGCAGTATGACTAGACTGACACTAACAATCTCCATATGTAACATTTGTCATGAATTTTATGTTATATTATTGAATGAATATTGTATTGGTTGCATGA
Organism: Pinus albicaulis; assembly: GCA_034641835.2. Classification (NCBI taxonomy): domain Eukaryota; kingdom Viridiplantae; phylum Streptophyta; class Pinopsida; order Pinales; family Pinaceae; genus Pinus; species Pinus albicaulis. Next base: position 1,291,991,330 of record CM076580.1, read on the forward strand.
ATATATATATATACGTATGTATGTATGTCCAAGCCCAAGGGATAACTCAGTTGGTTGAGATCCCATTACTATGTACCTCGCCAATGGGGAGGTCATGGAGTCAAATATACTTGACACCCTCGGGGTTAGGCCCTGCTAGTTTGGCCAGTGGGTAGATCCCTTCAGGTTGATCTTCACGGATTTTCCCATGGACGTAGCGACCACTTAGTGTCCATGAACCACATTAAAAAATGTATGTATGTATTTATGTATGTATGTATGTATATGTATGTATGTGCATGTATATATGTATATGTATGTATATATATGTATATATATGTATATGTATGTATATGTGTGTGTATATGTATGTATTCACTTATATATGTGTAATTTTTTATGAGGGTATGCCATGATATTACATAGTTGTATGTGCGTGTGTGTCTATATATATATGTGTGTGTGTGTGTGTGTGTGTGTCCCCAAGTGAAGGGGTGGCAATTAGGACATAGAATAAGTAATGAGACCTGCCACATTGGCACCACGTGGGTGCCACGTGGCATGGAAGGAGAAGAGACACAAGTAAAATAATAAAAAATTTAAAGGGACATAAATTGAAATCCCAGAGTCTAAATTGGACAAAATTTATATCACTAGAATTTTCTCACCAAGGCAAATATGATGAGGACATCCAAATTGAGTTTTGGTGCATTGGAAAGAAAATTTATTTACCCCATTTCTCTAATTTCACCACGGGAATTGGGTTAACATAATGGAAAAATATCCTTGGGTAATGGGGGTGTGTTTATAGTCACACCCCACTCTATTAACCCATGGTGAACAAAGGAGGCCTCAAAGTGAATGAGGGTCATTGATCTATCCATGCCTTAATCATGCCATCCGAAGAAGGTCTTTCGTTAATGATGGCCTAGAGAATTCATTTCGATGAGTAGTGGGGGGTCTCATCATTTGACATCCCCGCCATACAAGAAAATTTTACGACAATTTTCATTTCAACTATCATCATCAGTCCATTACTATCGCCATTGAGGATATACCCAAGGGTTATATACTACCGACGAGCGACAGACAGTCATGTCAGTTGACAGGTCCGAGAAACATACCTTTTCATAGTAGTTATCGCTACCGCTCCACTCCAACCTCCATCGAGGATATATGTAAGGGTTAAATATTGTCAATGAGAGGTGAGTAGTCACGGTTAGTTGAAATTATGAAAAAAATACCTTTTCACAGTAGCTACCACCACTGATCCACTGCCATTGTTTGTTCCATGTGATATCGCATAGGTGTTATGGTGGCAAGTAGTGGGTGATGGAAAGATTCTACCTTGGATTTAATATATTTCCACACCAACTCACCACTACAATGTGTCATCCATGTGGCACAACCACATCATATTTCCGCATGGCCCCCCACCAATCCCACTTCATGTTTTGTAAGGATTTCACTTTGTATCTATATCCGACGGAATCTGGGGTGTCACAACATTGTCCAATGTTGACACACGTCCCTAGACCTCTAGATCTCAATATTCATACAAATCTATATTTAATAAAGGAAACAAGATAAACAATGAATATTTCCTTAAGGCAAGAGCATTTTCCTAACACGGAATTTTTTGAAGTTGAATGTCAAGTTTCAACAAAGGCTCTCATAGGCACTATACTATGTTAAATCAAGGAAGTCTTGGGATCTTACAACTGACTACAATTCTAAATTATAGATTATATAACTGTACATTACCTCAGAAAATTATTATATCAATCCTAAATTAAGTATTTAGCAATTTAAGCTAGACTTTCATATAATGGTCAACATATAAACTAGCTTGCAAATATTGAGTTTTATAACAAATTTAACAATATACAACATTCATATAACCACGAGCATATAAAGTAGTTGTTAAACATGAACTTACAATAATTATAGGCTTTCATTCATGAGTCATACAAATTCATATATCAACCATTAATTTAACAGGGATAGTCATCATTCATCATTCATATATGCATGTCATTATGATTATCTAAGTGTTTTAATATGGTTGGAAAATGAAGGATGGACTTTCACTCTCCACCCAACCATAGGCCATCTACACAACAATCACTCTTGTAGCTAACCACCCTCGAGTTGGATTAGAGTCTAAGGTAATGCTTACACAGGGGAAATTCACACCAAGGCATTGGTCAAACACTCAGGAGATGGGGTCCTTTGTCTAGGTGGTTCATCAGCTACTCTCTAGTAGTAAGCACCTTAGTGACTTGCTTACTATGAGTTTCAAAACACAATACTTCACCAAAATTCAAGGGAAAGATGTGTTGCTCAGATTCTGAGGATTTAATCTACTATGTAGGTTGTTTTGACAACCAATTGGGAAGCACTTAGTGGTTCATCATCTAATAGGAAAGCAATAAGTAGTTCATCAATTAAAGCAAGCACCCAGTGGTGCAATTAATTGTTCAACAACAAGTTATTGGTTCATTAACTAAATTCAAACCCTAAGTGGTTCATCAGCCAAACTGCAAACACTAAGTGGTTCATCAACTAGAGGCAATCACTTAGTGGTTAAATTATAATCCTTAAATTGCACACTAGAAACATAGGGTCATACCAAGGTTCCAGTTGCCTCAATCACAATTAATTAATTACACCCAGAGTCACAGGGTATCGTCTTAAGGCAACACATAAGGAGAGGAGATAGTCCAACTTCACTGGAAACTTAAGACAATGAAATTTTGAGCATCTCATTTTAGTCTAGTAATCAAACCTTGAATTCACTTATGTTGTGCGTACATGTATAATTCATCCATGTATCCTTTGGTGCAACCAAAAGAGAACCACATTAGCTTTTAGGTGCTTTTTTCCTGAAGCTTATTCCATTGTCTCTTCGATATAAGAGAGAGAGGGCCATTGGGAATGGACATCACCAAATCCAATATTTTTTATCATTAATGAATTTTCAGCAATATTTTCAAATCCATTTCATCCCCAATCATTTCACATAAAAAATTTGTCAGGGAATGGATTTTCTCAGTTGCAGGTGGTTCTAACATTTAATTCAGATGGGGATGGATTTTCATGGTATACAAGTAAAATAAGAAACGTCCCTCAGACCATGATCTATATGTTGTCCCTTCCTCTAGTTGGTTTACATTTTTTATTAATAATTAAGGAATGTTTAAATAAAGTTTTAGCCAGTTATGGTTTCCCCACATTAGTGTTGCAGTTACCCTTGATGTTACAAAAGCAAGGGCCAAAATAGGGAATGTTACATTCCAGAAGATGGTAAAGCCCCTTGCTTGAAATTACACATCTACAGCCATGGATGGACAACTCCTCCCACATATATAGGTTACCTCCACAATTGATTTACTATAATTTTTTATTTTTGGTCTCACTAGAAATTTTGGCTGATTGGATCTCCACATGTTTTTTAGGAGCCTTTGTTTTCCTTTCTAGTTTAGGCCCCATATATTTCTAGATATGGTTTTGATTTGGAGGTAGGAATAGTGGAGGGAAACACCTATGAGAGCAATTTTGTTCTTTCTAAAGCGACCATCATATCTCCTAACTCTTCTAAAATTTGTTGATTACTCCTCCTTCCTTTTTTCTTTTCCTCCTAATGAGATTTTGGAGTATCTTTAAAGAAGTGGGTTTGGAATTCAAGATGGGATCTAGAGCCAGTCATACTTGAAGCATATTTTTTATTGTGAAGATGGGATTTAAGATAAGCTTTACTTATAATTTTGACTTGATGATCTAGGATATATTTGGTATCCTTACCTTTCTAAGATTTTTATATGCTTAGGACGTTCAACGCATCAATATTCATGTCCTCCACTTCTTCTTTCTTAGGTTCAAACATGATGATTTATTGGATGATAAGTTGTTGAGTTCCCAAATTATCATCATTTTAGAACCCATTCACCACCTTTTCTATACCTTTTTACCATTTCCATATGATATTATAACCCATCTTATTCATAGCAATGCATTTTTTACCAAGGTACAATATTTCTCTGATTATGTCACTTTAGTGTTCATTCTTATGTATTAGGGAAAAAATCTTCCTTTTATGCTAACTAACGAGAATTTATGAAAAGTAATTTAGACAGATCCATATTGATACCTTTGGAGGAAACAACAAAGGATAATTTGAAGAATTTTAGTTTTTGCAACACCTTTACATTGCTACAACACCTTCAACTTGTGTTGGTGCAACACTGCAAATTGCATTGTTGGAACACCTCCAATGCGTCATTTATGCAACACCCCATATCTCATTGTTTCAAAACCTAACACATTTTTGTTGAAACATGTTGGAGTACCGATGCTATAACATGTTGGATTATTAATCTTGCAACATTCCATAAGTGCCAATGTTGCAAAACGTTGGAGTATTAATGCTACAAAACATCTTAGCCAATGCTACTAAACTTTGACACACCAACCATGGAAGCAACTACTGCAACTCGTTACATGATGCAACTCAATGGACAATTTTAGTAGCGCTAGTGCATTCAAATATTAGATGTGAATTTGTCATTTCCAAATTCCCAATAGGGGGATCAAGCACTTCATCACCCAACATAGGAAAAAAAAAAGGGTGGTTTGTCATCCAACATTGAGAGATTGATTGCTACTGATTTGAACCAACCTCCTACTTGTTGCAATGGTTGAGTGAGATAGAAAATGTTAGAGTTTCCATCTTTTCACTATGTTTTTGTAACAAAGGGAGAACAACTTAAGCATTAGATATTCTCATGGTTATCCCTCTATTTCATCATCAATTTGAGAGATTGGAGTATTGTATAAATACCTTTCTTTACCTGAGCTGGGGGTGATATAGAAAAAGGGAAGGAATTATTGTTGTTATTCTTATTTTTGTTAATTAAAAATATTATTGCTTCATCTTCCATTTTCATTATGTGTGTGCAATGTGTTATAGTGTAGGTGTGTTGCTGCAATTTATATGGTGCCTTGTCTAAGGAGGTAGGGGGCCCTCCTTAGCCAGGTGATACTTGTATTTTAGCTAAGGTATTTTATAATTTCAATTATATTTTATTTAATATGATTATTTACTATATTGTTTCTTAATTCTTGAAACTACTACAACTCACTAGAAATTCACTTTGATTCAAATTAATAGTTTGGTTGCAACTCATTAAGTGATTTAAATGATATTATGTAACATTGTGTGTTGATCAAATAAAGCAATGATTCATCCTATTTTCTATATTTCACTATATCAGCCTCAATTTAGTTGTTGAGCTAGGATTCCAATATCACAATTTGCTAATATTTTAGTACATCATCAATTCATGTTGTGGAGTTTGGGAGTGATCAAGTCACCCATCTTCTTTCCTACTTATGTGTTTACTTTCTAACAAAGTGTTTTAGTTTATTGTATGTGTGTTTAGTTTCCAACAAGAGTAATTTACATTCATGCATGTGTGTTTACTTTCTAGCAGATTGATGTACTTTCCTATCTATGTGATTAATTTCTAACAAAGAGTGATTTACCTTTTTGAAATAGGGTTGTAATTAACTTTTTAATTCCCGCAAGTGTGAAGTGTGATATTTCAATCCCTAAAAGTTTGGAACTTTCAATTCCTGCAAGTGTGGCTTGGTGACTTATGAAAGAACATTAACATACAACTATGCAATACTAAATTAATAGTAACACTTCATAAGCACTAAACATATTTTATTATCATATATTGAGCATGAAAATTCGTAAGTTCCATACAAACACTAGATTGGAAATTAAATTTACAACCTCTTAATTATCTATTAAGTAACTAGGAGGTAATTGAAATCCCTATAACTAAGTATGGGGCTTCTTCTGAAGTGATTTGAGGGTTTTCTTGGTTTATTACTGGATATTGCTAGTTTTTATGTTCATGCATAATCATATGTGAGTGATTCTGAGTACCCAAATAGGGTGGGTATTCACCTAGAAAAGGATCATAGATGGGAAAACAAGTCAAAGATATTGATTTGTTTTTCTTGCTAAAGTTTGGGGGTGGTTGAGCTCATGGTTTCTATCAATGAGAAGGGTATTTGATGAAACTCTCATGATACTTATTCTCCTACTAGATCTGGGTGATGATTTAATCTAAAAGAGGGAAAATTTTGTATAGCTATTGTGCTCATGGGATCTTCTATAATGAAAACGAGTGTGCTCATAATCTAAGGTTTTCTTCCAAAATGTGTCATGATAGTAGATTTTTTTTATTCTTGTAAAGGTTTCACTATATTCCTATACATGCATATTTAAACATATGATATGTTTTTTGTCTTTTTTTCCAAGGAAGAATTCATAATTTTATTAGTGAATACAAAATTACATGTTACATGTGTTGGTAATGTCAATCAAGACAAACTATGAGGTTGCAAGTAAAGAAACTATGTTACATGGGAAGAAAATTAAGTTTTTCTTCCCTTCTTCTTTTCGACCTTCCGCCAAGCACCTTGTGTTGGCGTGGCCGAGATAAGGGCGAGCTGATTCTCCTCAGTGATTGCTCCAATGTCCTTATCTGAATCTGAAGTATCTAAGATGTGTTTCCTTTTATTCCCATCCGAGTCATGTGATTCGAGGTCCTTTGCCGGCTGTAAGCTGGTGTAGATGTCGCAAGGGTTTTGTGTCTATTGTTCTTTTGTCTCTGGTATGGTGGTTGTCTGATTATTCTCTTGTGGGTTGAGGACGCCATCTTCTTCTTTTGTCTCATGTTCTGGTTCACTTGAGGGAAATTGCCAACCTTTTGGATTTTTCCTTGTTTTCTTCTTTTTTCTCTTATCTATCTTTGCCTCCGGGCATGTGTTTTGCAGGTGACTGGTGTTTCTGAATATTTGGCATCTGAAGGCATTGTTTTCAAAGTCAAGATGTTATGTCCATTTCTGTTGTTTTTTATTCACTTGTATACATTCTAGCAGCCCTTTATTGAGGTCCACTTCCACACAGATTCGTGCAAAAGTGTATACACGCTCCTCCAATTGTTGTGTATCTATTTTGATGTATATCCCAATGATTTTCCCTATGCCATCCAATACTGCCTCATTCCAAAAATGAAGAGGAAGGTTGTAAAGCCGGACCCAGATTGGAATTCCGATCACCTCCATCGTGTTTGCGTCAAATTCTTGGAACCAGTGTGTGATGAAAAGCCCAATGGATCCCTAGAACTAAGGTACCTCCCTCAAGATGATATCTCTGGCCTCTGAGGTTGTAAAATTAACAATGAAAAACCCTGTAGAACAGAGGTGGATTTCACAATCCATAGTCCATTTGGTGAATATCTAATGAAATAGCTCCATTGGTTGGGCCAGAAGTTGTTATTATCACCAAAAATTGGACACGATAGGTACCTACCATTGATCAGAAGCCACTTCAATGTAACTATTTCAAACCAATATTTTAGGCATTTTGAGGCTCCAACCTCCCTCGGCTTTGGAGGGTTCTCTCAAGGGTTAATGATTTTGTATAAAGATAGATGAATAACTCTATGGTTTGTGGTTTTGTATGTTTGCAGGTTGAAAGACGAAGACAATCTACCATTGGGTTATGGAGTTAGTGATAGGGATAAGATAACAAAATAACTCTTCTTATAAAATTGAGGCTTGTATATACTTCAATGAAAGGATGAAACATTCAGGAAATTCTCAATATCTTGAGGTTCAATGGAAATCAAAGCATGTGTGCTTGAATTCTGAGTCATGATACATCAAGGTATTGAAAGGAGAGTATTTAACAAAGATTTATCCAACCTTAACACATAAAGGAAGTCAAAGCATGAATGACCATGAATTATGAGTAGTAAACATCAAACACTGAATAAAACCATCCATAGATAGGACCTAAGAACTCAATTCACTATAAATTAACACTTAAAGGAAGTCAGAGCATGTTCCCATGAATTCTGAGTAATAAGCATCAAACTATGGAAGTAAAACACATGATAGAAGATAAAGCTCATTAAAGTACACTAAGAATCTCAGCTTCAGAAAAGTTAAACTACTTCTGTATATATCAGCTCCTCCAAAATGTTACAAAAGTAGACTATTCTGATAACATTTTCCAACCCTATGCAATTTGACTTCTTGTCTCTTATAGAGTCATCATTACATTCTTGGATTCTCTCCAAACACTTGAGAAAAATTCGAATTTGCTAGCTTGACACCTATCAACTACTAAAACAAACTTTTAATTACATCTGACAGTTAAATTGTCTGTTCTAGAGTCCTAATACAACTAGGATTAAAACTCTTTATTATAACTTAAAAACCTTATCTAAACATTAAATCTTCTATCTGACAGCTGCTCCTCCTAAACTTTGACCTTGATGATGTCCATCTCCTTGCTGTTAGACTATATTGATTTGCTTCTTAGCTGCCCTGGAAGATAGGAAAATGCTCCCTACAAAATAGCTATAGTGCTTCATTTATGTTTCTTCAAACCATATGCTGACCAACTTGTGCTCAAAAACATGTGGCAATGTCTTATTAAACTCATGTGACTTCGCCCTTCCAGCTGTGCCCAAACCAAACTTTTGAAGGAGTGCCAAAATGGTTAACATTGCTACACTACGAAACTGTCTGATGTTTTCGTAGCGCAGAACTTTACCTTTGAAAACTTCACTTGGAACCTTCTTTTTTCTGTGTTTTTCCATTGGATCTTCACTTGTGATCTTTATACATTCTTCAGCAGCATCAAGGTTTAAAAAACAAGCCTTTTCACCCTTTGAAACCTTGCAAAATTGTTCAAACTACATCCTACAGCAGTTTCGTAGCGCACTACGAAATTGTTGTGCATGACACCTACAGCAGTTTCATAGCGAGCTACAAAACTGTTGTGTCTATATTTTCATAGCTCTTTCAAAAAATTTAAGTTTCAAACCTTTACTACCATCCTTCCAGTTATATATAAGCTCTCATAATCAACAAAAATCAACTCTGAACTGCTTTCAAAAATGAAATCTTTCCACATAACCCCAAAAATGTGTTAGGAGATGTCACTTACTGTTTACATTCATTTTTGTTGTGGTTAATATTCAGGCTTTGCTAGCTATATTTCAAGATCTTCAACCTGCCTTTTAAGCCTTCTATTATTAGCTCTTAGTTTAGTATTAACCATCCTTATGAACTTTGCTTCCTTGATTGCAGGGACGGTCCATATGTAGAATTGATCCTCACTGCTGATTGACTCAATGTTTGAAACCTTTTCTAGCTCCCACGGACCTTTCAACCTCTCAAATTTTGACCTTTCTATAGCATGCATTCTCACTTTCTTCTTCAATTTATCAATTTCAATGTTTGCAAGTCTGAGTTTGTCTTTAACCTCCTCATAACTACTCTTTTCTCTCTGAGTAGTAAAAACTTTGTTTTTGTCTTCTTCAAGCATTGGAGATGATATATTTATGGGTTCTTCAAAAACATTTGCATCCTCACCTCCTGTTTGATCTATCTCCATGTCTGGCTACTGCAATTTCTTAGACTACCTAGTCAAGGGTTTTCTAGGCTTAAAGACAAACTCTGACACTTCATCCTCAAAATCTAATTTTTTGGATGTTTTCAATTTCTTTTATTTGCCACCTGTATCCAGTTTGATGAAATATGCTTGAACCAGGGGAGACTCTTCAATGTCAATAGCTTGTAATATATCATTCAAGTCACCTCTTAATTCCAACTTTTCATCTGTGACCACAGCCTTACCCTTCTCCTTTGACCTTTGACTCCTAGTCAACTTCTTCTGAGTTGTTTTACTAGTTTATTGTTCCTGAATTGTCTCTTTGACATGAGTTCTCTTCTTCTGTGCAGATTGAGGAGTCCTTTGGATATTCAGTGATGTGTTTATCATTGGTTCCTTAACCTGTTTCCTAGGCTTAAGCTTGACAAACCTCCTTGATTTTTTTTCTGCAGGTTCAGTAGTCTTTGATGGAGATGTTTCTTTGACTTGAGGGCTAGCACCTGTTCCTTCAACCCTTAAAAACTTAACATTACTTCACACCTATCTAAAAACCATGACTAGGAACAAAGCAAACTATCCAAGTTTGGAAATTTTTTTATAGTGATA
>CM076580.1:1292001498-1292208056 GCA_034641835.2 Pinus albicaulis
CAAAATCCACTTATGTTGGCCTAAAGAGGGAGGGTGAATTTCACTAATGAAGTCTAAAACCCATTGTTGAAATGGCACTTCAGTTGAAATAGGATTTAAAGGGAGGGGTAATCATTTCTTCTTACCCTAAAAAATTTGGCACTTATGACATGAAGTAACATATTTTTTGACGTCAGCAAACAAGGCAGGCCAGTAAAAACCAACTCTCAGGATCTTGTCAGCAGTATATTTCCAGTATAAATGTCCTCCATAGTCACCTACATGAAATTCTTCAAGTATTTTTTCAACTTCTTCCTTTAGTAAACAATTTAATAAAATCCCATTGTGATCTCTCCAAAAAAGTACATTATCTAAGATACAAACTCTTACTGCTTTAAGTTTTAAAAATCTAGCTTTGGTTATTGACAATCTAGGAGGAGCTTGTAAATTTTGGAGTACAAATATAATATCTGTATACCAAGGTGAGTGTGAAAAGGCTTCATCGATCAATGGAGTCACCATCTCTTCCTGATCATCAACTTGAGCAATAAAATTTATATCTAGGGCATTACAATTGGATTGATCCATAAGTCTATCTAATCCTTGACCTTTAATGAGCTTGGTGGGTTTGATCTCTACGTCATATTCCAAGATAGTGGCAATCCACTTACCTCTTCTTCCATTAGGACCATCCTGAGTAAGAATGTCTTTAACTATAGAATGTGAGTAGAGAATATAAATTTTGAAGTCTTTAATGGCCTTAACCAAGGCTAGGGCTTGTTTTTCCATAATGTTTTACTTCAAAGGGGCATCTCTAAGGGCTTTACTGAAAAAAGCTATGGGTTGTTCAAATCCTTCGTCATTTTTTTGTAGTAAAACAACAACAATGGTGTGTTCTAAAGCAATTGAAAAAATCATGAAATCTTTCTTAAAATAAGGACATATTAGGACTGGATTTTTGGTTAAGGCTTGTTTGATAGAGTCAAATGATTGTTTAGCCTCAATATTCCATCTAAGAACTGAATCTTTTTTAAGCATTTTATTCAATTCTCTAATTATCTCAGCTAAATTAGATATAAATCTTCTTAAAAAAATTATCTTACCTAGAAAAGCTTGTAATTCTTTGATGTTTCTTGGTGGGTTGATGTTCAAAATTGCTTCTATCCTAGCAGGATCTATCCTAATTCCTTATTTTGAGATTATATGTCCAAGTAAATTACCTTCTTCTAATCCAAATAGACTTTTCTTAGGATTTAAAGAGATGCCATATTTTCTACATTTAATAAAAACTTGTCTCAAATGATCCAAGTGTTCATTATCTGTTTTGGAAAACACAGTAATGTCATCTAAGTAAATAACTAAGAACACATGTATTTCCTTTGAAAAGGCTATGTCCATAGCTCTTTGAAAGGTTTCTCCTGCATTCATTAGTCCAAAGGGAATTTTTACATACATAAAAGTGCCCCAAGGAGTAGTAAATGTTATTTTAGCTTGGTCTTATTTTTAACTAGGATCTGGTTGTATTATGGAAAACCATCTAACAATGAAATCCTTGAAGAACCTACTACTCTTTGTAATATGTGATCCATTTTGGGTAAAGGGTAATTATCCTTCAAGGATACTTTTTTAAGATTTCTAAAGTCAACATACACTCTAATTTCTCCTGTTTTATTTCTTGTAGGAACTAGGTTGGAAACCCAATCAGAATATCTGATTGGTGCAATGATCTGGGCATCATACATTATTTTAAATTCTTTTTCAATCAAAGGTAATAGCACAGGGTTAATCCTCCTCAATTTTTTTTTGAATGGCTTTTGATCTTCTTTTATTGGAATTTTGTGTTGGATTATGTTTGTATCATAAGATTTTAAAGCTTCATAACTCCAAGCAAACACATCTTGATATTCCTTTAAAAGATCAATATATTTATCCTTTTCTTGTTGAGGTAAAATTTTGGATATTTTGATTATCTTTGGTTTCAACTCTATACCAATGTTACATTCTTCAATGTCAGATCTTACTGGCTCCATTTTTTGTTTTCTAGTTGCATCATTAGAATCAAAAAGATCCTCTAAGGGAGTTAAACCTTTAGGTAAAAAATTATCTTTAAGATTCACTATATCTAATTCATCTTCAATAATTTCTTCAATCTCTACTTTCTCTAAGTTATCTATGTCAGCTTGACTAAATCTAGTGGGTTTATCAAACTTTATTTTATTTACATCTAAGTCATTTAAATCTATTTCATAATCCAAATCATAATTTATTGTGCAATATGTATCTATAATACAATTATGAAATTCTCCTCATTGTTCATAAACTTGTAAATTTGTTCATCCTGAGAAAAAATCTGCCAATACTTAAGATTATCTGGAATTATTGGCCCATGTTTGACTTCAGCAGTATATCTGTGATTAGGTTGAAATGGTAAATTGCATGTACTAGCAAAATTTGCAAGAAAATGAGCTTGTATATTTTGTTTTATAGGTATGAAAAGAAAATTACATTCCAATAAATCATCAGTTAAATCTATGACAGTGTCTCTATATCTGCTTAGTCTAGGATTGTGAACAGAATAAATTCCATTTACTTGTTTTATGATCAAATTTGAATCTCCCATGATTAAAATTCTTTTTCCTCCTAAGTTTCTAATGATTTGGATTCATAGGATAAGGGCTTCATACTCGGCCATATTGTTTGTACATTTGAAATTTAGCCTGAAAGCATGACCTTCAGAATGATTGGTCTCCATATTTTTTATCCAGACTCCTGCTTCTACTCCTAAATTATTCACTGAACCATCAAAGTCTAAATTCCATTGAGATTCATGAAAAATGTTATCATTTTTTGGTTATGTCTTTTTACCTACTAGTTCAGTTTAGATTTCATTTGTTATAGAGTTACAAAGGATGAAAGAATCAAGGTCAGTTGGGGTAGAGTAAATTGGGTAGTTTATAGATATTTCAGCACTACTGACCATGTACTTCATTAATGTTTCCCTATATAACTTTTTAGACTGGCCAAACACTGAGATAGTAGCATTAGACATGTCCAATTGTAGAGATCCCTGCAATTTTGCTCCCCATGAGCGAGAAAGTAGCATACCATATTTTGGCGGGATATCAGCTACTATAATGTCCATTAATATACTCTTACCAGGGTATTGAACTAGTGTTACACACAAATTCTTAATTAAACCTAAGAATTTAACCTTACTGGAATCAAAAGAAAACAAATCTTTGTATGGCCTTGTAATTTCTAGATTCAGAGTTTCCATGATGGCTTTTGGCATTAGATTATGGGAAGCTCCTAAATCTAGCATTGTATTATGAAGAATTTGATCATGAATAGTGAGAATGATATAAAATTGAGGAACTGCACCATCTGCATGTTTTCCATTTACATCCGAGCCAAGAATCAACTCTGGCTAATCATCATTTAGATCTATGGAGTCTTCTCCATCATTCATATTTAATGTTTCAGTTATGGTTGATTTATAAAAGTAATTCTTTACCAATTCAGTCAAAGGAATTGGTATTTTAAGTTTTGCAATTTCTGATTGTATGTTGAATGCAGGTTTATATTTAATGATCTAAACCAGTTCTTCTTTGGTAACTGTAGTTTGTGTTGGTTTGTCTTGCTTTTCTACAATTATTTTTTCATTTTCAAGTGTTTTAGGATTCTCTGTTTGTGTTTCCTGTGTTTTACTACTTCTAACTTTATTTTCAGGGATTGTTTGTGAAGCAGTAGATGTTCTTTCTGACTATTGATTTTTCAGCAGATATTTTTGAAGTAGCAGTTTTTGGGTCTACTGTTTTAGGATTAGCAGAAGGTTTTTTGGGATCTAAATTTGTTGTTTTTACAGAATTAGAAGCTTTAGCAGCATTATATTTTTTAGAATTTTTTTCAACTTGAGCAACTTCATCAGTAATATCAACAATTTTAGGGCCTGATGCTTTCTTAGGACTAGAAATGTTTTGGGAGGAATTTGAGTTTTGCTTATTTTCCCTTGGGACAATTTGCAGTACTTTTGTTTTAGGGGCTTCTCCTATTTTCTGATTCTGACTTTGGGAAGTTTTCTTAGTAGAAGACTCATTTTTTTTCTTGTTTCTAAGGTTATAATGGCTGTGTATTTCATTTATTGCATAGTCATAACCTTGCTTATAATCAAAGGATTCACTAGAATCTAATTTAAGTTGTTGAAGTTCAAACAATTCCTAATCTTCCTGAGTTAGGAAAATAGTATTATTGTCATCAATTCCCATTAGATTAATAGTATCCTCATCATCATCATTATTATTCTGAGAACTTTCAGCATAGTTCTCTTGGAATGGTGGCCTAATTATTTGGTCTAGGGATGTTTCTTTTTCTTTTCCAGAATTTATATTTTTTCTAAAGTTGGGATTTTTGATATGTTGTTGGTTATCCCACTGAGGTCTTCTCTCTATATTATCTAGTCTATCAATCACTCTTTCTGAGGTTTTAGCTATAACATCCATTTTTGTGTCTGAATTTTCATTTTCTTCTTTAATAGTGACTCTTCTTTCATTTCCAATTCTAGCTTTTCTGGCTAGAATGTTCACTTCTACACTAACTGCATCTATTTGCATTTTTTCTAAGGTGTCTGTATCTCTTTCCCTTAATTGGTAAGCCATATATGTATCAAATCCATCAGGGAATTTGAGCAAAATGGAATAAGGAGTAGGTTTTAGATTTGTAGGGATAGAATTATAGACACTATTATACCTGGTGTAGTAATCTTGGACTGACTCATTTGGAGCTCTTTTCAAAGAATCAAATTCAGACCAAATTTGGAGGGGGTTCTTTTTCTTTTCCCATTTATTTAAAAACAAAATAAAAAAGACAACTAAATCAGTTACACTACTAGTAGCTAAATCTTTAAACCATTTCTTAACTGCTCCTGTTAAAGTTTGAGCAAACAGTCTCATTTGAACATATGAATCATCAATTTCATAAATTTCAAAGAAGTCTGTCATCTTAGTAATATGTTGTTGAGCAGTATATTGAGTAGTGCCATCAAACAGTGGTATTTTGTTTTGATAGTCTTGTGGCATATCATGAAGCTGTTGTGGTAGGACAAGGGGAGCATATCTCGCAGCCATAGCTTGAAGCTTAGCTTGACTAGGAGGTAAGGCTGAACTGGTTGGATCTGTGCTGGAAATGATAGTGGATGAACTAAAGATAGTATTTGAAGTGTTGGGAAATTAGGATGATGCATTTAAGAAATCAAAAGGTGAACTAATGGATATAGTGGATGAATTGATTGGTGGAAATAACACTCTAGGTTGTAGAGGTAGTTTAGGGATAAATGGATCTGTATATGAGCTGGTAGTAGAATTTATGAATGATGTAATAGCATAAAGAGATGAATCTCTAGCTGGAATTATTGTGGTATGTAATTGAGAAACTGGAGGCATGTTTGCATAAGTCAATAAATGAGCTAATTCAATAGCTTCATCAATATCCTCTAGAATAGTAACATTAATTTCTTCAACTTTGGTCTGATATTTAGCTTTCTTAGATTTAGAATTTACTGCAATAGATTTTTGTTTTGCATTCAAAAATGAAATAAAAGCAGGGTCTAAAACATCAGTTTTTAGATCATTTTCAAATTTACTTTTAAATAAGGAATTCTCAAATTTCAGATCAAAATCAATGTCTTGCAAACTTACTAATTCACCTGGTAATGAGTTGACTCTTATTAATGAGATTTCAACTTCTAAATTTTTAGCTTGTTTTTTCTTTTTACCAATTCGGTCTGGGTTATCTACTATAACAGCAGGCTTAGGATCCGGGTTAGACCTGGTATAATAGACTTTCCTAGAAGCCAGAATTACAATTTTTCAATACCCACAACCTATAAAAGAAATCTTAAAGTAAAATGATGATTTAAATGATTTCTTTAAGACTAATTGTATGACTGAGGACTGGTTATTTCCCCAGTATCGTCGCCAGTAATGTTATCACTCCAATAAATTCTTAAGTTGTGGGATTTTGGTTTTTAGTCAAAGAATACTAGAGGTAACCTCAAACCTACTTCAAACTCTAGGATCTAGCCTTCCTAGGGTCCAGAGAGGGCTCTCTCTTTCAAGTTTAACTTTGTTTTGATTTATGAATATTAGGCTAGTTATTAAAGTATAGATTTGGTTTTGTTTTAATGGATTTGGTGGGTGAATTTCACTTGGAGGGTAGATAGAGGGAAATATACTAGTCCATTGGGCTATGGAGTCTAATTCAAGCTAAAATAACCGGGATCAGGGCCTAAAAGGTCAAATATCTATAGGGCAAGGTAGATAACCCTTGGAGATCTTGGGAAAATTGGTTTTTGAGATGGTATGATCGGGATAAAGGGAACTTAAGAATCCTTAAATCCAGAAAAGGGAAGTAAAAGATAGAGGTCAAGCGGGAGAGGGAGCAATTAAGGGTTCCCTACACTAGAAATCAAAAGAAAACAAAGAAATGATAACTAGTTAAAAACAGGGTGCTATTAACATGTCCTGTAGTAATACTCCTAGTTATACATTCATATTTAGAATTAAAACACAGATGTATGCATGAAACAAAATAAGATAATAATGACAAGTTTAAGAGAGTACTTCACTCCAGATAGTTTATCACAGTGATCCTAAAGTATGATGCCAAATAGGTGATCCATTCTGCTGCTCAAAATAGAAATCCAAAGCCTTCAAGTCAACAAAATATCTATAGTAATCTCCAACAATTTTATTCCACACCAAAATACTTCAAAGAGTGAAGTATTTATATAAAATGTATTACAAAATATCCTAGATGACTTCTAGGAATTAACTTAGGAAAATTAAATATCTTACAACAATAATAGTGACCGCTTGCTTAACAAATCAGCAAGTTGTCTTATTTTATTCAAAATAAATAGAAACTATTTTAAGATAACAAGCAGCTGGTTGCTTATGTGTCCTCTCTGCTGGATTTTTTAGATATTTTCAGAATTTAACTTGCCTTCACTGATACTCTTTCACTTTGGATACTCTTTAACCTTTAGTAAGATTGCTTTCTGCTGTAAAAATATGTTTTGACTATGAAATCAGCAGACAGATTTTGTCTTCTTCATTTGTTTGCCTTTCTTTCTTGATAGCAAATCAGCTAATGCTTGCCACTCCTCATTTTTAGGAATTATAATATTCTTGAGTTTCCTAAAATTATAATCAGCCTCAGTGTACCTAGAAAATGTGGTCTTGATGACAAATAAATGCTTGATTTCATACTGCAAATAAAACAAATCTTCAAAACTTTTTAACAATACTTTTCCTGTGGGAATACCTTGACCTGTTGGCTTGTTCGCCTGCACTTTGGCATGTTCTCTTATCTTTTTCTCATAATCATTCTGGGGCATTAACTTATCATTGATAACCATGATATTAGGAAGTCCCTTTTGCCTTAAATTGGTGAATTTAACCATGAACCTAGTGACAACAGTATTCATTCCTTCACGTTTCTCTTCAAGCTGCCTCATCAATTTTCTTTTGGTGGTTACTTTCCTAATTTCTAGGATAGTAGTTGCCCTGTCATTGATTTTCAATTCTTCAAGCCCCTGTCTGTTCTTGTTGTTGAGGAAACTTATTAACCTTACTGCATGTTCTGGTTTATCTGCTAAATCAGCTTGTGTTTTTTGGATCTATGCTTGTGCTGCCAATAGTAACTCTCTCTGCTCAAAAATCACCTGAATTGAAGGCCAAACATCATGAATGGCTTCAATTACATTATTCCATAGGTAATTTTTAATATATGATATCTGATCCTTGAGAGTTAATTCTTTTTGGAGCTTCTTTACCTCTTCACTCAATCTGTCAGCATTTTTATCATGTATTTTAGCATCTATCTAAGCTGATTTGTTTGTCTTCTCAAGATTTTCAATTATTTTAGTTAATTTGTTGATTTCATTGGTTTTCAAGGACATCTCCTCCATTGCTTTTACTAGTTTACTACTTTCATCTGTAGGTGGCACTGATTACTGTAGAGGATTCGCCATCGGGTTGTTTACATATCAGACCATAGCTGGCCAAGGTTTTAGGTGCCAATTTCTCTCCTAAATTAGATGGTGCTGCTACTGTGATGACTGGGATAACAGTGGGAATGACTGGTTCCTTAAATATCTCTTTTTCTTGGAAAACTTGGTCCATTTGTACTTCCATTTCCTTGATTTGAGCTGTTAGGTGGAGTATCAAGCTCATCATTTCATCTTTCTCCTTTTGATCCTGTAAAACTTCTTTTGTTTGAGGATGCTCTCCTTAAGGAAGCTTTAGTTGTTTCCTCAAGGCATCTATGTCCTCGTTTTTCTTTTTAACCAATGCTTTAGCTACTTTGATGTTTGTAGGATCATATCCTACCTGTAATACTAACTCTTCTAAGGCCTTTGTCTTTATATCCTTTGCATATAGTGAAGCTTTATCCATCTTCATTTGGTCCTGCATGTTAGAAATGTTATTTTGAAGCCTATGAGCACTCATAGATTTTGTGCTCACTGTGGAATAGAGCATCTCTGATGTTTGCCTGTGAAATTCAATCTAATCCAACTCATGGATTTTATCTATGGCTACTTCCAAATCAAATTTTTTATAGTCAGCCACTGTCTTTGGCACTGGGATAGTGGGTTGTAAAACTTACATAATCAATTTTTGAGTTGAATAATCAAAGGCTAATAGGAATCTATTTTGGTTACTTGATTTTGCTTTAAAACTGAGAAAATGTTTCAGTTTTGATTTCGTCATTCTTCAATTTGATTTTCTTGTATTTTTCCTTAATATCTAAATCCTTCTCCTTAGCTGAATGTGAGGAAGAAGCCTTCATACTTTGTTGCCTCTCCATCATCTGTGTCTCTTCATTATTCAGCTGTTCTTGATTCTTATTTGGCTCACTGATGATTATAGTGGCTACATTGGTCTCTATCTGTGTAGTGTTGGTATTCAAGGTCTCTATTTCTTCAACATTTATTGTTACTTTGCCTTTAGCTGTTGTATCCAGTTTTGGCCTCTTGTTGTAAATGATTTTAAACTTTGTCTCTGTTGTAGTATCTGTAGTATAAGCTCCTTCTTCTCCGATTCTCCTAGTGGATGTCTCTGGTTTTTTGGAAATTTCCAAAGGGTGACTAGTATTCCTTTGGTTTACTGCCTCTGTTAAAGTATTTTCAACTCACTCAATTTGATTAGCAAACTTCTCTATTTTTGGCTTTGATTCATGGATAAAGGGTGTCAATTTACATTTTACCCTTAGTTTACTTAAGACCCCTTGTGGATCATAATTCCATGGGAAGCTTTCTTCTAATTTGTATTCCAGTAATTGACTTGCTGCTTCCTTTTCTGCATCTCTTTGATTACATATGAAAGGCCCAATTTGATATTTGAGTTTAAATTGGGTCTTTTTCTTGACTACCATAAAATTAATTGAATCTGAGTTTAGGATTTTCCTAATGTACTCTAAGGCAAAGATCCTCATTGATGGATGCTTTGGTAACTTGTAAGGCAACATGTTAGAACCAAAAACTCTGATTTCAGTGAATTTCTCATACAAATACCAATCACCTACTTTTCTTTGCTATAATAGCCTCAATATTCTCTTCATTTCCTCACTGATTCTAGGCTGCTCTATTTTTGTCAAAATGGTGGTCAATGGATGTACAAACAACTCTACAAACTCCGAATAGCTGAATTTTGTGCCTTGTTTTCTAAGTATATATGTCCAAAAGATAACTGATAGGGTTTTTCCTTCTATGTCCAACTTCTAAAGTGAAATTGGAAAGTTCTTTGATTGGAAAAATAAAAACAAGTGGAAAAGATAGGAGGTATATCTGAATACTCATTCTAGCTACAAATTAGTCAATTGATAGTGAATGCTATCAACTATAAAACCAGCATAGTCAAATACAACTGAAGGTGGTTTTCTTGGAGAAAAGGTGGACAAAAATTCTAGGATAGAATCATCAGTATGCTCATCAGTGAAATACCCAAGTATGAAGGAAAGCATGGAGATTACATGCCTTGAACCTTCAAGGAACTTGGCAATTGAATATGGAGGGTTTAATTTTGGAATTTCAACATGCAGAGGCATGAAAGTCTGGAAAATCATAAACCTTTAAGGAAAGTCTAAGTTAATGTATAACTTAGTGAGGGCTTCAATAGACAATGGGACTACTTGGGGGTCTGGTTGAAGCTGCAACATTTGGTTTATTGACTCTACAGTAATGGGAAATAGGACCTCTTTATTTGCATTCACAATAGCTCTTTGTTCAGAAATGTAGTACTGATGACATAGTCTAATAATTTCTTGACAAGGGTGAGTCAGGGGGACTACATATTTGGGAAAATTGGATTCGCCAATATGAACATCTTCTGGGTCATATAGGTATTTTTCAAAACACCAGTTGTGGATATCTAACAAATTGAACTCAACTATAGGATCAGCTACTTTGTAGTCAATATCAACTAAGGGAATATGCTCAATATCAACAACTGGGGGTTGTAATGGGTTGACTACAATTGCAGTATTTGGAGTCATGGCAAGAGTAGCTTTAGGAGTTTTTGAACCTTCAGATTTGTTTACACTCTGTTTTTTAGGAATTTTGATTGGCTTCTGCAAGTTTAAATTGTTTACAGAGGAAATTTTACTATAACAGAGGCTTGATTAAGAAATTTCAGCAAAATAGACTGTTCTTTGGAATTTATGCTCAATTAGGTCTCTCAAATGAAGTTCTAAGGTTAAAAACTGGTCTAAAACAGAAAACAAGGGTTTTCTAAATTTTTTGACTGAAAAAAGGGCTAAAACTCTGTTGCAAAAGGATTTTTAGAAGATATAGGGCACCTGTAGAGGCAATTTCTGGTCTTTAGAGCTTGAAACTGATCATTAATTTGTGAAGAAATGATAATTTTCTTTGCAAATGGTGCGCAACAGACTAGGGTTCCTGGGAAAATTTTGCCAGGGTTTTTCTTGTTTTTGGGACTTTTGGGAAATTTAATTTGATCAATTTCTTAATTAAAAAAGCCATCTCTTTATTTTGAAGGTTTTTTGAATTTATTTTCAAGTTTGAATCTAAAAAAAATACCTATTTTGATGCAGGTATCAGTTTTAAAAGGGTTTCTTTAATCTTCTAGTTGATTTGATAGCTTCAGTGGTTGAACTCGAGCAATATAGCTCCTAAGTAGTCTTTTGCAGGCTTTTTTGGTGAATTTAGGAAGTTTTGGGTGTTAAAATGGCTAACAGGGGCTTTTTGCAGCTTTACACAGTAGGGGAGGTGAAAACACTTGTTAAACGCGAATGATAGTGAATTAACGCATTTTGCCAAGTTTTAATTAAACGTATGAAACTGCATTAAATGCGAGTTGCTATTAGGAGGGAAGGTAGTTTTGGAATTACAAAGGCATAAAAAACTGGTGGTTTATCATGTGGCTTTTAAGTGGTAAATGGTTTTAATCAAAATCCGCGCGATCAAATCAGAAGGTGCCACGTGGAGGGGAGGAGTCAGCAGAAAACTGGCCATTTCACATGCCTTTTGCCTTGGGATGGTCATGCATGTTGTTTATGTGATACCAATCATCAACCGTCAGACTTGAGATGTTAATGCAAACAGTGAGGATTTGTTCAGGAGGTGCATTGAAAAGTAATGGTGGGACTGGGCTTTAGTTATATAATCACAATGGTTTTACATGCGGTGGGGGCTTATAATATGTTCAAACCTTTTAAGATACGGTTGAGGGGTTAAAAGGTATAAAACATATATAATATGCTTTAAGGATGGTATATGCGGGTTTTATTGTTTTTATTTAAAACATTTGTTAAATGTTTTTAATAAAACATAAGTTGGCAGGTTTATATATTTATATATTTTTTCAATCATTTTAGATAGTTTAAAAAATATAGGGTAGGATATTTGAATAAAGATAATCTTTTAGACCAAAGGGCTTTATATTTTGGGTTTTCATTTATGCACATGGGATAATATACTTTGGTCAAAAGTTTATAATAGTGGGTTTTTGGAGTATTTAGATATAACGGAATTAATAACTAGGAAAGGGTATTTAGGGATTTAATAACATATGTTAAAGGTTAATATGAGAGGGGAGTGAAATGTAAAACAAGATACATATTATATCCAAGTATAACATAATAATCAAGCATTGCTCATCTTTATATTTCTTTCAATAATACTTAGGATAAATGCAATTCTATGGGTTTTTATTAATGCTTATGAAGGGATGAAGTTAATTATTCTAGGGTTACAATTTTACTAAGTAAGAATGTGTTTTTACTTAGGAAAAAGGGGTTTAATACACGAATGAAGGGTAAATGATGATAAATGAGGATTTAGCATAAGAATTCATTATTTTAATTAACCAGTCATCGAGCCTTGGGTCTGGTCCCAAAAAAGGTTAGAGAAATGATCTGAGCCTGTTTGATTGATAGCTTAGAAAACTGAATTCTTATAAGGGAGGGGAAATTAGTGATTTTTCCCGATGATGTTTTATTTATATGATTGCTCCACTGCTTTATACCTACCCAACTTTTATTTCTAACATTCTTTCTTCATTTTTCAGGTGCATTTAGGCTTGCAACCTTAAAAAATTTCTTTCAAAGCATAAAACTAATCTAAATCTACCTTATTTCATCTGAGGGCTCAAATTGAACTGTTGAGCTCCTCATTATTCTCTACCTATCTACTGATTTGTGAGGTTTAATCTATTTGACAAATCTTTATTCTCTATCTAAAACATGAAAAGTTAAGATTAAATTGTTTAGCTGATCATGGATTATGGCATTTATTGACACTCTACACATAATCATTATTCTTGTAGTAAAAAGTAAAAGTAGTGGCATTTGGAATTTCTCACTTTCAGGTGTTATTTCTCTTTTTCTTTTGGGGTATATATTTTTCTAAGTCCTTTGATTTTTCTTTTAGGACTTTTTTACCCTCTTTTTGGTTTTTTATTATCTTTCATTTTTTCAAAATATGGGAAAACAACTTGGAGAAAGCAAGGTATGTACATATTTACAAGACTATCAAAGTCAATTCAAAATTTTATGAACCCTATTATTATAGGATCCTAACACATGCCAAAGCCAGCTAGGAAATCATAAATGCAACCTTTTAGCTACAACTATTCCTGCTGAAGTTGCTTGATCCAACCTTTCCTTGCTTGATCCCTGTTTTCCTTTCCCTTCCTTTAGTTTCCTTATCCCTCCTTTTATTTCCTTGCTTTTCCTTTTCCTCTCGGTGCTCTTCTGCTCTTCGAGACTAATTCAAAAACTGAACTGAAAAAAAACTACAAACTGATTCTCTAAGTCATTTTATTGTTCATGCTTTAGTTTCTTCATTTTCCCTCCATTTTCCTTCAATTTCCTCCTCACATGCAACCTGTGACCTTTCACCTCCCTTTTCTCCTATTTTCCTTTATTTTCATAAATAAAATGCCAAAAATACCTTTTTCCCTTTTCAAAGCCTTTTCCATTACCTTTACCAATTTTCCCTTTGCCATAAACATAACAAGTGATGCCCACTAGGATATTTTTCCCAACATTTAGCGTGGAATGAGTGTCTCGTGAACTTTGTCTTATTTTTCCTTTATTAACTTTATTACATGAAGTTTTACCCCCTGTTGGAGTGAGGCTCCCTAAGCTGCGAATTTTGTATATTTTGGCATTAATTAGTCTTGCGGAGGGGTTTTGGGGTGGGTCAAAGCCCCCAATGTTTTGTAATGGGTCAAAGGGTAGCACTAGGGTCCGCAAACCACGGTTTGTGGACCATAGGATAGCTTAGGCCATATCTATATAAATAGATGGATAGTTAGAGTCTAAAGGCAGGCATGAATTGAGATTGATGCTATGTGCGAACTGTTAGATCTATTTTGGGTTGTTTTGGGTAAAGACTCATGTTGGATGTGTGCGTAGAGATCCTCAGTCCTGTTGTGTGCGGACCCCGCTAAGCTGTGTACGTAGGTTGGTTTTGGTTTTAACTGGGTTTTTGGATATTAATATATGTGGAATATAGTTGAAGTATCTTTGTGCTATATGGATCTATTGTGTTTTCTATTGATGCAAATATATGATATCTGTTAAGCTACGATTATATCTGTGTTATCTACTTGTGTTGCGAATATATCTATAGCTGCGTTTATGATATTATGTGTTGGTAATTGCTGATACGCACATGGATGTGAAGGTACTGACTAGATATGTGAATGGTAATAGCTCTGTTATGGTTAATAACTAATTATACTGTTAAAATCTTGCGAATAGACCTACTCTGTGTGAACGCGGATCTTCCTTACTTACCTACTCTCTCTCAGGGTGTGGAAACCTGGTTCCAACACCCTCCCATACTACTGCGGGTGAGACCTTGGCCTACGAAAGTAGGTCATTGCCAAAAGGGCCAGTAGTATAGGGGTTTGTTGGCAAACCTTAACCTCTGAACCTCAGTCAGGACCCCTCAAGCCAAAAAATGGTTCCATTATCGGGACCAGGAGAATTTTGAGAGAGAGATCAGGTAATGCCAAGGGAACATTGGAGACTTGAGAAGCTAGAAATCGAAGACTGGTTCAAAAGACAGATTCAGGAATTTTTTGTAAAAGAGAATCGCAGCGCAAAGCTAACAGCTGAGAAGTGAAAAAATAAGTACATTTTTACTGAAGTATATGAAATTTTATTGGTAACTTTTGCACACGAGTTGTAGGAGTGGCTAGCTAGGCTCGTAGATTTCCAGACATGTTGGAAGGACAAGCGGGTCACGCAATGGACTCCAGAGCTGATTTAGTAGTTGGAAAGGACTGATAATACCATCACCCGTACAGTAGATCACTAGGTGGATAGCGTGCTAGGAGGATTTGTGATAGAATTCACAGTCGATCAGTTCATATCCTATTCTGAGGCAGAGCGAAGGTTCTTCAAAGGTTTCCGGGGTAAGTTTTTGAAAAAATTTCCATTATTAATCAAGTTATTATTGTGCGAAAAAACCATTATGTGCAACACACTGAATGAATGAACTCTAATCAGAGAGAAAGTAAAAATCAAAGTGGTAAGTATTACCGAACCAATCGAGAAGGGGATAGATCCATCTATAGTCTGCTAAGAGAGTCAACTCCACACGCAGGAGATAGTCCTCTAGCTACACCACCTTCAAGTCAGCATAGAGGTAAGAACTCACCCACTCCTCAGCCACCACTGGAAGAAGACATGGCCAGTCACATGAAGCTACCCACTTTCAAGGGTGTAGGGGATGAAGATATGGACCAATTTTGGTTTGTAGCAGAATCCATATGGACTGCGCTGAATGTAGCTACCGATGATGTAAAGAGAGTGTAGCTATCACTCGCCTTTGAAGGAAGGGCCTTGGATTGGTATATGGGGTACATGGGATAGCACACGGGTCCATCTATTCAAGAGATTAAGACAACATTAGAACAATAGTTTCGGAAGCCTAAGTCCTACTCACAGATAGTGGTTGACTTGAAATACTTTAAACAGGGACCCACCAAATCAGTATGGGAGGTTGATCAGTGATTAAAAAAGGTTATCAAAGATGGGGAATTTAAGTATCATGATAGGTAGCACAAGGAATGGTTTATCACTGTGTTGCTACCTCACCTGCGTGGACCTATGGGTTAGCAGTTGATTTCAATGCAAGAAAAGGCCTTAGAAATTGCTATGAAATTAGAGGTTGCACCGAAAGACAATGCTCAGTTTGGGGTACAACAAATCTAGGGACAAATGGAGGCAATGCATATTGAAATCTAGAATCTGCAAAAAGACTGAGGGAAAGAAGCTAGCCCAGATGTATGGTGCATACGATGCAGGGTATCTGGCCACACCAAGGATCAGTGCCCACTGTTGGCAGACTACAAGCAGGCTAGGGGACCCAGCCCATTGTGCCCTAGGGAAGATGCGGGACCAAGTAGTCTACCATTATGGTGCATTGATTGTCGCGTATTTGGTCTACACGACACCAACCACTGCCCCCGTCTTGGTGTGTATGTTCCATAATTAAAGCAACAATGGTGCCGATTTTTCCAATTAGTGGGACATGACGAACATAACTATCAGACCTATGACTTAATGATGGACCGAGGAAACCTTTACAGGGTACAGGCTGATCCTTCATCACCACTATCGCCCTTAGGCAGAGGAGGCTCCCCAACTAAGGGAAAGGGAGGGGGTAGAGGTGGAAGCGTAGGTTGGGGAAGAGGGCAACTAATTTGTTATAACTATGGAGAAGTAGGGCACTTTGCAAGGGACTGTCCAAATCCTGTACGATAATCTTGTAGGTATTATAGACAGCTGGACCATGTGATTGAAGACTGCCTAATTTTGATAGCAAAAATGTAGGAAAAACCACAGACACCTATGTAGAATGTGTAGAGGGTTAAGGCTAAACCATGTGACGAAGGACCAAGCATTAATGTCATAACACGCAGTGGCATGGCTACTTGGGGGGTTGAGGAGAAAGTTGCGGTTGAATCTCTTATTCGGAAAGCAGTTGTCAAGCAAGAAAGCTTGGACCTACAGAAGGAGAAGGAAACCTTCATCCCATCCCATAATGACTTTACGAAGGATGAGGCATCTACTTCAAAGACTCCAACACACCTAAGAGTAGATGATGAAGTTAAACCATTCCTGCAAGCATGTATGAAACTGCTACGCAACCAGAAGGCAGTAGCAAATCTTCAGACACTGATAGATAGCTGTGTGGAAAGAACTGGTCGTCCCAAATAAGTTAAAGATGTTCACAAGATATACAAGCATAAGAAACGCACTAGTCGAGAGATGCGGCTAACAAAGTAGATTGGCGACTATGAAATGGATCAGGTTATCTTGGACTTGGGGTCAGATGCGAACGTACTACCCAAGAAAACTTGGCAACACATGGGAGAGCCTAAGTTGGAATGGTCCACTTTATAGTTGTGTATGGCTAACCAACAAAAGATCATACCATTGGGGAGGTTGTCAAATATTATGGTAGATATTGCAGGCGTTAAGGTACGAGCTGACTTCGAAGTAATTCAGATTGTGGAAGATGTGAACCCTTGCCTTGTGCTCCTCGGGCTGGATTGGGCCATAGATATGGGAGGCATTATCAATCTAAAGAAAAGAAGCATGGTCTTTGAGAATGATGGTACGAGGGTGATAATCCTGCTAGACCCTACGGAAGGAGAGCGATATACAGAACTGATGTGTGAAGAAGAGGATGTGGATCACATCTATAAATTCACCACTCGATATGAGGATTGGATCAATCCTATGACTAATGGTGTACTTTGCTGGGAAAAGGAAAGTGAATGTTTCTTAGACTCTGATGGGGAGGTCAAAAATTGGCAGAACCAACTACATGATGTATCTACATTGCGATGCCTTAGGATCACAAATAAATTCCAATGTATTTCCTCATAGGTAAGAGAACTGCCCTACTTTGATGGTTTTGGTAGCATTAAGGAGTTTTTGCGAACCTTTGAAGCTGAAGTCCTAAGGGAACGAAGGCTATGGGCCCTTAATATCGCCATGCGTGCAACTCCTACGAGGTGGTGGGACACGCATAAGGGGGCATTCCAGGATTGGGAAGAATGTCGCGACATGATGGTCTTACGGTTTGAACCTTCGGCTCACCTACGCGTAAAGACTTTCTTGGGGCCAAGGGACCCGCGTGAGCACTTGTCCGCATGGATGGAAGAATGGGGTGAATGAAATACAGAGAAATGGGTCCATTTTTTCATTCATGCCTTGGGGCCAATCCAAACTACATGGTATTTAGATGTAGAATTACACCAACGCACCCGCCACTAGAAAAACCTGAAGATTGAGTTTGTAGGGACATTCGGGTTGATAGGAGGAATGGAGGCACTCGAAGAAGCTCTGCAGAACATTGATGCCTTAGTATTTGATGAATCACGCCCTTGCGCAGCACATGGGGCACCAACATGGGAAACTCAGATGCAAGATATTGTCAATTGTCGCAATTTATCAATTGAGGAGTGCGATGATGACCCACAAAATGTCTCTATCCTGGAGTCGGAGGGAGAGCATGCAATTGTTGGACCCCCACTACAAACTATCGATTTCACTAAGCCTCTGAAGATGCAAGAAGTCAACATTGGGATGGAGGCGCAACATAAGTTAGCTAAAATTGGGGACTACTAGGATGATGATAATGTGGGAAAAGTTGCAGAACTCCTTGGGGAATACCAGGACTTATTCCCAACGAAATTTTTAGAACTCAAAGGGATCACAGGGGACCTAGGAGTCATGTGCATCACTTTAAAACATAATGTGTGCCCTGTGAAATAGCAGCCTTATCGGTTGAACCCCAAGTACAAACAGAAAGTCATGGAAGAAATTGACAAAATTCTAGCCGCAGGTATCATCGAACTAGTCGAACAACCAGATTGGGTAAGTCCTATGGTGGTTTAGGAGAAAAATACTAAGGGAGAGATATGGATCTTTGTTGACTTGTGAAAATTGAATGATGCTTGCATACATGATCCCTTTCCTACACCTTTCTCAAATGAAATCCTTGATAGCGTAGGGAGGCAGGAGGCATACTCCTTCACTAATGGGTTCTTGGGCTATCATCAGATTAGGATCGCACCTGAATATTATAGAAAAAACATGTTCGCTACTGAATGGGGTTAATTTCAGTACACTTTTATGCTGTTTGGACTCAAGAATTCCCCTGCCATCTTTTCGCGAGTAGTGGTTGCAGTATTTAAGGAATTTATCCACAAGTCCTTGGAGGTATATTTTGATGATTGGACTATATTTGGGTTAGTAAAGAGACATGTTTCGAACCTGCGCATGATGTTGGACACCTATAGAAAGCACCAGATCTCCCTGAATATCAAGAAGTGCATATTCTGTGTACCATTTGGGATCTTGTTGGGTCACATAGTTTGTCGGCAAGGGCTGATGGTTGACCCTGCCAAGGTGGCGGTTATCATCAACCTGGTAGTTCCTACAACTAAGAAGCAGTTGCGCTCTATCCTTAGACACACAAGCTACTACAAGAAGTTTATTCAGGGGTACGCATTGATCACAGCACCCATGGAAAAACTGCTGAAAAAGGATATATCATTCTTTTGGGATGAAGAGTGTCAAAAAGCTTTGAGTTACTTAAGGAGAAGATGGTCTCTATGCCTATCCTCATCTTTCCTAATTGGGCAAAGGTTTTCCATGTTCATGTCAACGCTTCAAGGATTGCCCTAGGAGATGTCCTTATGCAATCGGGGGATGGGGACGTCACCCATCTAGTTTCATTTTCTAGTAGAAATATCTCTAGTTCAGAGCACAAATACTCCACTACCAAGCGTGAAGGGTTAGCCATGGTGTACGCCCTGCAGAAATTTTGGCATTACCTATTGGGTGGGCACTTCAAGATGTTCACAGATCACTCAGCTTTGAAATACCTAGTGAATAAGCCTATGTTGGGGGGAAAAATATGCCAATGGTTCCTACTGTTTCAAGAATATGACTTTGAGATCATAGTAAAGGCAGGAAAATTGAATGTTAGGCCAAACCACCTGTCCCGGATCGAAAGTGGCAAAGAGTCGACCAACCTATAAGAAGGACTTCTTGATGCGCAGATGTTCACTATTAAGGTAGTTGATGTGCACTTCACCGACATCGTTCACTTCTTAACCATGGGGATGGCACCTGTGGAGTATTCGGTAGAACCAAAGAAGGATTTGGTAACCCACGCAGTAGATTTTACCATCATAGTAGGCCATTTGTATAAGCTAGAAGCTGACGAAGTGCTATGAAGATACATCTTGGAGCATGAATGGCATGCCATCTTAGCAGAAGCTCATGGGGGCATAGTAGGAGGTCACTACGTAGGGAAAGCAACGCCACAGAAGATCTTGAGAGCTGGGCTATGGTGGCCTACACTGCATAGTGACTCTCACGACTATTGCAAAGCCTGCAATATGTGCCAAGGGATGGGAAGGCCATCGGACAGAGACAAAATTCCCCTATAACCACAAATGGCCCTAGAAGCATTTTAAAAATGGGCCATCGACTTTGTTGGGCCCATCAACCCGCCAGGAAAGAAGACAAGTGCACACTACATCATCACTACAACTGATTATGTAACTAGATGGGCTGAAGCACAAGCTGTAAAGTATTGCACTGTAGATACCACTGTGCACTTCATTTTTTAGCATATTCTGACCAGGTTCGATTGCCCAAAGATCTTAATGAGAGATGGAGGTATGCACTTTGTTAATGAAATGATACAGGCCTTGACTGAAGAATTTGGGATCCACCATGCGGAAAGCACCCCGTATCACCCACAGGAAAATAGGGTTGTCAAAGCTTTTAATAAAATATTGGAGCAGGCACTGACCAAGGTCTGTAATGCTGACCGCAACAATTGGGACATGCACATCCCGTCAGTTTTGTGGACCTATCGAACCACCTTCAAGAATTTGACTGGGAAGACACCGTTTAGGATGGTTTATGGCAAGGAGGCCATTATGCCAATGGAGTACATTGTTCCTAGCCTATGCAGCGCAGCCTTTACAAACATGGCAGAGCCGGATATCATGGAGGAGCCTTTAGCGCAACTTGTGGCTTTGGAGGAAGATCTTTTCACTGCTAATTTCCATCAGTAGGTTAAGAAGGCTCAGGATAAGGCATGGCATGATCGACATATTCGGAAAAAGACATTTACAAAAGGCGAATTGGTCCTACTGTACGATAGCCAGTTTGCAAAACACCTGGGGAAGTTCTATCAGCACTTGCTAGGTCCCTATATGGTCAAAGAAATCACTGATGGAGGAGTTTTTTGGTTAGCTACTCTGCGCAGCGAGATGATACCAGGATATGTCAATGGCAGTCGGCTCAAACCATACTAGATCAAATGACTATATGGCCGGAGTAGCTGTATGGGGCGAAAGATGCACAGGGGTCGATCACAGATCTAGAGGCCTGGAGAAGTGCACTAAGAGTGCAGGGGTGCGCTGGGAACACAGGAGGTATGCTTGGAGTGTAGGGGTGCGCTAGGAGCACAAGAGGTGTGAAAACTAGCCATTGGAATAGTAAAACTAGGTAAAAAGCAAATTTTACCGTTGAAGGGAGTCGGCGGCTGGCAATTAATGAGGCTATTTCCAAAGATTTGTTACTTTTTACTTGATGGTAAGTTTCTGATAAGCCTCACCCAACTGATGGGTGACCCCCGTGGCTATAAAAGTAGAGGGATAGATTAGAAAAGGGTTTCGTATGTCTTGAATAGCTTGTGCTTTGTGAAATTATATGCCTATTTCGTTTTTGTTCATGTTCAGGCATACTGCACCCTCTAATAATAGCAAACCTGAGTTCATCTTTCACGCCAGAATGACAGCAACCAATCCTGCTGAATACTCACAGACTATGGCCTTGACGGAGCAAGAATCTGAGGAAGTACTGGAAGTCGACCCCGAAGTGGAGGAGGTTATGTCCACGCCAAGCCAGGGGAAGCAGAAGGAGAAACAAAAGGCACAAGGATCAGGGAAACTTGCGAAATGGGCTAGGGTAAAGCCCTGCACCTCTCCTCAAAATGTGAAGTCCCCACGAGCAGTGCCCTAGGAACATTCTCCTAACCCAGTGAAGAGACCTCTGTCTGCACAAGAAGAGGCTTGGATTGCTGAACCGATCAATTGGCTACTGCCCTATGTTCAACCTCGCAAGCCCTCAACACGCATGCCTAAGAATCTAGATGTGCTGCACCCCTATCTGCAAATGCCACTGACTCCAGTTGAGGTCCCCATCATTGGAGAACCCTTTGGCAAGCTCCACAAGGTAAAATTCGATGACCACGACCTTGCCAATTTGGAGGCCTTCCCCGAATTGGCACCGGAGCTATATCTAGAAAGGGTATTGGAAGATGATGGGATAAAGATATTGCCCATGCCATGGGTGCGTGGATTGGCTGGTTTCGGGCTCTTAAACCTATTGGGGATGCCTCAGTTTGGCCAGTACAATGTCACAGAATGACTTGTGCGCCAACTACTTTCCCTGGTCCATGATGGTAGTTTTTGGATCCAAGATCGAAGCCCCATTGATGCCACACTTATTCACCATATTACAGGACTCCCAATGGAAGGGCTAGACCCTATGTTGCGCATCGGAAAAAATTATGAGCAGAAGATAGCTGAAAAAGTGCGCGAGGATTACCATGTGGAACGGAACACTTGGGGGCTCATGATCAGCACCATCAGCGACCTCGATGCGCAGATGGGTACCTTGTTGCTGGCATGCAAGATGATGTGCAAATGTGTACGTAATTCAGCTGGCGGGCCGATGTGAAAAGGGGGTTTGCTACAATTGGTCCCAGTTCCTGTGCAACGAATTTCTAGCGAATGTACGTGAAGCCCAGGATTAAGGACGAGCATTTTTATACTCCTAGCTATTGCTTCTCATTGTGTTGGTTGCATGGGAAGCCCCTGAAGACTTGGTCCTCCATGAGCTCACCCTAGATATGTGCAAGAGGGCACGATACGCTAATTTGTGGGACTTAAAGGACGCGTAGCATATTGACGACAACTAAGCCTTTTGGGTCATATTTCAAAGCAAGCTCGCAACAGCAATCAATTCCAGGATGCACTTGTCCCTAGCAGTTTATGATAAGTACAAAAGCATCATGGCATTTCAATTTACCATGCATAATGTACAGATCAGAGGCCGCAAGGATCCAGCATGGTTCTCACTCCCATACATGGTTTTTGATGAGGACATTGACCACCTAATTGCGACTTGGCCTCCATGCTAGAAGCTTGGTTTCAAATTAGGTACGAAGGAAACCACAGGGATGAGCACTACAAAGGTCACCTTGCTCGACACCACCAAGGAAACTGGAGGACAAGGCAAGAGTACTGGAAAGGAAGTGGATCCGTAGTCGCAGAAGGGTTCACAACAAGGCGAGAACACTGGGAAGGGCACAAAACCGACATCACAGAAGGATTCCCATTAGGATATGGGTACAGAAGGTTTGGATGTGGGAGGTGCTAACTCGCCTTGAGGTAAGAAGCAGACTGGTGACCCTGTTAAAGGGCCACGAAAGAAGCAACAAGCTCAACAACCAGAACGAGACATGGGAGTTACGCTGACAGAAGAGGACCTAGAGCAGATCGCAGATGCGGTCACCCTAGCTGCAGAAGAAAAATGGTTGGCCCTAGGAGAACAATAGAAAGCCACAGTCGATACACTCTAAGCTAAGCTCAGGGCTCTGCAGTTGAAGACTGATACGTTGCAAACAAGTATGATTCAGGAAAGGTCGACCCCAGCCATAAGCAGCGCAGTAATCAGTACGCGGGAAAGCCGCCTCTACCCTCTACCAGGTGCAAACCTCATATTGAGTCCACCCAAATTAGGAGCGCAAGTCCAGGCCTGTGCAGAGGTACAGTTGGATCTCGCCTGCCTACCGCATGAACCGTTGCAGATCCTTCGCATGTCCTTGTTTGAAGAAATTTAACACAGAGACCGTCAAGTGCACCAGCAACTTAGTACAGCTGAGCAAAAATTGAAGAAAATTTTTTGAGGTGTCCCAGGCACAAGCTGCATGTACCCTCGTCGTCACGTAGCAGACAGAGCTAGAGCACCTAATTAGTAGGCTCTGCGCGGATGTCACCAAAGATATCCCAGCTTCTGCCAACCCCCAAGCCAAGATTGAGGGGTTGGTTGTAGCATTAAAGGCCTCAAGGAACGAGATCCAGGCAGTCAAGACAGATATGGAGCAGCAGATTGCGGCCTTGTAGGCCAAGTTACAGCTAGAAACACCACCTGAGGTAAGGGCCCAGCGAGCTATGCTAATTACAGAGGCCACCAATGTCATTACAGGTAAAATTTCTTGGGGTA
Organism: Pinus albicaulis; assembly: GCA_034641835.2. NCBI lineage: Eukaryota > Viridiplantae > Streptophyta > Pinopsida > Pinales > Pinaceae > Pinus > Pinus albicaulis. Next base: position 1,292,025,337 of record CM076580.1, read on the forward strand.
CAGAACTGTTGGAAACATCTATGCAGCTATGGACCAAGGTGTAGCGTGACCCTCTCCTGCGTGAAATCAACCAAGAGCTACGGCAGAAGGAAGAATATTTTGATCAAATGGAGGCTACACTGACCACTCTAGTCCCTGCTCAGCGCTTAGCCTGACTGCGCACCAGCCATACGCTCAGAGATGACATGGAAGCTCTTTGGAAATGGAAGAATACTTTGGGTGATCACCTCAAGCCGTGGGTTGATGAGGCCCTCAATCTGTCTTAGGATGTCGACATCGTAGTGAAGCAACTGAACCAGACGTTGGAGAGCATCATTGCTGCTACAGAAGGTACAACTTTGTTAGGTCCCTATATTACTAGTATAGTCCCTTATTGTTGTTAGTGTAACCCCCTTATTATTATTATTATACCCTTGTAACCCCCATTTTATTATTATTGTTCCCTTAAATTATTATTGTTAGGTCGGCTAGGATTACATTGTGGCCCACTAGGATTACATTATGGCCCCATGGACTCCTATATATAGAAAGGAGGTTTTGTAAATTGGATCATCCAAGAATTTTTCATTTATGTAATGTATTGGAGGTTTCCCCCTCGAAGTGGCTTATCTCTAAGGCGTTGATATCTCTTTTCTTCTACTTTTGGAGCTGGTTACACAACATTTGGTATTAGAGCTTTGGATTCTAGGGTTTTGCTGCTCCAAACAGGTCATCGTGGAATTTTTTCTATAAATTTTTTTCTACCAAGTTTCAGAAACTAAAATTTTTAGGGTGCGAAGCCGAAATCCCGAGGAATATTTTCTAAAAATTTCAGAGCTTGGTTCGCAATATTTTCAGAGATATGATCTGTGGAAGTTGGGTATTTTTTCAGGCTCCTAAACAAGTCATCGTGGAATTTGCACTATAAATTTTTTTCTACGAAGGTTTAGAATCTGAAATTCGTATGGTGCAAAGTTGAAAGCCTGAGGAAAATTTTAAAAAAAATTTAGAGCTTGGTTCGCAATATTTTTGGAGGTATGATCTGTGGAAGGTAGTGCTTTTTCAGGCTCCTTAATTTCATCTCAAAGAGGTGATCGTGGGAAAATTTCAATAACTCTCTCTCTGGGCATTGGATTGGAGTTCCATAAAAATTGGTCACAAGTACATGGACTATAGTTTCTTGGCTATCAATTTCAGAGACAAAGGATGAAACAGTGACACGTGGCAAGTTGTACAAGTTCGCTCTACTGAACCAGTCCATAATTAGGTCATTGTGGGAGATTGGACACAACTTTGTCTTGGAGAATCCAAATCAGGTCAGACCTGTGGCATTTGAAAGATAATTCAGAGGGCTACGTTGGTACCGAAATTCATATATTTTAGTGTTGCAATCATAGAGATAATCCAATTTCAATATCGAGCTCCTTAAAATCAAGAAAAAGGCGTGTATTTGTTTTTCCGAATTGCATAAGTCTTATTTGAAGAATCAATTTGAATTGATTCCAAGGGCATATTGTAGAATAGATATCAGTATTTGGTTCTAAAATATGCCCCATAAAAATAATTCAACACCCATTAAGCCTTCAAAAGGGTCTACTATGACTCATGAAGATGAATAATTGCAACATGATCTATCAAAATTACAAGAGCAAGTGCAACAAATTTCACTCTCGCAAAGAGCAACAAAAAATGAAATGGAAGTTTTGAAGAAAGACATGGAAGAGAGGATGGATGGTTTGAAGAAAGGTGTGGAAGCTAAGATGGATGGCATGGAAGCTAGCATGGAAGCTAAGATGGATGACATGAAAGACAACATGGAAAACAACATGAAAAACATGAAGAATGATCTAAAAGCAGACATCGAAGGTTTGACCAAGTTGATACAAGAAATGTTTCCTAATGGTGAAAAGATAGTAGAAGAACCTCATGATGAGAACAAAATAAATGTTAATTGTGATTTCATAAACTCTAATGTTAGCGGGAAGAACCACCATATTCCAAAAATGGATATGAGGAAGTTTGATGGAAAGGATCCTGTAACATGGATACTACAGATGGAGCAATATTTTGATCTCCATAATGTGCAAAACACACAAAAGGTACGCATTGCAGCTTTACATTTAGAACAAAATACATTTGTATGGTATCGATGGCTTTGCTCCCGTAAAAAAATTGTCACTTGGTCAATTTTTACGGAAGAAATGATAACACATTATGAGGATACAAAGAGCAACACCTTCTTTAGCCAATTGATAAATCTCAAACAAAAGGGTTTAGTGGGGCAGCACATTGAGGACTTCCAAAAATTGAATATAAGGGTAACTGATATTCCAGAGGAACACAGGATTTATCTCTTCATAGGCACTTTAAAGGATAACATCCAACATGAAGTTCGCGTTTTGGAACCTGATTCATTGGAGAAGGCATTCAGGTTGGCAAGAAAAGTTGAATGTAAAATTATCGCGACAAGGAAGCCTACCACTCAATTCTATAAAGAAGGAAGTGTTGCTACGCCTAGATTTCCACAACCTACAAGGTTGACACCACAACAATTGGAAGAAAAAAGAGCAAAAGGGCTTTGCTACAGTTGTGATAGCAAATACACTAAAGGTCATAAGTGTGCTGAGAAGAAATTATTTTACATAGATTGTGAAGAGGAAGAAGAAAATGAACAAGAATAGGATTTACACCAGGAACCAACCCTAGAAGAGGAAGAAATGAATCCGACCATATCGTCTAATGCTTTCTATTCCTATGGGAGGTACTGATGTTGTACTAGGAGTACAATGGTTACAATCTTTGGGGACGATAGCTTTTAATTTTCAAGAACTTTTCATGAAATTTTTTTCAGAAGGAAAGGAAGTTGAATTACAGGGTATTGAAGGGAAGCCAAGAAGGATAATAAGCTCTAATGTCATGACAAAGCTTCTAAAGAAAGAACAATGAGGTGTAATTGCAAAATTATGCTCACTAGAAGTTCCGACATCAAAATCATCTATTTCTGCAGATCTCCAACAAGTCTTGGACAATCATTCCAAGGTGTTTGAAACTCCCAAAGGACTCCCACCTATTCATGATCATGATCATGCTATTCATTTGATTCCGGGAAGTGTTCCTCCAAACATCAGGCCTTATAGATATCCTTACTTCCAAAAGAGCGAAATTGAACGTATGATTGCAGAAATGTTAGAGGCGGGTATAATTCAACCTAGTCAAAGTTCCTTCTCTGCTCCTGTAGTATTGGTACACAAGAAGGATGGATCATGGCGCATGTGTCCGGATTATAGGGAGCTCAATAAGCTCACCATTAAAGATAAATTTCCCATTCTGTGATTGATGAATTATTGGATGAATTACATGGAGCAATTTATTTTACCAAGTTGGATCTTCGTTCAGGATATCATCAAATTAGAATGAAGACTGAAGATATTCCAAAAACAGCATTTCGAACTCATGAGGGTCATTATTAATTTTTGGTCATGCCTTTTGGCCTTACCAATGCACCTTCTACATTTCAAGGGTTGATGAATTCCATTTTCAAACCCTTCCTTAGAAAATTTGTGCTACTATTTTTTGATGATATACTAATCTACAGCAGGTCTTGGAAGGATCATGTTGAACATGTTGACAAGGTGCTCAAACTATTGCAGGAGAAACAATTATATGCAAAAAAATCCAAATTTTTCTTTGGAGTACAAGAGGTGCAATATTTGGGTCATATTGTATCTCACGAGGGTGTTAAAGTAGACCCTAACAAAATTAAAGCCATTAAGGAATGGAAAGTCCCCACAACTATAAAGCAGTTGCGAGGATTTCTCGGGTTAACAGGGTATTATCGCAAGTTTGTTAATAATTATGGGAGAATAGCAGCACCTCTAACAACATTATTGAAGAAATATGCATTTTCATGGACTCCTGAAGCAACTAAGGCCTTTGAAAGTCTTAAAGAGGCAATGTGCCTAGCACCGGTCTTAGCTACGCCAAACTTCACAAAAACTTTTATTGTGGAATGTGATGCCTCAGGAAATGGAATTGGTGCATTTTTAATGTAGGAAGGAAGACCCATTGCTTTTGAAAGTCGTCCAATCAAAGGAAAGTATTTACAGAAGCCTATTTATGAGAAGGAAATGTTAGCAATACTACATGCACTAAAGAAATGGCGAACTTACCTAATGGGAAGACACTTCAAGGTAAAAACTGATCATGATAGTCTTAAACACTTTTTGGAACAAAGACTATCTTCAGAAGAGTAGCAAAAGTGGGTCACAAAGATGTTGGGTTATGACTTTGAAATAATCTACAAAAAAGGAAAGCTAAATGTTGTTGCAGATGCACTCTCAAGAAAGAATGAAGAGGTGGAAGCATTGCTTTGTGCCATTTCTATTATCCAACCAGATTGGATAACTGAAGCAAGAGATGAATGGAAGAAGGACAAAGATGTATGGACACTCATTCAAAAGTTGCAGCAAGATCCTAGTACATCCGATACATTTAGTTGGAAAAATGATTCCTTATGGTACAAAGATCGCTTATATCTTTGTAAGAATTCCCAACTAAAACAAAAGATTCTTCTCGAATTGCACACTTCTCCTTTAGGAGGACACTCAGGATTTTTAAAAACTTACCACAGGGTGAAGAAAGAATTTTTTTGGGATGGCCTTAAATCTGATATTCGAAACTTTGTGGCGGAATGTTTGGTTTGCCAGCAGAATAAAGTGGAAACAATTAAGACCCCAGGACTTCTACAACCTTTATCCATTCCAAGTCAACGTTGGGAGGAGATTTCACTGGATTTTATCACAGGTTTACCTAAGTCCGAAGGAAAGAGTGTCATCATGGTGGTAGTTGATAGACTTACCAAGTATGCACACTTTTGTGCATTATCTCATCCATTTAAAGCAAGTACGGTTGCTACTACATTTATGGAGAGAATTCAAAAGCTACATGGAAGCCCAAGGGTTATTGTGAGCGACAGAGATCCCATTTTTACTGGAAATTTTTGGACGGAGTTATTTTCTTGTTTGGGTACTCAATTAGCTCATAGCTCATCTTATCATCCTCAATATGATGGTCAAATTGAGATAGTAAATAAATGTTTGGAAGGATATCTTTTTTGTTTTGTATGTGATAAACAAACACAATGGGTCAAGTGGTTACCTCTCGCTGAATGGTGGTATAACACTTCCTTCCATACTGCAGCAAAAATGACCCCATTTATGGCACTTTATGGATATCATCCACCATCCATCACATCATCTTTAAGGAAAATTCGAAGGTTCAAGCAGTGGAAGATCACATCGAGCATCAGCAAGAAGTTCTCCAACTCTTAAAGGATAACCTGAATTTGGCACAAAATCGAATGAAACAACAGGCAGATCAACATCGTAGCGAGAGAAGTTTTGATGTATGAGATTGGGTATTTTTACGGCTACAACCATACAAACAAATGTCCCTCAAGCAAGCAAAGAAGGATAATAAATTATCGCCAAAGTACTATGGTCCTTACAAGGTGTTGCAAAAGATTGGTACTATGGCATTCAAATTGGAGCTTCCTGCTTCTTCGCGAGTACATCCAATTTTCCATGTTTCATGCTTAAAGAAGGTTATCGGTGAAAATATTCTAGTTCAAACAATATTACCAAAACTTGATGAGGAAGGAAAAATCATATTGGAACCTGAAGCGGTCACGGAAACAAGAACTCGACAACTACGGAATCGATCAATTTCAGAGTATCTCATCAAGTGGAAGAACTTACCCACTGAAGATTCTACATGGGAGGATGAGAATTTTATACAGAAGCACCCGGAGCTACTCAAGTGTTGAGGACAACACTTTTTTTGAAGGAGAAGGGCATGTTAGGTCCCTATATCACTAGTATAGCCCCTTATTATTGTTAGTGTAAACCCCTTATTGTTATTATTGTACCCTTGTAACCCCCATTTTGTTATTATTGTGCCCTTAAATTATTATTGTTAGGTCGGCTAGGATTACATTGTGACCCACTAGGATTACATTATGGCCCCATGGACTCCTATATATAGAAAGGAGGTTTTGTAAATTGGATCATCCAAGAACTGTTCATTTATGTAATGTATTGGAGGTTGCCCCCTCGAAGTGGCTTATTTATAAGGCGTTGATATCTCTTTTCTTCTACTTTTGGAGCTGGTTACACAACTTGGGTGATCACCTCAAGCCGTGGGTTGATGAGGCCCTCAAGCTGTCTCAGGATGTCGACATCGTAGTTAAGCAACTGAACCAGACATTGGAGAGCATCATTGCTGCTACAGAAGGTCCAACTTCGTAGAAGTTGGTGGATATAGCCCAGAATGCAGCCATTCAAAGTGAAGGAGTACTACCCCTGCTGGTCGATGCAATCAAGCAGCTTCAGGAGAAGATGCAGAACCCACGGCCACAGTGACTCGGGATGAGACACAAGATTGTGTTGGGGGCCTGTTGGAGCGGGGCTCCCTAAGCTGCGAATTTTGTATATTTTGGTATTAGTTAGTCTTGCATAAGCATTTTGGGGCAGTTCAAAGCCCCTAATGTTTTGTAATGGGTCAAAGGGTAGCCCTGGGTCCGCAAACCATGGTTTGTGGACCATAGGATAGCTTAAGCCATATCAATATAAATAAATGGATATTTGATTCTAAAGGCAGGCATGAAATGAGACTGATGCTATGCGCGAACTGTTAGATCTGTTTTGGGTTGTTTTGGGTAAGGAATCTTACTGGCTATGTGCACGAAGATCCTCAGTCCTTCTATGTGCGGACCTCGCCAGGCTGTGTGTGCGGGCTAGTTTTGGTTGTAACTAGTTTTTTGGATGTTAATATATGCAGAATATAGTTGAAGTGCTATCTGGATCTATTGTGTTTACTGTTGATGCGAATATATGATATCTGTTAAGCTATGATTATATATGTGCTATCAGTTTGTGTTGCGAATATATCTGTAGCTCCGTTTATGATATTATGTGTTGGTAATTGCTGATGCGCACATGGATGCGAAGGTACTAACTAGATTTGTGAATAGTAATAGCTCTGTTATGGTTAATAATTGATTATACTGTTAAAAGCCTGCGAATAGACCTGCTTTGTGTGAATCTGATAAGTGTGAACGTAGATCTGCCTTACTTTCCTACTCTCTCTCAGGGTGCGGAAACCTGGTTCCAACACCCTCCCATACTACTTCGAGTGAGACCTTGGCCTGCTAAAGTAGGTCATTTCTGAAAGGGCCAATAGTATAGGGGTTTTTTGGCAAACCTTAACCTCCGAACCTGGGTCAGGACCCCTCAAGCCAACACCCCCGGGGTTGTTACAGTTATTTTTTGGTTATATGTTGGTTATACGATGTGTATTATCTATGGATCTTGTGATGAATTATTTAGTTATTGATTGGTTGATGAATTTATGGACTAACCAGTGTTGTTGCAACTATGTGGAGAGGGCATAGAGCCTTCTTGGTGATTCTCAAATGAATCTCAAACTAATATGATCAAATATTCATTCATGACCTGTAGCTTACATGTCTCCCATGTGTTTGACGAAATGTCTAGTGTCTTCTAGGAAATCTAGGTCAAGTTTTTATATTGAGATTGAATGTTTATATTTTTTGTTATGTAATTATGATTATGGAAAGTCTCAGGAAATTCTAGGCAGTGGTGTCCCGGCACCGCATTCTCAGAACTGGAGGTTTTAAGTCTTAGTCACTGGCAACTAGGCTTATGATTTCGTTTATAGCCTCATAACTGCATGCATGCCTTGTTGTGGGTGTGATTATGGGCCCAGGGCAGAGAAAAAGAGTTCCAAATCAGGTTTGATCACCTGGGGTGGTTTTCCAACCTCTGAGTGACATGTAGGCCCTGTAGGATTCCAACATGTGGTCAGTTTGTAGGCCCCAATTCCTTAACTGGAACTAGGAGGTGAGGTCAAGTCATAGTGACACTCTTCTCATGTTTACCATGGCAGGCTTGTGAAAATGGGTAAATGTGGGAAGAGGCATTATAGGGTGGTATCAAAGCAGGTTTCTGTTCTCTTTGGGGGATATCTGATAACACAAGGTGGTACCAAAGCTTCCAGGTTCAAACACTTGGACTAGATGTGATAGATGTGATTGTTATGCATTCATGTTAGTTTTCAATGTGTTTTCTATGCATGCACTGTGATGGTCACTATTGTGGTCTTGTGTTGTCATGATGTTGATGTTGGGATGATTGATATGTTGTTTTCATTATATATACATTTGTGAAGATGAGATAGCCTTCCTTGAACTTCACTAAGGTATGTTTGATCATGTTTATATTTGGTTTATCTGGCATGGTATGTCTGTAGGAAGAATATAAGAGATGACAAGAAAAATGGTGGATTACACTTCATATGACTCTCCTTATAGATCAGATGAGCAACAAAGAGATGAGTACTCTCCTGACATAGTAGATACCTTGGGAAGTTTAAAGGAAAAAATATGAATTTTAAAGGTGGATAAATACAAGATCATTTAGTCACAGGAAATATTTTCCAAAGCATAGGAAAAGCAAGCAGAGGTCAATGTAATGATCCTTCTGAGTTTTTCATATTTGCGGAGACATGGACAACCATAGATCAGTTATGAGCAAGAAGAAAGGACTAATGGGGCATATGGTAGCAAGTATCATGGAGGGCACAGGTTGGACAAGGATGACACGATCAGAGGTGGTAGATGGATGGATACACCTGACCAGAGAGGTAGTGGTTATGGGTTATGGATCAAAGAGACAACATTGTCATCATCATTATCATCCTTACAAGAGGAGTGAGAAGAAATACCTTTTGGATGAGTTTAAGAAAACCAAACCTTCTACCTTCGATGGAGATTTGAATAAACTGGAAGATGAAGAAGCATGGTTGCTTGGGATGAATTTCTTTGAGCTGCATGATTATACAAAGAATATGAAAGACAGGATAGCCATTTTTAGTCTCAAAGGGAAAGAAAATATTTGGTGGGAAGATGTCAAGCATTTCAGAGGCATCAAGATAGAGGAATTGAGTTGGCATGAATTCAAAAGACTATTCAAGAAGAAATACTTGTCAGAGATATACTATTATGGTAAGGCTAAGGATTTATACGAGTTGAAGATGGGATCTATGACAAACGAAGAGTATATGACTAAGTTTTTGGAACTGTTGAGGTATGTACCATATCTCAAGGATGAGAAGATGAAAGTTCAAAGAATTTTTTAGTGGATTTACATTAGTATTTAAATATTGAATTGAGTATGATGAGCCTCAAACAATAGAGGAAATAATTGGGAAGTTAAAACACTGTTATGAGCATTCTAAGTGTAAGTCGAAGCCTAAGGAGGGCTAGAAATTTAATGGCTAGTGTTATCACAAAATTGGACCTGATAGGCTACTTGATCAGACAATCTCATGTAACTATTTCAAACCTAATATTGTGACTGAGGCTTAGCCTCCTCAACCTGAGAGGGCTCTCTCAAGGGTTAATGATATGGATAAAAATATAGATGGATAACTCTATTTAGGAAATAAATCGATAATGATAGATGTAGGTTGAAAATAACATCAGCATGTATACATTGGGCTTATGGAGTCAAAACAATTCAGCAATTCGGTGAGTCTACTTAACATGGAAGTTGAGGCATATCAGAGTTTTTAGTGATAAGGCACACACACATGAAACATGTAAAAACACAGTCAGTTCACTTATAAAGGAAGTCATAACATCTAATATATGAATTCTGAGTAATATATATGAACACCATTGCAAATGAGATATATAAGAGATACAGATAGAATAGGAAAACACTAAAACTCCTTTAGAATCTCAAGTTGGCCAAGTAGAAGATCTATGTATTAGCTGAAAACAGTTAATTCACAACAAGCACAGTTTTGCCAAAAATTTCCAACCCTTAACAAATTCGACCCAGTGGACTTTAATAGACCTCTTACATCATCATATGATCTGCCTCTATGCTATATACATCGAATTTTTTTCTATTGAAACCTTGCATAACCATAAAACATGAAATTTATTACAAAAAGACACCTATCCTACTTGACAGTCCTATTTCAAAAAGGACTCAAACTCCTTATTACTATATATAACAACCTTATCCATTTGAAATTACATCATTGACAAGTGTAACATCACATAGTTGAATTTGGATAATGATATTCAGTTCTTCGTGACCACTTTGCTAAACTCCACAAAAATAGGAAACAATACCCTGTTTTTTAGGCATAGCATCTTTTTCCTTATTTGAACATTTTGACCATCATTTAATCTTCATTTCGTGGTCCTTGGCTATTGGAAGTTAGCTTAACATATCCCATCACTCTTTCCTAGCCTCCACCTGTCCAAAACCGCTTCAAAAATTGTTCAAAGGCTGTAATATATTGCGCTACGAAAATACAATAGTTTCATAGCACTTTCTCTAGCGCTGCCATTTCAAGCCTTTATTCTCCAAAAACTTGACTCTTTCCTCTTGCATCATTTTAATCACCTTTCAACACACCCTTCATAGGAACTTAATCTCTTAACTCATCTTTTAACACCTTAAATACTGACCGAAATAAGCAAAAAAGGCAGCTACAGCAGTTTCGTAGTGCTTTTCTGCTTTTTAAGCCTGGAGGCGCTATGAAACTGCTGAGTATGTAGATTTTTTATAAAATTTGTCAAATGAAAATTGTGTTTGCCCAAAAACTAAAAATATAACCTATCCTCATTATCTGCAAACCATACAAACAATAAACCAAAATCATTTTAGTTTCTTTGAGGCATTTCTTCTTCATGTACAATTGGTTGGCCTATTGTTTCTTATATAACTGTCATTTTAATGCCTATGCTCTGCAACTCATCATGAATTAACTCCAGCTACTCTTGTAAATCCTTCACCTGGCCTTTAAGTCTTTTGATAGTAGCTCTCAGATGGGTGTTTATTATTCTGACAAACTTAGCTTCTTTTATTGCTAGAACTGTCCACTTGAAAGGTTGCTCTGTATTGTCTAATGTTTCAAAAACATAATCAACTTGTCCTTCCCACACTGCCTTCATCCTTTTAAACTGTACTTTCTTGACATTGTGTTTTCTAGCTCTCTTTTTCATGACAATAATTTCCTGATTTGCCAACTTTAACTTTTCCTCAAGGCGCTAAAACTCTGTTTTCTCTATCACTTTCTCTTTTCCCTTTTTTAATTTGTTGATTGTATCCTTCACTATGGGTGATGAGAGATCAACAATGTCTTTAGGTAATTTAGCTGTCTTAGTGGGTTTTTGAACTTCTTTGTTGCCTTCCATTAATTTCCTAGCATGCCTTGTCACAGGCTTTCCTGCTTGAAAAATGAAACCTGCATCTTCCCCCTCAAACTCTAATCTCTTTGCAGACTTGGCCTTTCTTAACTCCTGCTTATCTTCCCCAATGAACTTGACTTGGATAATAGGTGTTTCCTCTATGTCAATTGCATGAAGAATATCCTCTAGGTTCCCCTTTGTTACTATATTGTCTTCTATAGCAATTGTCTTTCCTTTCAAAACCACTACTTGGCTTCTAGTTATTCTCTTGGTCCCCTTTTTGCTGACAACTTGTTCCTGTTTTGCATCTTTGACAACCTTTTATTTTTGTTTTGCAGGTGGGAGAGTTGGTTTATCAAGCATTTGCATTTGCTCTGGTCTTTTCTCAGTTTATTTTATTGGCTTTAATTTTGCAGGTTCTTTTGGTTTTGCAACCATAGGTTGGCTTGGTTCTGCTGGTGGTGGTGATGGAACCCCTTTATCTTTAGGGTTTCTTGCAGGAATTAGGGTTTCCAACTCAAAACCATTTACAAACAAGAATGATGGCCAATATCTACATATCTTTTGAAGTTCATATAAAATTAATAATTTCATTAAGCCATGATGAAATAATGATGTCTCACTCCCCTCAGACTTTGCTTGCACCTTATCAGCCATCTTTGTAAGACTTCTATGCAGATAAAAAGGTAAGTCAAGTGAAATCTTACCAGTGAAGTGTAGAAGAAATTTGAAATGGTATGAATAAACCTTGTGATATATTCCTTCACAGGTAAAATATTTTTGAATGTTGAGTAGCAGTTTTGAATAATTATCTTTGATGCAGCTCCTTGGGATAGCATTGTTGAGATCCATCTCAATGTGCTCAAGTTTCATGAACTCTTTACACTGATCCATATTAAATTTGAATCCTTTGAACCAAGTTTCTTGACCTCTTGGAATCTCTGTAACGGCAACAATGACCTCTGGTGTGATAGAAAAACTTAGCATCCCCACTTTAGTGGTTGTTCCATTGAAATTCATAACAAATTCCTTGGATACCTGTGTGTGACAGCCCTACAATTTCTCACAAAACCATAGGAAACCTGCTCTTCTGAATGCTTCCATCACTGTTGGGTCTTCAGTTATCGCCTTCATATCTTCAGGTTCATGCATTAAGCACTGTCCTCCTCTATGTATTTTTCTTTCCTCAACCATATTCTTCAGAGAAACTCTCAGCCTCACTTGATATAAATATTTCAGCCTCGCATGATATAGATGTATCAGCCTCGCTTGAATAAATGTGTGAGTAGCCTCGCTTGAAATGGATATAATAAACCTTTGTAAGAACCAGCCACAAGTTTGGATTGATACTCAGAGCTCAGATATTACGAATGAAAGCCAAAAGGAATGAGAATGACTAATTAGGAGAGAATTTGAATTTCAAATGTCCTTTCATAACTGAAAATGATGACTCACTCATAACCTAAACTGACCATGATGAATGCAAACGTGGGTGTGTACATCTATTTCATCATTACATGACTCAAAAAGCCTCTATCCTACCCTTTCCCAACGGTTTCTGACATTTGAAAACTCAACTGACAAGACAGTTACAAAACCATGCTTTTGTAGTGCCTGTAGTGTAATTTTTGATGTTTGCGCTACAAAACTATCAGCGCTTTCGTAGCGCAAAGTGACTTTTTTCAAAATGAGGCGCTGCGAAACTGTGGTTTCTTGGCTAATTAAATATTTTTGATACAAAAACTTTGGGAAATGAAATGAATCCTAAAATGATGAAAGAATTGACATGAAAGACCTTAAAATGAGTTTATTTAAACACTAGGGTAGTCTCAAACTTAAAAAATTTAACACTTCCCTTGGTCAAACTCAAGAAATGACTCCTAAGACCCTATTTTGACCCATGATCATAAGTAATCTTTTCATAATGATGTTTTGAATTTTTTAAGTGATAACAACTAGACTTAAGGAAAGTGGGATAAGAAGCAAGGAAGACTGCAAGATGTAGGTAACAAAGAGAATGAAACGTCGTACAAGAAATCAAATGCAATTGACAGAGGAAATGGATTTTAGTCTAAGGAATAGAACAAGGGTGATGGCATGAAGCCTTTTCAGTGTTGGAGTTGTGGAAAGGATCATCGTAAGATATTTTTTCCACAACATCAGGGTCGTAGATCTCATATTTAAAGTGCTCAGGAGGCACAAACACTTGAGGATGTTGAACAATGTATTCCTCAAATTTATGTAGCATTGGATAATAGGAAGGCTAATCATTAGGCATCCATTATCGAGGTGGAAAGTAAGCTTTGTGATCAAGTTGTTTCTATTTTTATTTACCCTAGATATAAGTATAGTTATATTAGTCCTGACCTAGTGGATAAGTGTTGCTTGAATAAAAAATTGAATGCAAAATCATGGTTGGGGATGTTAGATATAGGTACCAAGAAAAGAGTTCATCATTGGGTAAGATCTTATGCACTTGAGTTGAATGTTATGTCTACATAACCACATCTAAATGTGCTTCCGTTGGGATCATACAATATGTTGTTGGGTATGGATTGGTTGTACATTCATAATACTAAGGTAGATTTCTATGACAAGGCTATTGAGTGCATGGATGATGATGGAGAGAAAAGACTCTTGCAAGGTAATAAGAAGCCTACATTAGTGAGGATGGTTACAACTATGTAGGAAAAGCGTAAAAGCAGGAAAGGGTGTGGATTGTTTGTAGTTCATATTTCCAATGACAAAGGGAATGATGTTAAATATGCTGAAGTATCAAAGAGAAATCTAGTTTTGTAGAAGTTTTAGGATGTATTTCTAGGAAATATTTCAGAGTTGTTGCCTCATATGGAACTGGAATTTTATATTGAGTTGATGCCAAGAGAAGCACCAACATCAAAGGCACCTTATAGGATGAGCACTCTAGAGTTAGTGGAATTGAATTTTTAGCTTAATGGAATGCTTGAAAAGGGATACATAAGGCCAAATGTGTCACCTTGGGGTGCACCAGTATTGCTTGTGAAGAAGAAGAATGGTACTCTCAGGTTGTGTATTGATTATGCGCAGTTGAACAAGGTGACTTTCAAGAACAAGTATCATTTGTTGCGGATTGATTACTTGTTTGATTAGCTAAAGGGAGAAACAATGTTCTCAAATATTGACTTGAGATCAGGATATCATCAGGTACGCATCAAATAAGAGGACATCTACAAAACCACATTTTGTACCAAGTATCGGCTTTATTAGTTCATAGTTGTTCCTTTTGGTCTTACTAATTCTCCAACTACTTTCATGTGTTTGATGAATAGTGTGTTGCGTCCTTATCTAGACAAGTTTGAGATATCATTCATTGATGACATATTAATATATTCTAAGAATGATGAAGATCATGTGTAACACCTAGTAGCAGTATTGAGATTGTTGTGAGAGTAGCAGTTGTATGCAAAGCTTAGTAAATTCATTTTCTCTCAGACAAAAGTTCATTACTTGGGACATGTTGTTTCCAAGGAAGGTATATAAGTGGACCCAAAAAAAAAAATTCAGAGCTATCATGGAGTGGGCACCTCCTAGAAATGTGGATGAAGTCAGAAGATTCACAAGACTAGAAGGTTACTACATGTTGTTCATCTAGAAATTCTCATAGATTTCCTATCATATTACATCTTTGCAGTACAAAGGAAAGAAGTTTGAATGGATTGAGGAGTGTGCAACTAGTTTCGAACAATTGAAGAATTTGCTTATAAATGCTCCAGTTCTGAATATTACATATCCTGACAAAGAGTTTGTGGTATGTACATATGCTTGCAAGAGAGGACTTGGTGGAGTACTGATGCAAGAATGACAGGTGGTATAATATGAGTCAAGGAATTTGAATGAACACGAGAAAAACTATGTGACTCATGAGCTTGAGTTGGAAACTATCATTCATGCACTAAATATGTGGAGACAATTTCTTCTTGGCAAGAGGTTCATCTTGATGAGTGTTCACAGTGGGTTGAGGTACTTATTTGATCAACCGAATGCTAGGAAACCTAGATGGTTGGCTACTCTCAGTGAGTTTGACTTCGAGATTAGGTACATTAAGGGAAAGGAGAATAGGTTTGTAGATGCTCTTAGTAGAAGAGTGTAGGTGAATCACATTGCATCGGTGATTTCTTATGGGACAAACTTGTAGGAGCGGA
Organism: Pinus albicaulis; assembly: GCA_034641835.2. Lineage (NCBI taxonomy): Eukaryota > Viridiplantae > Streptophyta > Pinopsida > Pinales > Pinaceae > Pinus > Pinus albicaulis. The sequence goes on from CM076580.1 coordinate 1,292,040,784, forward strand.
TCTTGCAAGCAGGAAAACATGATGACAAGTATCAACGGATAAGGAACAAATTACAATAGTGGGGTGAAGGTGATGAGGATGAAGAGTATCATCTCATGGATATGTCTTGGTCAGATTCAAGAACATGATTTATTTGTCAGATGATAGTGAGCTCAAGAATCTTATCTTGAGGGAATTTCATGTTAATTCATACTCAGGTCACCCAAGATATCTGAAGACATTGACAACAGTTAATAAATTCTATCATTGGAATTACTTTAAGAAATAGGTGGTTGAGTTTGTTACGAGATTTTTGGATTGTCAGTAGGTAAAAGTGGAGAGTAATAATTCAGGTGGTTTATTGTAGCCGATTCTAATTCCAGGGTGGAAATGGGTGATCATTTCCATGGACTTCATTACAAGTTTTTCGAGGACATCAAAGCAGCATGATTCTATTATGGTTGTGGTCAAAAAGTTAAGTAAGGTAGCTCAAATTAAGTCTACGAATTCAACTAGTGAGGTAGCTCAAATTTTCATCAGGGAGATAGTGATATTGCAGGGTGTTCCTAAGAAGATTGTATCTAACAAAGATGTCATGTTGACTTCTATGTTTTTGAAGGATTTGTTTGCATGCTTGGGGATAGATTTGGCTTTCAACACATATTATAATCCATAGACATATTGACAAACAGAGAGGGTCAACATGATTCTTGAGGACATATTTAGGATGTACATCATGCATCAACAATGGAAGTGGGAAGAGTATCATCCATTGGTAGAATTTGTATATAATAATGGGTATCATGAGTCCTTGAAGATGAGTTTTTTTTAGGCACTTTATGGGAAAAATTGTAATAATATTATCAACTGGAGTGATCTAGTGAACATGGTGTTGATTGGATCGGATGTGTTGGCAGAGATGGAACAAGAAATGAGGTTTATTAAGAAGAATTTGAAGGAAGCACAAGACAAGTAAAATAGATATGCATATTAGCACGAGGTATTTAAGGAGTTTCAGATTGGGGAGAATGTGTACTTGCACATCAAGCCCAAGAGGATCTCCTTGAGGATTAGGTCATATGCCAAGTTGCACCTCGATATTGTCGGCCTTTAGAGATCCTTGAAAGGATTGGACCAGTGGTCTACTGACTTGCACTACCACTGACAATGAAATTCCATGATGTTATCCATGTTTCATTGCTTAAGAATTATGTCCAAGATGTTGATCATGTGATTGATTTGTATTTATTGTAGGTGGAACCAAAGTGAGACCAGAGGGAGAATTAGAGGAGGAACCACAACTTATATTGCAGCGTAAAAAACTCATGCTCTAGAACATAGAAACTGAGCAGATTAAAGTGTAGTGGAAGCACTTTAGGCTCGATGAAGCTACATGGGAGATGGATGATCAGATGTGGGGCTATGTATCCTTCATTATTTCTTGGTTCAAGAAAATGAGTTTTTGGTATATGTATAGGTATATTTATATGTGGATGTTGTAAATATTGTAATGATTCGCATTATAAAGCTCCAATAAGTGATATGATTGTCATGTTTATTATGTTGGTCATGGTTTATAGTAGTTGCACATTGCGAATATTGCATCAAGTTATGTTATAAAGCTCCATGGACAGTATGCTTTGTTTTCAAAATTTTACTGGTTATAGATGTCATAAAACACTGAGGATGGTTTCCCCCAAGAGGGAGGTGTTTGTAATAACACTTGGTTGATTTTCTATGTAAATAAAATAAGACCAAGGTCATGGGATACATATTCCAAGATGAATGTTAGGTGAAACATAATGACGGGTATCACTGGTGATTGATTAATGGATATGGAAATTAGCAAAGGAAAAGTGGCAATAATTGACATTTTATTTTTGAAAATAAAGGAAAATATGAGAAAAGGAAAGTGAAGAGACACAAATTTGCATGAGAGGGAAATTGAAGGAAAATGAATAAAATAAAAGCCTCAATGATAAAAAGGCTTCCTAGAATCAGTTCACAACCTTTTTCAGTTTATTTTTTGAGCTTTCATTTCATTTTCTCATTCTCTCTTACTCTTGCACACTTGGAGAAATCTTGGAGCATTCTTGGAGCACGCTTGGAGCATGTTGGGTAATTTAATTGTCAGTTAAATTACTTATCATTAATTATCAATCCAGGGATGTATACTTGTGAATTACACTTGCGCAATATATGTTAGGAATCGACTTTCAATTTAAGAGTGAATTAACATATTTAAATGATGACAATCATATTCATGAAAAATGTGTAAGATGAATATGCACACTTTTTTTTCAAAAGACTCAAATTCAAAACTTGGAAAACAATATTTTAATCTATGAAATTGAAATGACGGTCTACATGGAAGAAAACTTACTCTATTGACATGAAAATAAATCTATTATAGTGACATAAAAGTAAATCTATATTATCAACAATAAAGTAAATCGATTCTAATGACTTGAAAGTAAATTTAATCTAGAAAGAAACAAATCCTATACTAAGAAAGCATTGAATTCTTAAACTATGAAATTTAAAGGAAACCTTTTTCTAAAAGTACTGGGAGATCAATTGAAATTACTAATGTGTGTATTTTCAAATTAGAATCATTCATGAATATCTATGAATCTAAAATAAAATAAATTGAAAAACAATGAGTCTGGCATGAAAGAAATAATGTTTGACCTGTAAAATAACACAAATGGAATGAGCATAAAATAATGTAAACAATGCATCTAATTAAAATGCTTAAAATGAATCATAAAAGAAACTAATCTATATTAAAAAAATGGAACATTAAAATGCATCTCATACTCATTAGGTGGCCATTCTAAAGTCCATGAGAGGTGGAAATTTGAGAAAACTATTGATAAAACACCAACCATATCAAAGTGAACTACAATGGTATTCATTACATCAATCATAAGCATAGTGCCAATCCTTAACATCCAAAACTCTACATTGAAGCATGAGCATAGCTCCCAAAATTTTCACACCTTTTGAAAGAAGAAGGAACCCCTATTTATACAAAAACTACGATAACTAATACATAAATTTAGATTCACAAATATCTCCTAGATCCACAAATATGCCATGTGGTTACAACCATGTGTTAACATCTATAAATTAGCATATCTTCATATCCTCTCACAAATATCTCATTTTGATAGAAGACACTTATGAAAACTTCCCTGATATTTCTCTATGAAATTTGCTTGACCAATGATCTCAAATCTTCATCAAATATTCAAGATTTTGAAGAGGAAATTCGAATTTGAGCCTTGGAGACCAAATATGATTGTCATGAAATCTTCAAATATGCCTACACATATCACAAAACTTATCCAACTTTTATATATAACTGAATACATGTTATTTTTCTTAAATTTCACCATAAATTCACTCGGAATACCAAAATAAAGGTATTGGAAAATAATGTATCTAAACCCATATTTAAATAGGAAGATGGTCTTAGTGCATGGTTATGGAGCTGCAAAATATGATAAATTATGAAACAAAGTGGAATGAAAGAGGGTGAAATGAATGACATTTTGGAGAGACCCAACATAACACTTTAGAATTCATTTGGATTTGGATAAAGAAGGCAAAGGAAAGTAGGAAAGTGCAAGAGAACAGTTGGATCAACAACTACAATTGGATTTCTTCGTAGGTAATAGGTTGTATGTGTGATTTCCTTGTTGATTCATGGATGCATGGCATATGCATGTGATTTTCTGGTTATGTGTTGTCATTGGCTTGAATATTTTCCTGTATTGATAGTGGTTCTATCCTTTCCATGCCATTTCTTAGATAACCATGGTGTTGTGGGTTTGTCCACTTGATTGTTTTTCTGATTGATGCTCATGTTCCTTATGGTTGTGGGTTGGAAAAAACACTTTGGAAACCCTGAAACAACTAGGGTTGAGTTATTAGTCCTACAGCCTAGGTTTGGAAAAACTCTTTGGAGCCCTTGGTGGGTTGAGCTACTAGTCCCTAGAGTCAGGTTGGACAATTACACTGGATCCCTAGAAGGTTATGGGTTGAGTTGCTAGTTCCTGTAGCCTTGGATATCTTGGGTAGAGACTGATTTGGTTGGTGTGATGTATGATCATAAAGGTGGAATAACTATGGTTGAGGGTTGAGTTGTTTTGGCCTCTAAAATCCCTAGTTGGTTTATTACATGAGATTCCACATTCATGCTTGGGATATGGGATGGGGGTGATTGGATGAAAGAGAGATTTGGTTCACCCCAATCTATGGTCGAGTTGTACATGGAAGTCTCTAACTTGGTTGGAATTTTCATAAGTTAATATGAGACATTTTCCTATTGTGATCTATGAGAATTTGTAATGATTATGTTGGTGATATTATGGCTGAATTTCCATGATTTCTATGTTTTTATTTTCTGGTTATATGTTGGTTATACAATGTGTATTATCTATGGCTCCTATGATGAATTTTCTAGTTATTGATTAGTTAATGAATGTATGGACTAATAAGTGTTGTTGCAACTATGTGGAGAGGGCATAGAGCCTTCTTGGTGATTCTAAGACGAATCTCAGACTAATATGATCATATATGCATTTTTTACCTATAGCTTACATGTTTTGATTTTTGGGTAGCTTAGGAGGTACTCCAAGCCCCTAGGGTTCGAGGTTTGGAGGGAAAATTGCCACAAGAGTCACTTGTGGGCTTGGAACCTATTGTATCTTAAGAAACAATCCCTTGGTTGTGGTAAGGAATCAATGCTCAAGACATTTATATATATATATGTCACAGAAATATTATTTCAAATGGTATTTTCTTAAACACCTTCAGAAATTAATTATTAAAACCCTCAAGAATATGATGCAATAAATGCTTCAGAATGTCGTTATCTGCTGATATTAATTGGAGTGATAAGAAGAACATGAAGGAAGCTCAAATTGATATGCTGGTAAACAGAATCTATCACTTTAAACTTCAGAAGAATTTCATGTGAGAAGAATAGTTAAAATGAAGGAGCACCCATTAAGGATATTTAACTCTTATTCACATATGTAAAATGAGACCTACAGTTACATTACTTCATTTTATTCATAGAAGGAAAAAATACAGAAATGAAACTAGAAAAAATATCAACAACAACAGATGCAAGAAACTTGATCTTTCATTCATTAATCATCAGAAATTGAGTACAAAATTTGCAGTGGTCCAAACGTCCAAAACTCGAAACCTTTTCTTTTCTTCTCTTTCTCTTTAAATACAATGTAAAAGCAGTTTGTAACTGTTGAAACTACTCCTAACTGCTCAAACTAATTGAAACTTCTTAAACTACCCATTAAATATCATCAAAATGTCTTATTACAATTTAAATATCTTAATATAGATAAAATAAAACTTAAACTCTAATCTGTTTGCTGAATGTGAATTGGCCCCGCTGTTGCTACATTCTCTTGACTGGCTGACTTGTCTTTCTTTGATGATGAGGGATCATTAGGTAGAACATCTATCCAAGCTCTACATTTCTTCCACACTTCAATGTTTGTCTTAGGATAGTTAATCATATTGTGGTACTCCAACCTAAAGGCAGTAATCCTGTTGAATGTTGGTCGCTCTGTAAATAAGGTCTTCACCATCCATAATAGTTGAAAATGCCTCTGCATAAAGTTAATAACTGTTGCTCCTTTTAGGATCTGAGTCTTCTCATGAGTATTATCCACCTTACTTTTTTCCAATACCAATAATGGTTCATAAGAATCCCATGATAAAATGTTTCCTTTAAGGTCCCAGCATGATGGCAATCCTACCCTAGGTCTTTTTTCATACAGGCTGTCAAATTTGTTCACTGCTTCCTTAATTTCTGTCAACTTCTTCTTAGTAATATTCCTGCAAGTATTTTTAACAATCAATGTTAATCTATATAGCATACATGATACTATCTTTAATATCATTTTCTTCTAACCCCTTATTAGTCTTTGAATAAATGAAATCAATAAAAATTTTGGCCCATATGGCTCTGTTAATCGTCTTCTGCTTGTCTTCCATAACCTGCTCCTCAAAATATATGACAATGCTTTTATCTTCTGAAACAATAGTCAAATATCCCCAAGATTCTCTCATTTATTCAATGATTTCATTCTAGATGATATCTTTAGCCTGTATCAAATTTATGTTTCCCTTCAATTTCTCCTTTAGGCTCTTGATTTTAGTGTTAGCTATTTGACAATCTGCCATGTATTTATCAATTTCTCCATCCTTGGCCTCCATTATTTTTGTTATTGTCTCCAAATCATTTTGTACATTTTTGAGATCTTTCTCTGCTATTTTCAGTTCAGTGTTCAATTGGGATAGCTGTGCTGCCGAATCATCATTTCTAGATGTCAAAATGATGGTGCAAGAATAGGAGTCAATCTGGTTTTGCAGTGTCAGTACAGTCTCCTTCAAATTAGAAATTTCTTGTTCCTTCTGTAAGAGCTGCTGAAGAAGGCATTATTTTTCACTTTCCACTTCCACCACCTCTATTTCCATAGAATTCTCCCCTATAGGTAACTTCAACTTTTTCTTCAACACAGAAATCTCTGATTCTACACTTTGCAACAATTTTTGCACATCAGACTTGTCATTTTGATCTACTCCAATCTTCACAATTATTTTCTTGAGTTCTTCATTTTGTGTTGTTAAAGCCCTCAAGTTGGCTTTCTATTATAATTTACCAGAGAAATAATAAATTTACCGAGAGGAACAAAAAACCACAAAATATCTAGCAACAAATCATAAACAAAAACAAAGATGTTTATCCGGGAAAACCCCTAAGTCTGGGGAAAAACCCAACCAATGAAATTTCATTAAGTATTGGCCAAAACCCTAGCCAATCAGGCCAAGTGAACCTTCACCGCTCACCTCCAGGCCTACCTTACAATGAAGTCTTCCCAGCCTTTTATAAGCTCCATTACATGCAATACCATGGGCTAAAACCCATGGGTGCACAATACCATGTGCCCCAAAACCACTACTATTTACCCTAGTCAACATTGACTCTATCCCAAGTCAATTTTACCTAAAAATTCCCCCCTTAAACTTGACTTGGGGTTTCTTGACTAAATCCAACCAAAATTGCTAAGTGAGACAACCCTGCTCACTCTAGCTCTTCCCCCCTCAAATATATATATATTTTTTTTACCTAGGTAATTGTTAACTTGACATCCCCCCTATCACCTAGATCTAACCCAGACTTTACCAGTGATTACCCAGAGGTATGCATGCCATACCAGGTCTTATAGCAGTATGCCCATTTACATGTAATAAATAAACTCCATTATAATATATATATATATATATATATATATATATATATATATATATTTATTTATTTATTTATTTCATTGTTACTATCTTTGTACATATGAAATCAATGTCCATATAAAAAGAACCCAATTACCGGATTAATTGGGTCACCAGCCTTTGTAACCACCAGTCCTCTAGGATTTCTCTTCAGATACATGGTTCATCAATTAATTAATCCACGTGCACATATCCTCTCTCATTTTTACAGACTTTTCTCTCCTAGCACAACGAAATTCAATGGCTCTGATACCATTTGTTAGAATTTACTGGAGAAATAATAAATTTACCGAGAGGAAAAAAAAACCATAAAATAGCTAGCAACAAATCATAAACATAAGCAAAGATGTTTATCCGGAAAAACTCCCAAATCTGGGGCAAAACCCAACCAATGAAATTTCATTAAGCATTGGCCAAAACCCTGGCCAATCCGGCCAAGTGAGCCTTCACTGCTCACCTCCAGGCCTACCTTACAATGAAGTCTTCCCAGCCTTTTATAGGCTCCATTACATGCAATACCATGGGCTGAAAACCATGGGTGCACAATACCATGTGCCCCAAAACCACTACTATTTACCCTAGTCAACATTGACTCTATCCCAAGTCAAGTTTACCTAACACTTTCTCCAATTTCAGTTGCTTGATCACCTTCCCAAGCATGTTCTCTGCCTTAAGATCCATTGCATTATTTTTGGTCAAATCATTCAATATCAATTTACTTGTTTTCATGTGTAAATTTACTTTATCAAGCAAAGCAATCTTTCTCACATCAACAGTTAAATTTACAGTATTGAAATTATTTGATGACCCTATAGTCATATCAGAGGGGTGAGAAAGAGCAATCTTAAACTGATATTTTTCAAGATCCATGTCAGTCATCAATCTTGTTTGGTCTAGGGTTATTTGATATTTGGCCTGTGCCTCCATGCTAGCCTTCATCCTTTGATTTCTTTCAGAAATTTGAGCAAATACTTGTTTAATCAAAGGTATTTTCTCTTGTGCGTTTCCATGTCTTCTTGGTGAGGCTGGAACATTATTTTCATCTCCCAGTTGAAGTGAGAAACCAGGTTGAGCACCCATTATGTCTTCATTGAATTTTGTCCTCTTCTCGGCTCTCTGCTCTTCGTCTTCTAAATCAACAACTGCTCCTTTAATCCTCTTGCTTGATTTCTCAGATATGATAGGAGTCTATATATTAGAGCCAACAGAACCTGCAAAACCCTTATTCACTAGCTTCTCTATGTCAGGTATGCTTTCATGAACATATGATGAGTAACCATTTTCAACTCTCCTATTTGAAATTACTTTATGGGAATTATAGGCCCACTTATCTCCTAACAGTAAGTGCATTCCATCTAAAATCATATTAACCTCATCAGCTGCTTGTCTCATGTTGACTATAAATGGACCCACTGACATAGGTAACTTAAACATATGCCCCTTTTTTCATAGGTACAAAATGTATTTGTTCAACATTCAAACTCTGCTTAATGAACTCTAAGGCAAATAATCTCATAGGCACAAATGTAGGAAGCTTATATGGTTCTACCCCAACCCCATAAAGTCTAATCTCTGAGTGGTCTTCATAAACATACCAATCTCCAAATTTACAATTTTTCCCCAGTTGTAGAAACTCTTGAGCCTTTGACAAGAAACATGGGGGAGAAACCCCATTAAAAATCTTATATGCAGTAGACATGAAATGATTTTCAAAATCAAACAGACCCTCCTCATTTTGTTCCTCTCTTACTACATCAGTCCAAAACACTACTGAATGCCTCTTTTTATTTAAATCCATGATATTTAACCCCAAATGCAAGAATTCTTCCACATTTTGATATTGAAAGAGATAAATGATAAGAGAAGGGAACCTGAATGACCCAGTGAGTGATAAACTCATGAGTTGAGTATTGACAACTTCTTGCCAATATGAAGGAATATCTAGCACTACTCCCGGCTTCAACATCAATGCAAATAGTCCCATAACTGATTTGTCAATTATGTTGTCATCCTCTTTTCCCAATATATTTGAAATACACCTCAACATCGACCGAACTTCTGCATCAAAAAATTCTATGGAGAATTCTTTACTGTCAGGTTCAAATTGCATCGTATCTGACCTCAGGAAGAAGGAAAAATGAGTGAATTCTTGACCTGCAAGACTATCATAATGTGCTTCCAATGACTCGTCAGTGAATTGAACATAAGATTATAACTTTGGGTTACACAAGGCTTGACGAATTTAAAAAGCTGAGTCTTGTAAAACATTCTCTCTTAGACAATTCATTACAAAACATTTGCCAGGGTACATAACAAATACTAGCTACTGCACAAACTCAAGAAAAAGGTGCATTCTAGGGATACATGCAGACAGTACCCCTAACTTGACCATGGCAGATAAAATTGGACATGCCTTGTCATTTAGACAGACCTGTTAATAAAATTGAAGGTGTTCTTAAGAGAAAATAGTGTCTCGAATATCCCTCTCAGTGTCCATGAGAAGAATATGGCTGGATGAACCGAAAGGGATGAATTCTTAGTCATAATTCTGCTTAGGGTGGTGAAAAATAACAAGGTGGCGAACAACAATGGAAGACACTGGTGCAATTAGGTTGAAAAATATGGAGGAATAACATTAGCCTTGCGAAAATAAGAACTAGTTTAAATATATGGCGCGGGGTTTATAAATTAAATGCTGAGTTGACGTGCTAAAGACCGTTAAACGATATCGTGACGTGGTTGAAAGCTCTCACCAACTAACATCTTGTGTCACTATGGGAGGCCTCAAAGGTACATAACACTCATCAAGGTCCTGCCCCCACAGTTAATCTAGACAGTGGATCTTGATTGGTCGATCAGTCAAGGGGGTCAACTGCAGAGGCACCCTACCCATTAACCCATGTGTTGAATGTTCCTGTGAGTTGCAGCCTTTTTCTCCTGACAAGAAAATCTTTGGATCCCGCTCACATACTTGCTCGATCATTAACTAAAGCATTGGGACCTACCTTCTCAAATATTCTAAAGTATTGAACTTTAAATTTACAACAAGTATTACAGTTTTAGTTAAAGCATAATAAACGTCTACTTTAACATATATTTTCAAATTTTTCCTTTTTTTTGTATTTTTAAAAAATTAAAATAAATGATATTGCAAATGAGCCATAACATCTGGCTCCACCTGGGGATAGTTTTTTTTTTCCACAAAACACTAATAACTACAGATTAGTGCATTCACTTCGGGCATGGAGTCAAATGTTGTTTGATGAAATATGAACAATGAGAAATCTAAATATGTACAATGGTGGACCATAACATCTCAATTTTGGAAATAATTTTTGAGATACTTCCCATTCACAGACAGCTCTATTGTTTCTCCATCGAGATTCTCCATAATAAATGTGTTGTTTGATCTAACTTCAATAATCTTGTATGGGCCATACCATAGTGGGTCAAACTTACCATGCTTTCCCTTCTCTTCTCTTCTGGTATCCCATCTTAACACCAAATCTCTAGTTTGAAAAAGAATCTCTTTTGCTTTTCTATCAAAAATGGAATTCATCTTTTCTTGGTAGGTGATCAAATTTTCTCTGACTTTGTTCTTGCTCTCACTTGACTCTATAACCTTATTCAGCCTTCTCACTAATGCATTAGGTTATTCTTGTGCTTCTTGAAGAAAATAAATCAATGGCCTAGCCAACTGAGTAGGAAATCAGGCTTGAGTTCCATAAACCAGTTCATAAGGGGACTTACCTGTAGATCTTCTAGTAGTCACTCGTACTGCCCAAAGAGAAAATGCCAATTTTCAATCCCAGTTTTTATGATTTTCATTAATTGTCTTCCTCAAAATCTTGACCAATGTCTTGTTATAAGATTCAGCTAAACCATTCCCTTGAGGATTATATGTTGTAGAATGAGATATAATGACATTATATGTTTGACAAAAATTAATGAACCTAACTGAATTGAATACTTGAGCATTATCAGTTACAATCTTGATTGGACAACCAAACCTGTTAAAGATGTTTTCTTCCAAAAACTTCATTACTACCTGGTCATTAGCATTTCTTGTAGGTATTGCCTCCACCCACTTTGTGAAATAGTCAGTGGCAGTCAAAATCAATTTGAACTATCCACTTGATGGTGGATTAATTTCCCCAATAAATTTTAATCCCCGTCGCCTAAAGGGTTCTTAAATAAACACTCGGAGAAGAGGTACAGGAGCCAACCTTTTCTTTTCTGCAAATAACTGACATTTCTAGAAGCTTCTAACCAGTCTGTATACATCAACAAACAAGGAGGGCGAGTAAAAACCCTATTTGAGGATTTTATGAGCAGTAAACTTCCAACTATAATGAACTCCACATAAATTCTCATGATATTATTTTATAACTTCCATTGATTCACTTTCTGTCAAACACAACAAAAAAATTCCAGTAGGATCCTTCCAATATAACTTAGCATTAATTATGACATATGGCTGAGATTTGAGCTTAAGAGATCTGTATGTTGTTCTTTTCAGTGAGGTTGGACAAGAGAAAAAACATAAGTAATGAAAAATACCCTTATACCATTCAGAGCACAAGAACTTGTATTTAATTGCTGCCTTTGTACTGCTCTAACTCCTTTAATCAATAAATTCATCTAAAGGTGCTAGAAAACTAATCCCCAGAGCTTGAAAATTTGACTCTGTCAATAGTTTTTCCAAACCTTGACCTTTGACCAATTTGGTAGGTTTGATATCTAAGTCATACTCTTGGATTTTAGCTATCCATTTTCCTCTTTTACCTTCCACATCACTTTGAGCTAACACATATTTCACAATAGATTCAGGCACATAAGCAACTATCTAAGGCTACAGCACATAATTCTTGAATGATTTTAATGCTTTAACTAAAGAATACACCTGTTTTTCCAAAATGTTATATTTAAGTTCAGCATCCCTAAGAACTTTACTGGAAAATTCCACAGGTTTTTCTTTTCCCTCTTCATTCTTCTACAACAACACAGCAGCAATGGTAGTAGGTGATGCAAATGAAAATATTTGAAAAGCCTTTTGATAATATGGATTGATCAGAACCGAAGCTTCCTTAAGGGCTTCTTTAATCCTAGCAAAGGATTCTCTAGCATCCTTGTCCCACTTTACTTCTGCATTCTTCTTCAGCATATTTGTTATGTTTCTAACAATTTCAGCATAATTTGGGACAAATCTTCAATAGAAATGTATCTTTCCCAGAAACCTCTGAATATCCTTTTTACTCATAGAAAAGGAAATTGTCTGAATAACTTCTACTCTTGCTGGATCAATTTTTACTCCCTGATTTGAAAGTATATGTCCTAACAACTTTCCTTCTTCCAAGGAAAATAATTTTTTTTTGGGATTCAATAAAAATCCAAATTTTCCACATTTCAGGGAAGCCTTTTGTAAATGCTCCAAGTGTTCATCATTTGAACTTGAAAAAATGGTCAGATCATCCAAATATATAACTGCAAACTTATCACCCCCAAATACTATGTCCATTGCCACCTGAAAAGTGGCACCTGCGTTCATTAGAACAAATGGCATTCTGGCATACATGAACGTTCCCAAGGTGTGGTAAAAGTTGTTTTCTTCTCATCTTCTTTCTCAACCGCCACCTCATTGTACCCAGAGAAACCATCAACCATAGACAATATATATGCTCCTCTCACTTACTGTAAAACGTAGTCCATCTTAGGCAAAGGATAATTGTCTTTAAGTGATGCCCTGTTTAAATTCCTAAAGTCAACACATAACCTTATTTCTCCATTCTTTTTCCTCATAAAGACTAGGTTAGAAACCCTGTCTGAATATCTAAGTGGGACTATAATTTTTTCCAGCAACAATTTCTTCACTTCCTTTTCAATTGGAGCAAGGAGAAATGGATTGATCTGTCTAAGTTTATGTCTGTGAGGCTTAATCCCTTCCTTCAAGGGTATCTTGTGCTTAATAATATCCAAGTCATATGTATTCAAATCCTCATAGGACCATGCAAACACATCCATATATTTTTTTAAAAGGTCAATGTACCTTTCTTGATAATTCTTAGGGAAAACCTTGAATAACTTGACAAACTTAGGCTCATGTTGAGTTCCCAGATTACATTCTTTCATCTCACCCTCTCGAGGTATCTTCTTTGGATCTAGTCCTACATCATTTGAATCAAAAAATCTTTCAAGAGGAACCAATCCTCTCGGAAATATATTATCTTTCATCTGGATTATTTTTTGTTCACCTATTGTTTGCTTAATATTTTTCAGGTCTTCATTCTGATCAATCTGTTCACTTTCTTAATCTATTTCAATATGTTAAAAATTTTCAATCGTTGTCATAAAATGATTTATCTTCTCATCATCTTCAAAAACTTGCCAGTGCTTAACGTTGTCAGGAATAGAGGGTTTTTGCCTTAGTTCAATCTCATACGTTAGTTTTGGATTTATAGGTGGCTTGAAAGTACTAGCTGCAACTGCCAGTGAATCTGCCATTCTGGTTTCTTCTCTTGGAATGATTTGAAGGTTCAAAGCTTCAAAAAAATTCTCAATCAAGTCCCATACTTCATTCCTATATGATCTCAACCTTGGATGTTTGATTTGAAAAATGTTTTTAATCTGTCTTATAATCAACTCAGAATCACCAAAAATGGAAATGCACTGGATTCCCATTTGTTTAGCAGTTTGAAGACTTAAAATTGATGTCTCATACTCAGCTACATTATTTTTTGATTCAAATTCAAGCTTAAAAGAAAAAGGTAAAAGATTACCTTATGGAGATATCAGTAAAAATCCAACTCCCGTGCCATCTTTTGAATAGGCACCATCAAAATAACACTTCAAAATTTTGTTTGAACCCAGCTCATTATGTACTGAAGAGAGTTTCTTCTCTGAGTCTTCAGCAAATTCTGCATCTTCATGCAGCATATAATAGGAAAGATCTTATTTTTCTTAGCCATAAATAGGGAAATTTCTTGCATATTTATTTGTGGTAGTTTTAACAAATCTTGTTTCTCTATATAACCTTATTTCTTCCCCATTAAACATGAGAATTATAGCATATGTGAAGTCCAGTTTTAAAACTCCTCAAAGCTTCGCTCCCGAAGATCTGGAAAAAAGCATACCAAACCTAACTAGAATATATGCGACCACTACATCCATCATGATACTTTTGGCTGGAATTTGGGCCAGGGATACCACCAAGTCTTTGATAAGTGCAACACACTTCACCCTTTTTGAATCAAATGAATATAGGTCTCTATAGGTTTTAGTAATTTGTAAATTCATTTCTTTCATTACAGATAATGGCATGAGACTATGTGAAGCACCTGAGTCTAGCATACAATTATGAAGAATAAAATCATGAAGAAGCAGTGATATATAAAATGGGGGAACAGAAGAATCTACCTCTTCCACATGAGGACCAAAAGTGACCATTGGTTTTTCTTCTTGCAAATTCACAATATCACTAATTTCATCAGACTAAGAAAGATTAATGAATTCTGCAATCTCCTTCTTGTAACCTGGTGTCTTAGCTAGCTCAAGAAGGGGTATTTTGATTTTTACCTTTTCTAGCTCTTTGAATAAAATAAAAGCTTGATTTTGTTTGAAAATATTCTCAGGTTCTTTCTGATTTTTTCTAGGATTAGAAACTTGTTTAGGCACAGCAACAACCTTCTCCAAATTACTAGTATCAATAGACTTGTTTTGGGAAGTCTCAGCATGTTGCATTTCTGTTCCACTTACTGGATTCATAAGTTGTTTCCCTTTATCTGATTGTTTTACTGAGTTCTTTGATTATGGAGTCGCCATTGGAGAAGGAATTTTCTCTTGATTTTTTTCTTCATCATCATGCTTCCTTGATCTCTTTCTTGATCTTAAATCATATTTCTTATGCAACTCTGCTTGCATAAATTTTGTAAATTGTTTACAGTAATCATCCATCTCTTCTTGGTCAAAGGATACCTCAGCTTCAATGTATTCTTCTTCAAATTATTCCTCTTCTTCATCTTCTCTCATGTACATGGAAGATATATGATCTTCAACTTCCCTTTTATCATCTTTAGTAGACTGTGAGGGTGCTTCTTCTATATACAATGGTGCTTGAACTTGATCTCGATCTTTTCTCTCTCTCTGCAAGATTTGCAGGGGATGTTTTCTAAATTGGGGATTGAAAACTCCTATGTTTTTTTTTGCAGGCCTTTGGGAGTTTTTACTCTCTAAATGCGTCTTCACTAACTTATTTGACAAATTCTTGATAACCTTTTTCATGTCATCAATCCTCTGATCCTATGGTGATTCTTCTTTGGCCTTGCCTTTCTCTTGAACTGACTACTTTTCTTGTGTTTTCCCAGTAGCAGTCATATTTGCTTCAATCTCCAAATAATCAGTTTGGATTTGTTCAAGGGTAGGAGATCTCCTCTCTCTTAAAGTGAAACTAAAATCTGACACAAAATCTCCAGCAAAAACTACTTTTGCTCCAACAGGAGGAGGTTTCATTTATGTGGGTAAACAATTATACAATTTGTTGAATCTTTTAATAAAATCACTCATGTTTTCATCATACTTTTTCTTCATAGCATTATAATCAATCAATGAGTAACCATGATCCATTTTTTCACCCCATATTTGGGTGAATTGTGTCTCTAATTCCTCCCAATTATTAATTAAGCCATTCAGAAAACCTTTAAACCATTTTCTGGCCTCTCTATTCAAAGACTGTACAAAAATTCTCATCACTACATCAAGATGTTCTACATTTAGATTCTCACCAAAAGTGAAAAACAATGGGAAGTGTTGTTATGTAGTCACTTCATATTCACCAATAAAACGAGGAAGTAACTTGAGATATTCTTGGGGCATGGCATTCATAGGTTGTGGAAGATTTAGCAGTGCATACCTATTCATTAACAAAGCAGGGGCTGCCATGTTTATGCCTGGGTTAACCGCTCCTTGAGTAGGTGGGGTTTGTGAACCAGTTGTGAATGTGGACAAATGGGGTGAAACAGCTGATATGGGAAGGGGTTGATCAACAATAGCAGAAGAACCAGCAATTCTATTTGGTTGAGCTTGTGTGAATGTAAATGAAACAGACTTAAAAGATTGTTCTTCTAACTTTGCTTCTTGAAAACGGACTGGTGGGGAAAAGGATTCTTGTTTCGAGAAAGTGAGTTTCTGGGAAATATCCTTAGATGAAGGGTTATGTGAACTGCTGCAGGTGCAAGCAGTGTAGGATCAGGTGTAAAAGGCGTTTTTGGTTTCCGAGCCTTTTTAGAAACCATCTTTTTAAGATCTGACAGAATAGGAGCTTTCTGTTGCAAGGTGTCTAACCTCGTATGAAGCCTTTTATACGCTATAATTATGGAATAAAAACACAGCCTGATATTTCCTCCTCTCTAAACAACCAGAGGAAATATAACAAAACCCATGGAATGAACTTCGCTTCTTCGTCCCTGGCAACGGCGCAGAAAAATGTTGTATCTTAAGAAACAATCCCTTAGTTGTGGTAAGCAATCAGTGCTCAAGACAGATATATATATATCGATATATATATATATATATATATATATATATATATATATATATATATATATATATATATATATATATATATATATATATATATATATATGTCACAGAAATATTATATCAAATGGTCTTTGCTTAAACACCTTCAGAAATTAATTATTAAAACCCTCAAGAATCTAGTGCAATAAATGCTTCACAATGCCGTTATCTGTTGATATTAATTGGAGTGATAAGAACAACATGAAGGAAGCTCAAACCGATATGTTGGTAAACATAATCTATCACTTTAAGC
The DNA here is from genome assembly GCA_034641835.2 of Pinus albicaulis. NCBI lineage: Eukaryota > Viridiplantae > Streptophyta > Pinopsida > Pinales > Pinaceae > Pinus > Pinus albicaulis. The sequence goes on from CM076580.1 coordinate 1,292,057,918, forward strand.
TTCAAAATAATTTTATGTGAGAGGAATAGTTAAAATGAAGGAGCGCCCATTAAGGATATTTAACTCTTATTCACATATGTAAAAAGAGACCCGCAACTACATTACTTCATTTTATTCATAGAAGGAAAAAGACAGAATGGAAACTGGAAAACATATCAACAAAAACAGATGCAAGAAACTTGATCTTTCATTCATTAATCATCACAAATTGAGTACAAAATTTGCAGTAGTCCAAAGGTCCAAAACTCAGAACCTTTTCCTTTCTTCTCTTTCTCTTTAAATACAATGTAAAAGCAGTTATTAACTGCTGAAACTACTCCTAACTGCTCAAACTACTTGAAACTTCTTAAACTACCCATTGCATATCATCAAAATGTCTTATTACAATTGAAATCTCTTAATAGAGATAAAATAAAACTTAAACTCTAATCTATTTGTTGAATGTGAATTGGCCCCGTTGTTGCTACATTCTCCTGATTGGCTGACTTGTCTTTTTTTGATGATGAGGGATAATTGGGTAGAACAACCATTCAAGCTCTGCATTTCTTCCACACTTCAATGTTTTTCTTAGGAGAGTTAATCAGCTTGTGGCACTCCAACCTAAAGGAAATGATCATGTTGAATGTTGGTCGCTCTGTAAATAAGGTTTTCACCATCCATAATAGCTGAAAATGCCTCTGCAAAAAGTTAATAATTTTTGCTCCTTTTAGGATTTGAGTCTTCTCATGAGTATTATCCACCTTACTTTTTTCCAATTAAAATAATGGTTCATAAGAATCCCATGATAAAATATTTCCTTTAATGTCCCAACATGATGGAAATCCTACCCTAGCTCTTTTGTCATACAGATTGTCAAATTTGTTCACTACTTCCTTAATTTCTATCAACTTCTTCTTAGTAATCTTCCTGTAAGTATTTTTAACAATCAATTTGTTAATCTCTACAGCATACAAGATCCTATCTTTAATATCATTTTCTTCTAACTCCTGATCAGCCTTTGAATCAATGAAATCAATAAAATTATTTTCCCATATGGCTCTATTAATAGTCTTCTACTTGTCTGCCATAACCTGCTCCTCAAAATCTCCGACAATGCTTTTCTCTTATGACACAATAGTCAAAGATCCCCAAGTTGCTCTCATTTCTTCAATGATTTCATTCCAGATGATATCTTTAGCCTGTATCAAATTTATGTTTCCCTTCAATTTCTCCTTCAGTCTCTTGATTACATCATTAGCTGTTTGACAATCTGCCCTGTATTTATCAATTTCTCCATCCTTGGCCTGAATTTTGTTAGTGTCTTCAGATCATTTTGTGCCTTATGGAGATCTTTCTCTGCCATTTTCAGTTTAGTGTTGCATTATTTTTGGTCAAATCATTCACTATCAATTGACCTGTTTGCATGTTTTAATTTACTTTATCAAGCAAAGGAATATTTCTCACATCAATAGTTAAGTTTACAGTATTGAAATTATTTGATGACCCTATAGTCATATCATAGGGGTGAGAAAGAGAAATCTTAAATTGATCTTTATTAAGATCCATGGTAGTCATCAATCTTGTTTGGTCTGGGGTTATTTGATATTCAGCATGTGCCTCCATGCTAGCCTTCATCCTTTGATTTCTTTCGGAAATTTGAGATAATACTTGTTTAATCAAAGGTATTTTCTCTTTTGCATCTCCATGTATTCTTGGTGAGGCTGGAACATTCTGTTCATCTCCCAGTTGAAGTGAGAAACTAGGTTGAGCACTCGTTATTTCTTCATTGAATTTTGTCCTCTTCTTGGCTCTCTTCTCTTCATATTCTGAATCAACAACTGCTTCTTTATGCCTCTTGCTTGATTTCTCAGATATGATAGGAGTCTGTATATTAGAGCCAACAGAACCTGCAAAACCTTTATTTTCTAGCTTCTCTGTGTCAGGTCTACTTTCTTGAACAAATTTTGAGTAACCATTTTCAACTCTCCTATTTGAAATTACTTTATGGGGGTCATAGGCCCACTTATCTCCTAACAGTAAGTGCATTCCATCTAACATCATATTAACCTCATCAGCTGCTTGTCTCATGTTGACTATAAATGGACCCACAGACATAGGTAACTTAAACATATGCCCCTTTTTCATAGGTACAAAATATATTTGGTCAGCATTCAAACTCTGCCTAATTAACTCTAAGGAAAATAATATCATAGGCACAAATGTAGGAAGCCTATATGGTTCTACCCAAGCCCTATAAAATCTAATCTCTGAGTGGTCTTCATAAACATACCAATCTGAAAATTTACAATTTGTCCCCATCTGCAGAAATTCTTGAGCCTTTGACAAGAAACATGGGGGAGAAACCCCATTCAAAATATTATATGCAGTAGACATGAAATGATTTGAAAAGTCAAACAGTCCCTTCTCATTTTGTTCCTCTCTTACTACATCAGTCCAAAACACTATTGAGTGCCTCTTTTTATTTACATCCATGATATTTAACCCCAAATGCAAGAATTCTTCCACATTTTGATATAAAAAGAGATAAATGATAAGATAAGGGAACCTGAATGACCCAATGAGTGATAAACTCATGAGTTGAGTATTGACAACTTCTTGCCAATATGAAGGAATATCTAGCACTACTCTTGGCTTCATCATCAATGCAAACAGTCCCAGAACTGATTTGTCAATTATGTTGTCGTCTTCTTTTCCCGATATCTTTGAAATACACCTCAGCACCAGCTGAACTTCTGCATCAAAAAATTCTATGGAGAATTATTTACTGTCAGGTGCAAACTGCTTCGTATTTGGCCTTAGACAGTACCCCTGACTTGACCATGGCAGAGAAAATTGGACATGCTTTGTCATTTAGACAAACCTGTTGATAAAATTGGAGGTGTTCTAAAGAGCAAACAGTGTCTCGGATATCTCTCTCAGTGTCCATGAGAGGAATATGGCTGAATGAACTAGAAATGGATGAACACTTAGCCATAATTATTCTTAGGGTAGCGAACAACGATAGGGTGGTGAACAACAATGGAAGACACTAGTGCAATTAGGTTGAAAAATACGGAGGAATAAAATTAGCCTTGTGAAAAGAAGAACCGGTATAAATAGATGGTGCGGGGTTTATAAATTAAATGCTGAGTTGATGCGCTAAAGATTGTTAAACGGTAATTTTATTGCCTAAATCTACCTCAGGCTGAGAAAGGCAGAATCTAGGGTAACATCAAACCACGCTTAACCTGGTAGCTAGCCCTACCAGATCAGGAGAGGGCTCTCTCCTGGTCAATCTCAGCAAAAAATGATTAGTGAGGCTTGTGATGACTTGAATGAAGGCTGATTTTAGGCTAGGTACATATGCAAAAGAGTTTGATTTGATTTTAAGGGTGTTTTGTTGGATCAAAGGGAAGGCAGATTTTGGGTCTAGGGAATGAGGCCTAGTTTTGCAGAGATATGAATGGGGAAAGGTAGGCACTTGATTTGACCCTTTAAATTTGAAGGAAATGGAGAGTTTTAGAAAGGTGAAGAGCTGAAGAGGGCAATAAACCTTCAAGGATCCTCTCCAAACAGCTGAAAACATAGAAAATTAAACAAACCCTAGGTAGAGCACTGCAAATTCTAATGAATTCTACCTTTATCCTTGTTTGTTTAACTTAAGAATAAATAAGAAGGAAAATGGTATACATAAAACACCAGTAGACTTACATTTATAGAGAGAAACACATTATCAAACCAAAATACCACAAGAATCCCATAGAGTGCTGCAAACCCTGGTCTATTCCTTGCCAAACTGCAGAGATGAATGTACAATGATGCTCAAAGCATTCCCAAAAGTCCAACCCTGCTAATGACTGAAAAACCACAAGATATAGACAAAAACCTCTCATCCCAGCCTCCAGGGGTCGAGCTCACAAGTTTAGGAGCTGTTCCAACAAAATCTAAACTGAGAACTAGAAAGTAGGCAGTGGAACAGCTTGCCTCTATAAACTAGGAAACTGATTCATTCAGTTGCAATTCACCTTTTGATGGATGAATCTACCTCCATGAGTGAAAATTTAACAAAATTACATCAATATCCATCAAATTACATCAAATTACATCATGAGTTTGACATTTAGAAGTAAGAAAGTCAAACTGTCAAAAGCTAGGCGAAAAACAGAGTTATTGAGTCAAAAATGAGCAAAATCCTCCAATGCGTCGTGTCTAATTTATCTATGCATCACGCTAGTTTGCAGCTGATTTTGGAGGCCTTCCCAGTGTCAAAATTTTCTCCAAGTGGGCTTGTTGGAAAGGTTTGCCTATCTAATTTCCAACACAAGTGGATTTTCTAAATTTGGTCTTCATTTTCCCCTCCAAAACTGATTTCTCTCAAGACTGCTTCCTGTGTGTCAAAAAAGGGGCAGAAAGGTCATTTTTGGGGTGTTTTTAACCCTTCTAGAAGCCCAAAACCTGTCAAAATTTCTTGTCCACAGGTAGGAATGCATATTTTTCCATGAAAAATCCAAAAATTCTGAGTTTGCATCAAAAGGAGCCCCCAATAATAAGCGCACGCCAAGTGGCGCTGCGCATAGAGCTGAAAAGTCTGTTTTAGGCCCAAAATTTTCAAAAATGCAAAAAGTGTCCCAAATTTTTTGAAATTTGGGCTGAGTTTCCTCCATTATGTGCTATGCTTGGCCAAGGAAGCCTTAGCCAAGATTTGAAGTCTATCATGCCTTTTCCGATGCTTTGAGGCCTTCTTCAACTTGGCCTTCAAAATTTTGATTCTTGCTTTGCAAACATGATTTCTCGCCCAATAGTGATTGGCCATGTGCCTCAACATGTTATTTTCCTTGTTGGCCTTCTCCAAAATCTTTTCCAAATGAATGTTTACCCTTTCAAGCCAAGTTTCACGATCAGCCTCAATCTCCTGCTCAACTAATATCATCTCGGTTTTGCTCCTTTGGGCAACTTGCCGATTCTCACGTATGTTTTGCAACTCCAAGATGGTTTTCTGATCCTCTGGCTGTTTGTTTCTCTGCTCAAGGTAGTTGATTATCCATTGGTATCTTTGAAATTTGAGGGACAAAGTATTTATTTCCTCCTTCTGCTCCTGAATGATCTCCCTGAACTTTGAGCTTGGTGAGCCCAAATCAGTGTCATCATCCTGAATGAGGATGAAATTTGTCTCCTGCTCTCCTGAAGGCCCCTCATCATGTATTGGCCTCTTACCCTTGTCCTGTACCTGTACTGCTGATGAAGGAAGCAAGACCCCTTCCACCCCGGGTGGAGATAATACTTGCTTGGCTACTGCAAACAACCCTCTAGTGCCCCTCTGATAGGTGACAAACACCGGCACACTAGTGGTCTGTGTCTCATGACCCTCATACTGATGTGAAGGTTCACCTACCTCATGAAAAGCTTCTGGAGGAACCTGAGGGGCTGTGAAGAAATCATGAGAAATGAAATCCTCCCATGAAATGTCCTGCAAACCAAGCTGATGCATAACCACAATTTTGGTGAGTGAAAAATGATAGATACTATTATACTGCTGCTCAGGAGTTTTCTTTTGCACTAGGGTGGTCATCTTCTCAATATTTCAACACATGAAGTAGGGGAGGTTCATCATTCTCACCCTGGTAAAGTGCATCAGCAATCTGATGTGATAGGCATATAAGCGAGAAAACCGGCCCTCACAGCTGAAATATTTGATAATGAGCTTCATCAAAGGAGCATATGAATCTTTCAAGAACCGAAATGGAAAAAATCTGCTGAGTTGTCTCAAAAAACCGGGCTTAATGTATGGCTCATAATGTTCCCTGTCAACTTGCTGCCAAGTTTATGAAAATGTGTGAGGGAGTATGGAGGGAGAGGGTAAGGGAATGTTGGGAATATTGCCAATTGGAATTTGGGGAATTGAGGGGTTTTAGGGACAGTCTCTAGGCTTTGGGATAGTAATTTGGGTTTGGGAATCTTGTAACTTAGGGTTTGGGATAATGAAAATTGGGATAGGGAATGAGTGAATTTAGGGATATGGGGATAGGGAAATGGGTTGATGAAACTTAGAAAAACAGTGAAGAACTAAAGGATGTGGGAGTGATGGCACAAATAACCAATGTATAAACCCTAAGGAAACATTTCTTAAGCAAAGAAATAGGGTTTGAATTTTTTTTATTAAATCCTCATACACATCATAAGACACACATTTTATGGCGTTGGAGGGATTGCTTAACTTACTTTGGACCGGAGGCAGCTGAGCAAATTTGAAGTTTTGATGAAATCGTGGTAAAAATGCTTTGCGGCCCTACGCGCCGTGCCACAAACCCAACGCGCTGCGCTGGCTCTATGTGTCATGCTAGTGTATTTTCACTACTGTGGAGGCTGACCCAATGCGTCACGCCAGTCCAATGCGCCGCGCCACTCAGCCAATGCGCCGCGCCCCTCAAACTTGCATGACTTTGCTGCAATTTCACTCTCTTTGTTCAACACTGCCCTTTCTTGCTCACTCTCTCTTCTTGGAATACAAATGAGCCATTTGAAACATAAAAATGACTTATATACCAAAGAATTTTAATTTTCCATTCTAAAAACCCACTTTTGTAATGTTACCTTTGACACTTTTTTTTTAAACTCTGTTTTAGGCAGTTTGTTTCATTTTGCCTCTGACTAACTGAATGAATTGCTTTTTGTTTGCCTTGCAGGGTTGCTGAAGTTTGACAAGGTGACCAGGGTTTCCTTTGAAATTACTTACACATGATAGAACTTGCAATTACATCAAAATTATACAAATGAAGGTAAAATACTCAATTTTTCTTAAAACAGAGTTTTGAGAAAAAATACATTTCTAGGCATATGATGACGAAATTTTTCAGCAATGGAACTTTATTCAACCTCCTCATGGGCCTGCTGACTGTTATTGGAAATTTTGAAGACCTTATTAAGGAAACCCTAGACCCAATGGGATTGAAAACCTAGAAAATGACTCTTAGAAATTTAAGGACAAAAAGTGAGTGCAGATGATTTTGATGAAAGGAAATGGGCCAGCAGGTAAAGGACATGAGGGAAATGTATAAAAAGCCACTACCTTTAGATGATCCATGCTCCTAATGGAATGCAGCTGACCGAGTGAGACACCTAATATGCAATGCAACAAGAGAATTTTGATCACTGACGGAGGGATGAAGATACCGACACTAACAGGTACCATGACATGGTTGAAAGATGTCACCAACTAACGGCTTGCGTCACTACGGGAGGCCTCAAAGGTACGGAGCACTCATCAAGGTCCTACCCCCACAGTTTATCCAGACCGTAGATCTTGATTGGCTGATCAGTCAACAGGGTCAATTGCGGAGGCATCCTTCCCGTTAACTAGTGTGTTGAATGTGCCGGCGAGTTGCAACCTTTATCTCCTGATAAGAAAATCTTTGGATCCCACTCACATACTTGCTTGATCATTATCTAAAGCATTGGGACCGACCTTCTCGAATCTTCTAAAGTATTAAAATTTAAATTTACAAAAATAATTACATTTTTAGTTAAAGTATACGAAACTTCTACTTTAACATATATTTTTATATTTTTTCTGTTTTTTTGTATTTTCGAAAAATTTAAATAAAGGATATTGCAAATGAGCCACGACATCTAGCTCCACTTGGGGATAAAATTTTTTGCCATGAAACACTAAGAATTGTAGATTAGTGCCTTCACTTCGGGCATGGAGTCAAAATATATTTGATGAAATATGAACAATGAGAAATCTAAATATGTACAATGGTGGACCATAACATCTCAATGTTGGAAATAATTTTTGAGATACTGCCCATTCACAGGCAGCTCTACTGTTTCTCCATCGAGATTCTCACGAATAAATGTGTTTTTGGATCTAACTTCAATAATGTTGTATGGGCCATACCAGAGTGGGTCAAACTTACCATGCTTTCCCTTCTCTTCTCTTCTGGTATCCCATCTTAATACCAAATCTCCAGCTTGAAAAAGAATCTCTTTTTCTTTTATATCAAAAATGGACTTCATCTTTTCTTGGTAGGTGATCAAATTTTCTCTGACTTTGTTCTTGCTCTCACTTGATTTTATAACCTTATTCAGCCTTCTCACCAATGCATTAAGTTCTTCTTGTTCTTCTTGAAGAAAATAAATCACTGGTCTAGCCAACTGAGTAGGAAATAAGGCTTGAGTTCCATAAACTAGTTCATAAGGGGACTTAACTGTAGATCTTCTAGAAGTCACTCGTACTGCCCAAAGAGAAAATGTCAATTTTGAATCCCATTTTTTCTTATTTTCATTAATTGTCTTATTCAAAATATTGACCAATATCTTGTTAGAAGATTCAACTAATCCATTCCCTTAAGGATGATATGTTGTAGAATGAGATAGACTGACATTATATGTTTAACAAAAATTAATGAACCTAACTAAATTGAATACCTGGGCATTATCAGTTACAATCTTGATTAGACAACCAAACATGCTGAAGATGTTTTCTTCCAGAAACTTCATTACTACCTGGTCATTAGCCTTTCCTGTAGGTATTACCTCTACCCACTTTGTGAAATAGTCAATGGCATTCAAAATCAATTTTAACCGTCCACTTGATGGTAGATTAATTTCCCCAATAAAATATAATCCCCATTCCATAAATGGTTCTTCAATAAAAACTTGTAGAAGAGGTAGAGGAGCCAACCTTTTCTTTTCTGCAAATAACAGACATTTCTAGCAGCTTCTAACCAGTCTGTATACATCATCAAACAACGAGGGCCATTAAAAACCCAATTTGCGGATTTTATGAGCAGTAACCTTCCAACTATAATGACCTCCACATAAATTCTCATGATATTCTTTTATAACTTCCATTGATTCACCTTCTGTCAAACACAACAACAAAATGCCAGCAGGATCCTTCCAATATAACTTAGTATCAATTATGACATATGGTTGAGATTTGAGCTTAAGAGCTTTGTACTTTGTTCTGTTTAGTGAGGTTGGACAAGAGAAAAAACATAAGTAATGAACATTATCCTTATACCAATCAGAGCATAGGAACTTGTATTTAATTGTTGCCTTTGTACTGATCTGACTCCTTTCATCAATAAATTCATCTAAAGTTGCCAGCAAATTAATTCCCAAAGATTGAAAATTTGACTCTGTCAATAGTTTTGCCAAACCTTGACCTTTGACCAATTTGGTAGGTTTGATATCTAAGTCATACTCTTGGATTTTAGCTATCCATTTTCCTCTTTGACCTTCCACATCACTTTGAACTAACACATCTTTCACAGCAGAGTTAGGCACATAAGAAACTATCTGAGACTGCAGCACATAAGTCCTTAATGCTTTTAATTCTTTAACTAAAGCATACACTTGTTTGTCCAAAATGTTATATTTAAGTTCAGCATCCCTCAAAACTTTACTGAAAAATGCCACAGGTTGTTCTTTGCCCTCTTCATTCTTCTGCAACAACACAACAGCAATGGTAGTAGGTGATGCAAATGAAAATATTTGAAAAGCCTTTTGATAATCTAGACTAATTAGAACTGGAGCTTCCTAAAGGGCTTCTTTAATCCTAGAAAAGGATTCTCTAGCATCCTTGTCCCACTTTGCTTCTGCATTCTTCTTCAACATATCTGTTATATTTCTAAAAATTTCAACATAATTTGGGACAAATATTCTCAAGAAATTTATCTTTCCCATAAACCTTTGAATATCCTTTTTACTCCTAGGCAAGGGAATTGTCTGAATAGCTTCTACTCTTGCTAGATCAATTTTTACTCCCTGATTTGAAACTATATGTTCTAACAAATTTCCTTCTTCCAAGGAAAATAAATATATTTTGGGATTCAATGAAAATCCAAATTTTCTACATTTTAGGAAAGCCTTCTATAAATACTCCAAGTGTTCATCATCCGAACCTGAAAAAATGGTCACATCATCCACATATATAACTACAAACTTATCACCCACAAATGTTATGTCCATTTCCCTCTGAAAAGTGGCACCTGCATTCATTATACCAAATGGCATTCTAAATTACATGAACGTTCCCTAGGGTGTGGTAAAAGTTGTTTTCTTCTCATCTTCTTTCTCAACTGCCACCTCATTGTACCTAGAGAAACCATCAACCATAGACAATCTATATGCTCCTCTCACTTTCTGTAAAACATAGTCCATTTTAGGATAAGGATAATTTTCTTTAAGTGATGCCCTGTTTAAATTCCTAAATTCAACACATAACCTTATTTCTCCATTCTTTTTCCTCACAGGGACTAGGTTAGAAACCCAGTATGAATATCTAAGTGGGACTATAAGTTTTTCCTACAGTAATTTCTTCACTTCCTTTTCAATTGGAGCAAGGAGCAATGGATTGATCTGTCTAAGTTTCTGTCTCTGAGGCTTAATCCCATCCTTCAAGGGTATCTTGTGTTGAATAATAGCGAGGTCATATGTCTTCAAATCCTCATAGGACAATGAAAACACATCCATATATTTTTTAAAAAGGTCAATGTACCTTTCTTTATAATTCTTAGGGACACCCTTGAATAACTTGAAAAACTTAGGCTCCTGTTGAGTTCCCAAATTACAATCTTCCATCTCACGCTCTTGAGGTACCTTCTTTGGATCCAGTGCTACGTCATTTGAATCAAACAATCTTTCAAGAGGAACTAATCCTCTAGGAAATATATTGTTGTTCAATTAGATTGTTTTCTGATCACCTATTGTTTGCTTAAGATTTTTCAAGTCTTCATTCTGATCAATTTGTTCGCTTTCTTGATCTATTTCAATATCTTCAAAATTTTCAATCATTGTTAGAAAATCATTTATCTTCTCATCATCTTCAAAAACCTGCCAATACTTAATGTTGTCAGGAATAGAGGGTCTGTGCATTAGTTCAATCTCATACCTAAGTTTCAGATTTATAGGTGGCTTGAAAGTAATAGCTGTAACTACTAGTGAATCTTCCATTCTGTTTTCTTCTCTTGGAATGAATTGAATGTTCAAAGCTTCAAAATAATTCTCAATCAAGTCCCATACTTCATTCATATATGATCTCAACCTTGGATGTTTGGTTTGACAAAGTTTTTAATCTGCCTTATAATCAACTCAGAATCACCAAAAATGGAAATGCACTGGATTCCCATTTGTTTAGTAGTTTGAAGACTTAAAATTAATGCCTCACACTCAGCTACATTATTTTTTGATTCAAATTCAAGCTTAAAAGAAAAAGGTAAAAGATTACCTTATGGAGATATTAGTAAAAATCCAGCTCCTGTGCCATCTTTTGAATAGGCACCATTAAAATAAAACTTCCAAATTTTGTTTGAAACCCAGCTCATTATGCACAATTGCTGAAGAGAGCTACTTCTCTGAGTCTTCAGAAAATTCTGCATCTTCATGCAACATAAAACAGGAAAGATCTTCTTTTTCTTGACCATAAATAGGGAATTTTCTTGCATCTTTCTTTGTGATAGTTTTAACAAATCTTGTTTCTCTATATAATATTGTTTCTTCCCCATTAAACACATGAGTTATAGTATATGTGAAGTCTAGTTTTAAAACTCCTCCAAGCTTCCCTCCCCAAGATCTAGAAAAAATCATACCAAACCTAGCTAGAATATCTACGACCACTACATCCATCATGATAATTTTGGCTGGAATTCGGGCCAGAGATACCACCATGTCTTTGATAAGCCCAACACACTTCACCCTTTTTGAATCAAATGAATATAGGTCTCTATAGGGTTTATTAATTTTTAAATTTAGTTCTTTCATTACAGATAATGGCATGATATTATGTGAAGCACCTAAGTCTAGCATACAATTATGAAGAATAAAATCATGAAGAAGCAGTGATATATAAAATGGGGAACAGAAGAATATACCTCTTCCACATGATGAGGACCAAAAGTGACCACTAGGTTTTCTTCTTTCAAATTCACAGTATCACCAATTTCATGAGACTGAGAAAGATTAATGAATTTTGCAATCTCCTTCTTGTAACCTGGTGTCTTAGCTAGCTCAAGAAGGGGTACTTGGATTTTGACCTTTTCTAGCTCTTTGGATAAACTGAAAGCTTGATTTTGTTTAACAATCTTCTCAGGATCTTCCTAATTTTTGCTAGGATTAGAAACTTGTTCAGGCACAATAACAACCTTCTCCAAATTACTAGTATCAATAGACTTGTTTTGGGAAGTATCAGCCTGTTGCATTTCTGTTCCACTTACTGGATTCATAAGTTGTTTCCCTTTATCTGATTTTTTTACTAATTTCTTTGATTGTGGAGTTGCCATTGGAGAAGGAACTGTCTTTTGCATTTGTTCTTCATCATCCTGCATCCTTGATCTCTTTCTTGATCTTAAATCATATTTATTATGCAACTCTGCTTGCATAAATTTTGTAAATTGTTTACAATAATCATCCATATATTCTTGTTCAAAGGACACCTCAGCTTCAGTGTATCCTTCTTCACATTCTTCCTCTTCTTCATCTTCTTTCATGTACATGGCAGATATATAATCTTCAACTTCCCTTTGATCATCTTCAGCAGACTGTGAGGGTGTTAATTCTATATACAATGGTGCCTGAACTTGATCTTGATCTTTTCTCTCTCTCTGCAAGATTTGCAGGGGTTATTTTATAAATTGGGGATTGAAAACTCCTCTGTTTTGTTGTGAAGGCCTTTGGGAATTTTTACTCTCTAACTCCATCTTCACTAACTTATTTGAAAAATTCTCGATAACCTTTTTCATGTCATCAATCCTCTGATCGTGTGGTGATTCTTCTTTGGCCTTGCCTTTAACTTGAACTGACTTCTTTTCCTGTGTTTTCCCAACAGCAGTCATATTTGCTTCAATCTCCAAAGCATCAGTTTGTATTTGTTCAAGGGTAGGAGATCTCCTCTCTCTTAAATTGAAACTAAAATCTAACACAAAAGCTCCAACAAAAACTACTCTTGCTCCAACAGGAGTAGGTTTCATTTATGTGGGCAAACTATTATACAATTTGTTGAATATTTTAATAAAATTAATCATGTTTTCATCAAAAATTTTCTTGATAGCATTAAACTCCATCAATGAGTAACCATGATCTCTTTTTTCACCCCATCTTTGGGTGAATTATGTCTCTATTTCCTCCCAATTATTAATTGATCCATTCGGCAAACCTTTAAACCATTTTCTTGCCTCTCCATTCAAAGACTGTACAAAAAGTCTCATCACTACATCAAGATGTTCTAAATTTAGGTTCTCAGAAGAAGTGCAAAACAATGGCAAGTTTTGTTCTGTAGTCACTTCATCTTCAACAGTAAAACGAGGAAGTAACTTGAGATATTCTTGGGGCATGGCATTCAAAGGTTGTGGAATATCTAGCGGTGCATACCTGTTCATTAAGAAAGCAGGGGCGGCCATGTTTATGCCTAATTTAACCACTCCTTGAGTAGGTGGGGTTTGTGAACCAGTTGTGAATGTGGATGAATGGAGTGAAACAAATGATATGGGAAGGGGTTGATGAACAATAGCAGAAGAACCAGACACTGTATTTGTTTGAGCTTGTGTGAATGTAAATGAAACAGAATTAAAAGATTGTTCTTATAACTTTGGTTCTTGAAAATGTATTGGTGGGGAAAAGGATTCTTGTTCCAATAAAGTGAGTTTCTGGGAAATATCCTTATATGAAGGGTTATGTGAACTGCTGCCAGGTGCAAAGTAGTGTATGATCAGGTGTAAAAGGGGTTTTTGGTTTCTGAGCCTTTTTAGAAACCAATTTTTCAAGATCTAACATAATAGGAGCTTTCTGTTGCGAGGTGCCTGACCTCATATCATGAGGCCTTTTATACCGCAGAATTATGGAATAAAAACACAGCATGATATTTCCTCCTCTCTGAATAACCAGAGGAAATATAACAAAACCCAAGGAATGAACTTCGGTTCTTCGTCCTCCGCAACGGTGCCAAAAAATGTTGTATAAGAAAAAATCCCTTGGCTGTGGTAAGGAATCAGTGCTCAAGAAATTTATATATATATGTCATAGAAATATTATATCAAATGGTCTTTGCTTAAACACCTTCAAAAATTAATTATTAAAACCCTCAAGAATCTGATGCAATAAATTCTTCACAATGTTGTTATCTGCTAATATTAATTGGAGTAATAAGAAGAACATGAAGGAAGCTCAAACTGATATGCTGGTAAATATAATCTATCACTTTAAACTTCAGAAGAATTTTATGTGATAGGAATAGTTAAAATGAAGGAGCGCCCATTAAGGATATTTAACTCTTATTCACATATGTAAAAAGAGACCCGTGGCTACATTACTTCATTTTATTCATAGAAGGAAAAAGACAGAATGGAAACTGGAAAACATATCAACAACAGAAGATGCAAGAAAATTGATCTTTCATTCATTAATCATCAGAAATTGAGTACAAAATTTAAAGTAGTCCAAATTTCCAAAACTTGGAACCTTTTCCTTTCTTCTCTTTCTCTTTAAATACAATGTAAAATCAGTTTGTAACTGCTGAAACTACTCCTAACTGCTCAAACTAATTGAAAATTATTAAACTACCCATTACATATCATCAAAATTTATTATTACAATCGAAATCTCCTAATAGAGATAAAATAAAACTTAAACTTTAATCTATTTGCTGAATGTGAATTGGCCCCGTTGCTACTACATTCTCCTGATTGGCTGACTTGTCTTTCTTTGATGACGAGGGATCGTTGGGTAGAAAAACCATCCAAGCTCTGCGTTTCTTCCACACTTCAATATTTGTCTTAGGAGAGTTAATTAGCTTGTGGTACTCCAACCTAAAGGTAGTGATCTTGTTGAATGTTGGTCACTCTGTAAATAAGGTCTTCACCATCCATAATAGCTGAAAATGCCTCTGCATAAAGTTAATAATTATTTCTCCTTTTAGGATCTAAGTCTTCTCATGAGTATTATCCACCTTACTTTTTGCCAATACCAATAATGGTTCATAATAATCCCATGATAAAATACTACCTTTAATGTCCCAACATGATGGCAATCCTACTCGAGCTCTTTTGTCATACAGATTGTCAAATATGTTCACTGCTTCCTTAATTTCTGTCAACTTCTTCTCAGTAATCTTCCTGTAAGTATTTTTAACAATCAATTTGTTACTCTACAGCTTACATGATCCTATCTTCATTATCATTTTCTTCTAACTGCTTATCAGTCTTTGAATCAATGAAATCATAAACGTTTTTGCCCATATGGCTCTATTAATAGCCTTCTACTTGTCTGCCATAACTTGCACCTCAAAATCTCTGACAATGATTTTCTCTTCTGACACAATAGTCAAAGATCCCTAAGCTACTCTCATTTCTTAAATGATTTCATTCCAAATGATATATTTAGCCTGTATCAAAGTTATGTTTCCTTCAATTTCTCCTTCAAGCTCTTGATTTCAGCATTAACTGTTTGACAATCTACCCTGTATTTATCAATTTCTCCATCCTTGTCCTGCATTATTTTTGTTACTGTCTCCAGATCATTTTGTGCCTCTTTGAGATATTTCTCTGCCACTTTCATTTCAGTGTTCAATTGGGATAGTTGTGCTATTGGATCATCATTTCCAGATGGAAAAATCATGGTGCAGGAATGGTAATCAATCTAGTTTGCAGTGTCAGTACAGTCTCCTTCAACTTGGAAATTTCTTCTTCCTTTTGTAAGAGTTGCTGAAGAAGGATTTCTTTTTCATTTTCCACTTCTACCACCTCTACTGCCTAGAAACCTCCCCTGTAGGTAACTTAAACTTTTTTTCAAGACATAAATCTTTGATTCTGCACTTTTTAACCATTTTTGCACAGCAGACCTGTCATTTGGATCTACTCCAATCTTCACAATTGCTTTCTTTAGTTCTTCATTTTGTATTTTTAAAGCCCTGGAGTTGGCTTTCTCCAATTTCAGTTGCTTGATCACCTTCCCAAACATGTTCTCTGCCTTAAGGGCCATTGCATTAGTTTTGGTAAAATCATTCACTATCAATCAACTTGTTTGCATGTGTAAATTTACTTTATCAAGCAAAGGAATATTTCTCACATCAATAATTAAATTTACAGTATTGAAATTATTTGATGACCCTATAGTAATATCAGAGGGGTGAGAAATAGCAATATTAAACTGATCTTTTTCAAGATCCATGGTAGTCAAAAATCATTTTTGGTATGGGGTTATTTGATAATTGGCATGTGCCACCATGCTAGCCTTCATCCTTTGATTTCATTCAACAATTTGAGAAAATACTTGTTTAATCAAAGGTATTTTCTCTTGTGCATCTTGATGTCTTCTTGGTGAGGTTGGAACATTCTATTCATCTCCCAGTTGAAGTGAGAAACCAGGTTGAGCACCCGTTATGTCTTCATTGAATTTTGTCCTCTTCTCGGCTCTCTGCTCTTCCTCTTCTGAATCAACAACTGCTTCTTTACTCCTCTTGTTTGATTTCTCATATATGATAGGAGTCTATATATTATAGCCAACAGAAACTACAAAACCCTTATTTGATAGCTCCTCTATGTCAGGTCCGCTTTCATGAAAAAATGCTGAGTAACCATTTTCAACTCTCCTATTTGAAATTAATTTATGGGGGTCATAGGCCCACTTATCTCCTAACAGTAACTTCATTCCATCTAACATCATATTAATCTCATCAGTTTCTTGTCTCATGTTGACTATAAACGGACCCACAGACATAGGTAACTTAAACATATGCCCCTTTTCATAGGTACAAAATGTATTTGGTCAACATTCAAACTCTGCCTATTGAACTCTAAGTCAAAATAATCCCATAGGCACAAATGTAGGAAGCCTATATGGTTCTACCCCAGCCCCGTAAAGTCTAATCTCTAGGTGGTCTTCATAAACATACCAATCTCTAAATTTACAATTTGTCCCCAACTACAGAAATTCTTGAGCCTTTGGCAAGAAACATGGGGGAGAAACCGCATTCAAAATATTATATGCAGTAGACATGAAATGATTTGCAAAATCAAACAGACCCTCCTCATTTTGTTCCTCTCTTACTACATCAGTCCAAAACACTACTGACTACCTCTTTTTATTTACATCCATGATATTTAACCCCAAATGCAAGAATTATTCCACATTTTGATATAAAAAGAGATAAATGATAAGAGAAGGGAACCTGAATGACCCAATGAGTGATAAACTCATGAGTTGATTATTGACAACTTCTTGCCAATATGAAGGAATATCCAGCACTACTATGGACTTAATCATCAATGAAAATAGTCCCAAAACTGATTTGTCAAATATGTTGTTGTCCTCTTTTCCCAATATCTTTGTAATACACCTCAGCACCGGCCAAACTTCTGCATCAAAAACTTCTATGGAAAATTCTTTACTGTCAGGTGAAAACCACTTCATATCTCGCCTCAAGAAGAAGGAAAACTGAGTGAATTCTTGACTTGCAAGACTATCATAATGTGATGCCAATGACTCGTCAGTGAATTGAACATAAGATTCTGACTCTGGGTAACATAAGGCTTGACCAATTAACAGAGCTGAGACTTTTAAAACACTCTCTCCTAGACAATTCATTACAAAACATTTTCCAGGGTACATAACAGATACTAGCCAGTGCACAAACTCAGGAAAAAGGTGCGTTCTAGGGATACATGAAGACAGTACCCATGACTTGACCATGGCAGAGAAAATTGGACATGCTTTGTCATTTAGACAGGCCTGTTGATAAAATTGGAGGTGTTCTAAAGAGAAAATAGTGTCTCGGACATCCCTCTCAGTGTCCATGAGAGGAATATGGCTGGATGAACAGGAAAGGGATGAACGCTTAGCCATAATTCTTCTTAGGGTGGCGAACAACAATGGAAGACACTAGTGCAATTAGTTTGACAAATACAGAGGAATAACATTAGCCTTGTAAAAATAAGAATCGGTTTAAATAGATGGCACGGGGTTTATAAATTAAATGTTGAGTTGATGCGCTAAAGACCATTCAGTACCGTGACGTGGCTGAAAGTTGTCACCAAATAATAGCTTGCGTCACTACGAGAGGCCTCAATGGTACGAAGCGCTCATCAAGGTCCTGCCCCCGCAGTTAATCCAGACCGTAGAACTTGATTGGCCGATTAGTCAACTGCGGAGGCACCCTTCCCGTTAACCCGTGTGTTGAATGTGACCATAGGTTGTAGCCTTTATCTCCTGACAAGAAAATCTTCGGATCCCGCTCACATACTTGCTTGATAATTAACTAAAGCATTGGGATCTACCTTCTCGAATCTTCTAAATTATTGAAATTTAAATTTACAAAAAGCATTACGGTTTTAGTTAAAGTATAGGAAACTTCTACTTTAACATATATTTTTATATTTTTCTTTTTTTTCGTATTTTCGAAAAATTAAAATAAAGGATATTGAAAATGAGCCAAAACATCTGGCTCCACCTAGGGATAGTGTTTTTTGCCACAAAATGCTAAGAACTACAGATTATTGCCTTCACTTCGGGCATGGAGTCAATTTTTTTTTGATGAAATATGAACAATGAGAAATCCAAAAATGTACAATGGTGTACCATAACATCTCAATGTTGGAAATAATGTTTGAGATACTACCCATTCATGGGCATCTCTACTATTTCTCCATCAATATTCTCCAGAATAAATGTGTTGTTTGATCTAACTTCAACAATATTGTATGGGCCATACCAGAGTGGGTCAAACTTACCATGCTTTCCCTTCTCTTCTCTTTTGGTATCCCGTCTTAATACCAAATCACCAGTTTGAAAAATAATCTCTTTTTCTTTTCTATCAAAAATGGACTTCATCTTTTCTTGGTAGGTGATCAAATTTTCTCTGACTCTATTCTTTCTCTCACTTGATTCTATAACCTTATTCAGTCTTCTCACCAATTCATTAGGTTCTTCTTGTGCTTCTTGAAGAAAATAAATCACTGGTCTAGCCAACTGAGTAGGACATAAGGCTTGAGTTCCGTAAACCAGTTCATAAGGGGACTTACCTATAGATATTCTAGTAGTCACTTGTACTGCCCAAAGAGCAAATGTCAATTTTGAATCCCAGTTTTTCTGATTTTCATTAATTGTCTTCTTCAAAATCTTGACCAATGTCTTGTTAGAATATTCAGCTAACCCATTCCCTTGAGGATGATATGTTGTAGAATGAGATAGAATGACATTATATGTTTGACAAAAATTAATGAACCTAACTGAATTGAATACTTAGGAATTATTAGTTACAATATTGATTGGACAACCAATCATGCTGAAGATGTTTTCTTCTAGAAACTTCATTACTACCCAGTCATTAGCCTTTCTTGTAGGTATTGCCTCTACCCACTTTGTGAAATAGTCAGTGG
This sequence comes from Pinus albicaulis, assembly GCA_034641835.2. NCBI lineage: Eukaryota > Viridiplantae > Streptophyta > Pinopsida > Pinales > Pinaceae > Pinus > Pinus albicaulis. The sequence continues at coordinate 1,292,077,267 of CM076580.1, forward strand.
CAGTCAAAAACCATTTGAACTATCCACTTGATGGTGGATTAATTTCCCCAATAAAATCTAATCCCCATTGCCTAAAGGGTTCTTCAATAAACACTGGGAGAAGAGGTACAGGAGCCAACCTTTTCTTTTCTGCAAATAACTGACATTTCTGGCAGTTTCTAGCCAGTTTGTATACACCAGCAAACAAGGGGGGCCAGTAAAAACCTGATTTGAGGATTTTATGAGCAGTAACCTTCCAACTATAATGACCTCCACATAAATTCTCATGATATTCTTTTATAACTTCCATTGATTCACCTTCTGTCAAACACAACAACAAAATGGCAGCAAGATCCTTCTTATATAACTTAGCATCAATTATGACATATGGCTGAGATTTGAGCTTAAGAGATCTGTACTTTGTTTTGTTCAGTGAGGCTGGACAAGAGAAAAAACATAAGTAATGAACAATATCCTTATACCAATCAGAGCACAGGAACTTGTATTTAATTGTTTCCTTTTTACTGCTCTGACTCCTTTCATCAATAACTTCATCTAAAGGTGCCAGCAAATTAATCCCCAAAGCTTGAAAATTTGACTCTATCAACAGTTTTTCCAAACCTTGACCTTTGACCAATTTGGTAGGTTTGATATCTAAGTCATACTCTTGGATTTTAGCTATCAATTTTCCTCTTTTACCTTCCACGTCACTTTGCAATAACACATCTTTCACAATAGAGTTAGGCACATAAGCAACTATCTGATACTGCAGCACATAAGTCCTGAATGCTTTTAATGCTTTAAATAAAGCTTACACCTGTTTTTACAAAATTTTATATTTAAGTTCAACATCCCTGAGAACTTTACTGAAAAATTCCACAGGTTGTTCTTTGCCCTCTTCATTCTTCTGCAAAAACACAACAGCAATGGTAGTAGGTGATACAAATGAAAATATTTGAAAAGCCTTTTGATAATCTAGACCGATCAGAACTGGAGCTTCTTGAAGGGCTTCTTTAATCCTACCAAAGGATTCTCTAGGTTCCTTGTCAAACTTTACTTATGCATTCTTCTTCAGCATATCTTTCAGCATAATTTGGACAAATCTTCTCAAGAAATTTATCTTTCCCAGAAACCTCTGAATATCCATTTTACACCTAGGCAAGGGAATTTTCTGAATAGCTTCTACTCTTGCTGGATCAATTTTTACTCCCTGATTTGAAACTATATGTCCTAACAGCTTTCCTTCTTCCAAGGCAAATAAAGATTTTTTGGGATTCAATGACAATCCAAATTTTCTACATTTCAGGAAAGCCTTCTGTAAATTCTCCAAGTGTTCATCATCTGAACCTGAAAAAATGGTCAGATCATCCAAATATATAATTAAAAACTTATCACCCACAAATGCTATGTCCATTACCTGCTAAAAATTGGCACCTATGTTCATTAGAAAAAATGGCATTCTCGCATACATGACCGTTCCCCAGGGTGTGGTAAAAGTTGTTTTCTTCTCATCTTCTTTCTCAACCCCCACCTTATTGTACCCAGAGAAACCATCAACCATAAAAAATCTATATTCTTCTGTCACTTTCCATAAAACATAGTCCATATTGGGCAAAGGATAAATGTATTTAAGTGATGCCCTGTTTAAATTCCTGAAGTCAACACATAACCTTATTTCTCCATTATTTTTTGTCACAGGGACTAGGGTAGAAACCTAGTCTGAACATCTAAGTGGGACTATAATTTTTTCCTGCAGCAATTTCGTCACTTCCTTTTCAATTGGAGCAAGGAGCAATGGATTGATCTATCTAAGTTTTTGTCTGTGAGGCTTAATCCCATCCTTCAAGGGTATCTCGTGCTGAATAATATCCAGGTCATATATCTTCAAATCCCCATAGGACCATGCAAACACACCTATATATTTTTTTAAAAGGTCAATGTACCTTTCTTTATAATTCTTAGGGACACCCTTGAATAACTTGACAAACTTAGGCTCCTGTTGAGTTCCCAGATTAAAATATTTCATCTCACCCTCTTGAGGTACCTTCTTTGGATCCAGTGCTATATCATTTGACTCAAACAATATTTCAAGAGTAACTAATCCTTTGGGCAATATATTATCTTTCAACTGGATTATTTTCTGATCACCTATTGTTTGCTTAAGATTTTTCAAGTCTTCATTCTGATCAATCTATTCACTTTCTTGATCTATTTCAATATCTTCAAAATTTTCAATCATGGTCATAAAATGATTTATCTTCTCATCATCTTCAAAAACCTGCTAGTGCTTAACGTTGTCAAGAATAGAGGGTCTATGCCTTAGTTCAATCTCATACCTCAGTTTCGGATTTATAGATGGCTTGAAATGACTAGCTCCAACTACCACTAAATCTGCCATTCTCTTTTCTTCTCTTGGAATGAATTGAAGGTTCAAAGCTTCAAAATCATTCTCAATCAAGTCCCGTACTTCATTCCTATATGATATCAACCTTGGATGTTTGGTTTGACAAAGGTTTTTAATATGTCTTATAATCAACTCAAAATCACCAAAAATAGAAATGCATTGGATTCCCATTTATTTAGCAGTTTGAAGACTTAAAATTAATGGCTTATACTCAACTACATTATTTGTTGATTCAAATTCAAGCTTAAAAGAAAAAGGTAAAAGATTACCTTTTAGGAGATATCAGTAAAAATGCAGCTCTCGTGCCATATTTTGAATAGGCACCATCAAAATAACACTTCCAAATATTGTTTGAAACCATCTCATTATGTACAATTGCTTAAGAGAGATGTTTCTCTGAGTCTTCAGCAAATTCTGCATCTTCATGCAACATAAAATAGGAAATATCTTCTTTTTCTTGACCATAAATAGGGGAATTTCCTGCATCTTTCTTTGTGGTAGTTTTAACAAATCTTGTTTCTCTATATAATCTTCTTTCTTCCCCATTAAACACTAGAATTATAGCATATGTGAAGTCCAGTTTTAAAACTCCTCCAAGCTTCAGTCCCCAAGATCTGGACAAAAGCATACCAAACCTAGATAGAATATTTGTGACCACTACATTCATCATGATACTTTTGGCTAGAATTTGGGCCAGGGATACCACCATGTCTTTGATAAGCCCAACACACTTCACCCTTTTTGAATCAAATGAATATAGGTCTCTATAGGGTTTAGTAATTTGTAAATTCAGTTCTTTCATTATAGATAATGGCATGAGATTATGTCAAGTACCTGAGTCTAGCATACAATTATGAAGAATAAAATCATGAAGAAGCAGTGATATATAAAATGGGGGAACAGAAGAATCTACCTCTTCCACGTGAGGACCAAAAGTGACCACGGGTTTTTCCTCTTGTAAATTCACAGTATCGCCAATGTCATTAGACTAAGAAAGATTAATGAATTTCATAATGAATTATGCAATTTCCTTATTGTAACCCCGTGTCTTGGCTAGCTCAAGAAGGGGTACTTGGATTTTGACCTTTTCTAGCTCTTTGGATAAAGTGAAAGCTTGATTTTGTTTAAAAATATTCTCAGGTTCTTCTTGATTTTTGCTAGGATTAGAAACCTATTCAGGCACAGTAATGACCTTCTCCAAATTACTAGTATCAATAGACTTGTTTTGGTAAGTCTTAGCCTATTTCATTTCTGTTCCACTTACTGGATTCATAGGTTGTTTCCCTTTATTTGATTGTTTTACTGAGTTCTTTGAATATGGAGTCACCATAGAAGAAGGAATTGTCTCTTTCTTTTGTTATTCATCATCTTGCATCCTTGATCTCTTTATTGATCTTAAATCATATTTCTTATGCAACTCTACTTGCTTAAAGTCTGTAAATTGTTTACAATAATCATCCATCTCTTCTTGGTCAAAGGGCACCTCAGCTTCAGTGTATTCTTCTTCACATTCTTCCTCTTCTTCATCTTCTTTCATGTACATGGCACATATCTGACCTTAAACTTCCCTTTGATCATCTTCAGTAGACTGTGAGGGTGTTGCTTCTATATACAATGGTGTGTGAACTTGATCTTGATCTTTTCTCTCTCTCTGCAAGATTTGCAGGGGTTTTTTTCTAAATTGGGGATTGATAACTCCTATGTTTTGTTGTGCAGGACTTTGGGAGTGTTTACTCTCTAAATCCATCTTCACTAACTTATTTGAAAAATTCTTGATAACCTTTTTCATGTCATCAATCCTCTGATCCTATGGTGATTCTTCTTTGGCCTTGCCTTTCTCTTGCATTGACTACTTTTCTTGTGTTTTCCCAGCAGCAGTCATATTTGCTTCAAACTCCAAAGCATTAGTTTGGATTTTTTCAAGGTTAAGAGATCTCCTCTCTCTTAAAGTGAAACTAAAATATGACACAAAAGCTCCAGCAAAAACTACTCTGCCAGGAAACTATTATACAATTTGTTGAATCTTTTAATAAAATCAGTTATATTTTCATTAGAATTTTTTTTGATAGCATTAAATTCTGTCAATGAGTAACCATGATCTATTTTTTCACCCCATATTTGGGTGAATTGTGTCTCTAATTCCTCCCAATTATTAATTGAGCCATTCGGAAAACCTTTAAACCATTTTCTTGCCTCTCCATTCAGAGACTATACAAAAACTCTCATCACTACATCAAGATGTTCTACATTTAGATTCTCACCATAAGTGAAAAACAATGGCAAGTGTTGTTCTGCAGTCACTTCATCTTCACCAGTAAAATGAGGAAGTAACTTGAGATATTCTGGGGCATGGCATTCATAGGTTGTGGAAGATTTAGTGATGCATACATGTTCATTAAGAAAGAAGGGGCTGCAATGTTTATGCTTGGGTTAACTGCTCCTTGAGTAGGTGGGGTTTGTGAACCAGTTGTGAATGTGGATGAATAGGGTGAAAAAACTAATATGGGAAGGGGTTTATGAACAATAGAAGAAGAACCAGAAACTGTATTTGTTTGAGATTGTGTGAATGTAAATGAAACAGACTCAAAAGATTTTTCTTCTAACTTTGGTTCTTGAAAATGGACTGGTGGGGAAAAGGATTCTTGTTCTGATAAAGTGAGTTTCCAGGAAATATCCTTAGATGAAGGGTTATTTGAACTGCTGCCAGGTGCAAGTAGTGTAGGATCAGGTGTAAAAGGCATTTTTGGTTTCTGAGCCTTTTTAGAAACCAATTTTTCAGGATCTATTAGAATAGCAGCTTTCTGTTGCGAGGTGTCTAACCTCATATGAGGCCTTTTATACGGCAGAATTATGGAATAAAAACACAGCCTGATATTTCCTCCTTTCTGAACAACCAGAGGAAATATAACAAAACTCATGGAATGAACTTTTCTTCTTCGTCCCCGACAGCTGCACCAAAAATTTTTGTATCTTATGAAATAATCCCTTGGCTGTGGTAAGGAATCAATGCTCAAGACATATATATATATATATATATATATATATATATATATATATATATATATATATATATATATATATATATATATATATATGTCATTTAAATATTATATCAAATGGTCTTTTCTTAAACACCTTCATAAATTAATTATTAAAACCCTCAAGAATCTGATGCAATAAATGCTTCACAATGTCGTTATTTGCTAATATTAATTGGAGTGATAAGAAGAACATGAAGGAAGCTCAAACTGATATGCTAGTAAATATAATCTATCACTTTAAACTTCAGAAGAATTTTATGTGAGAGGAATAGTTAAAATGAAGGAGCGCCCATTAAGGATATTTAACTCTTATTCAAATATGTAAAAAGAGACCCACAACTATAGTACTTCATTTTATTCATAGAAGGAAAAAGACAGAATGGAAACTGGGAAACATATCAACAACAACAGATGCAAGAAACTTGATCTTTCATTCATTAATCATGAGAAATCGAGTACAAAATTTGCAGTAGTCCAAAGGTCCAAAACTTGGAACCTTTTCCTTTCTTCTCTTTCTCTTTAAATACAATGTAAAAGCAGTTTGTAACTGTTGAAACTACTCCTAACTACTAAAACTACTTGAAACTTCTTAAACTACCCATTACATATCATCAAAATGTCTTATTACAATCAAAATATCTTAATAGAGATAAAATAAAACTTAAACTCTAATCTATTTGCTGAATGTGAATTGGCCCCACTGTTGCTACATTCTCCTGATTGGTTGATTTATCTTTCTTTGATGATGAGGGATCATTGGGTAGAACAGCCATCTAAGCTCTACATTTCTTCCACACTTCAATGTTTGTCTTAGGATAGTTAATCAGCTTGCGGTACACAACCTAAAGGTAGTGATCCTGTTGAATGTTGGTCGCTTTGTAAATAAGGTCTTCACCATCCATAATAGCTGAAAATGCCTCTGCAGAAAATTAATAACTATTGCTCCTTTTAGGATCTAGGTCTTCTCATGATTATTATCCACCTTACTTTTTGCCAATACCAATAATGGTTCATAATAATTTCATGATAAAATACTACCTTTAAGGTCTTAGCATGATGGCAATCCTGCTCGAGCTCTTTTGTCATACAGATTGTCAAATTCGTTCACAGCTTCCTTAATTTCTGCCAACTTCTTCTCAGTAATCTTCCTGTAAGTATTTTTAACAATAAATTTGTTAATATCTACAACAGAAAGGATCCTATCTTTACTATCAATTTCTTCTAACTCCTAATCAGTCTTTGAATCAATGAAATCAATAAAAAAAATTTCCCATATGGCTCTGTTAATAGTCTTCTGCTTGTATGCCATAACCTGCTCCTGAAAATCTCTGAAAATGCTTTTCTCTTCTGACACAATAATCAAAGATCCCCAAGTTTCTCTCGTTTCTTCAATGATTTCATTCCAGATGATATATTTAGCCTGTATCAAAGTTATGTTTCCCTTCAATTTCTCCTTTAGGCTGTTGATTTCAGCATTAGTTGTTTGACAATCTTCCCTGTATTTATCAATTTCTCCATCCTTGGCTTGCATTATTTTTGTTACTGTCTCCAGATCATTTTGTGCCTTTTTGAGACATTTCTCTTACATTTTCAGTTTAGTGTTAAATTGGGATAGATTTGTTGTTGGATCTTCATTTCCAGATGGAAAAATGATGGTGCAGGAATGGGAATCAATCTGGTTTTTCAGTGTCAGTACACTCTCCTTCAACTTAGAAATTTCTTCTTCCTTCTGTAAGAGCTACTAAAGAAGGCTTTATTTTTCACTTTCCACTTCTTCCACCTCTGATGCCATAGAATGCTCCCCTGTAGGTAACTTCAACTTTTTCTTCAACACAGAAATCTCTGATTCTACACTTTGTAACAATTTTTACACAGCAGACTTGTCATTTGGATATACTCCAATCTTCACAATTATCTTCTTGAGTTCTTCATTTTGTGTTTCTAAAGCCCTGGAGTTGGCTTTCTCCAATTTCATTTGCTTTATCACCTTCCCAAGAATGTTCTCTGCCTTAAGATCCATTGCATTAGTTTTGGTCAAATCATTCACTATCAATTGACCTGTTTGCATGTGTAAATTTACTTTATCAAGCAAAGGAAGCTTTCTCACACCAACAGTTACATTTACAGTATTGAAATTATTTGATGACCCTATAGTCATATCAGAGGGGTGAGAAAGAGAAATCTTAAACTGATCTTTTTCAAGATCCATGGCAGTCAACAATCTTGTTTGGTCTGGGGTTATTTGATATTCGGCTTGTGCCTCCATGCTAGTCTTCATCCTTTTATTTCTTTCAGCAATTTGAGCAAATACTTGCTTAATCAAAGGTATTTTCTCCTGTGCATCTTCGTGTCTTCTTGGTGAGGCTGGAAAATTTTATTCATCGCCCAGTTGAAGTGAGAAACCAGGTTGAGCACTTATTATGTCTTCATTGAATTTTTTCCTCTTCTTGACTCTCTGCTCTTCGTCTTCTGAATCAACAACTGCTTATTTACTCCTCTTGCTTTATTTCTCAAATATGATAGGATTTTGTATATTAGAGCCAACAAAACCTGCAAAATCCTTATTTTCTAGCTTCTCTATGTCAAGTCTACTTTCATGAACAAATGTTGAGTAACCATTTTCAAATCTCCTATTTGAAATTAGTTTATGGGGGTCATAGGCCCACTTATCTCCTAACAGTATGTGCATTCCATCTAACATCATATTAACCTCATCAACTGCTTGTTGCATGTTGATTATAAACAAACCCACAGACATAGGTAACTTAAATATATGCCCCTTTTTCATAGGTACAAAATGTATTTGGTCAAAATTCAAACTCTGCCTAATGAACTCTAAGGCAAATAATCTCATAGGAACAAATGTAGGAAGCCTTTATGGTTCTACCCCAGCCCCATAAAGTCTAATCTCTGAGTGGTCTCCATAAACATACCAATCTGCAAATTTACAATTTGTCCCAAACTGTAGAAATTCTTGAGCCTTTGGCAAGAAACATGGGGGAGAAATCCCATTCAAATTCTTATATGTAGTAGATATGAAATGATTTTCAAAATCAAACGGACCCTCCTCATTTTGTTCCTCTCTTACTACATTAGTCCAAAACACTACTGACTACTTCTTTTTATTTACATCCATGATATTTAACCCCAAATGCAAGAATTATTCCACATTTTGATATAAAAAGAGATAAATGATAAGAGAAGGGAACCTGAATGACCCAGTGAGTGATAAACTCATGAGTTGAGTATTGACAACTTGTTGCCGATATGAAGGAATATCCATCACTACTCACGGCTTCATCATCAATGCAAACAGTCCCAGAACTAATTTGTCAATTATGTTGTCATCCTCTTTTCCCAATATCTTTGAAATACACCTCAGCACGGGCCAAACTTCTACATAAAAAACTTCTATGGAGAATTCTTTACTGTCAGGTGCAAACTGCTTCGTATCTAGCCTCAGGAAGAAGGAAAACTGAGTTAATTCTTGACCTGCAAGACTCTCATAATGTGTTGCCAATGACTCGTCAGTGAATTGAACATAATATTCTGACTCTGGGTAACATAAGGCTTGACGAATTAATAGAGCTAAGACTTGTAAAACATTCTCTCCTAGAAAATTCATTACAAAACATTTTCCAGGGTACATAACAGATACTAGCCAGTGCACAAACTTAGGAAAAAGGTGCATTCTAGGGATACATGCAGACAGTACTCCTGACTTGACCATGGCAAAGAAAATTGGACATGATTTTTCATTTAGACAGACTTGTTGATAAAATTGGAGGTGTTCTAAAGAGAAAACAGTGTCTCGGATATCCCTCTCAATGTCCATGAGGGGAATATGGTTGGATGAAACGGAAAAGGATGAACTCTTAGCCATAATTCTGCTTAGGGTGGAAAACAACGATAGGGTGGAGAACAAAAATGGAAGACACTGGTGCAATTAGATTGACAAATACTGAGGAATAACATTATCCTTGTGAAAAGAATAACCGGTTTAAATATATGGCGTGGGGTTTATAAATTAAATGCTGAGTTGACGTGCTAAATACTGTTAAACGGTACCATGACGTGGTTGAAAGTTGTCACCAACTAACAGCTTGCATCACTGCAGGAGGCCTCAAAGGTACGGAGCGCTCATCAAGGTCATGCCCTCGTATTTAATCCAGACTATAGATCTTGATCGGCCAATCAGTCAATGGGGTCAACTGTGGAGGCACCCTTCCCGTTAACCTATGTGTTGAATGTGCCTGCAGGTTGCTGCCTTTATCTCCTGATAAGAAAATCTTCGGATCCCACTCACATACTTGCTCGATAATTAACTAAAGCATTGGGACCAACCTTCTCGAATCTTATAAAGTATTAAACTTTAAATTTACAAAAAGCATTACAGTTTTAGTTAAAATATAAGAAACTTCTACTTTAACATATATTTTTATATTTTTCCGTATTTTTTGTATTTTCGAAAAAATAAAATAAATGATATTGTAAATGAGCCACAATAGAACCCAAGCTTGGGGTTTTTCACCCATCAGTATTTGGGCCAAAATCATAAATAATTTGAGCATGTGAAAATTTGAGGTGCTATAGCTTGGCGTGGTGATTCCAATGCTTCGAAGATCATTCAAACTAGATATATATATATATATATATAACTTGAGATGTGAATTTTTGAATATGTTGTGTGGGCTTGGTCAAGGTCATCCTAGTAGTTGGAGACATTATGATAGCTAGACAAGCCCTCCACAAGAATTCGTTGGAGCCACATGAAAGGATATAAATGTAGAAATTATATATAATATGCATGTATATATCCGGACTCTCCAAATCTCACAATATTTATCTTCTTGCAAAATACATAATCCTTTCACTATAATTCTTGCGCAAATTTAATCAACAATTGCAAAACACATGAAGCAATAAAAATACACATAACACAGTTGTTTAATGGGAAAGCCTAAAGCTAAAAACCCCAACTATATATTATGTAACATGGAGATCATATGACAATCTCATACAAATATACAAAGCTTATCACAAGCTCTCAGCACAGTACAATCGTCATACACTAATCAGGACCAATCTTGCAAATCCATGCAGCGATCTTTGCCTCCTGCTAGCTTGCCTCCACTGTGCAATCCAAGCTAATTACAAGGACCAATTCAATGTAATCCCACTCTCATTGACTGCGTGATTATCTTTGGAAACTCCAATGTATATGTAGATGCAATTCATGCATCACGAATAGTCACAACTGATAGTCCATCTTGCCCTTTCACCAATCTCTTCATTGGTCTCCACTGAAACTGCCATGCACTATAGTTAACTGCTGTATTGTTTAGTTGATTAATGAGTTATTATTTGTGAATTAGTTAACTAATTAATTCACTCCACTCTCGCTAGTGTATCATTTAGTTAGACTAGATACAACTAGCTCAACTGAGTCTAACTGAGTTAAACTGAATACAACTCCATGAACTACTTCTACAACTCCACCAAACTCTGTCACATGAGTTCTAACTAAAGTCCTCCATGCAATAGCTCCACTTAACCCTCAGGAATAGTGTAATTCCTTCTGTCAGCTCCTGTGCCACATCTATACACTTAACTGAAGTGCTCCAAGAGAATAAGATAATGTTTAGAGTCCAAATATTATTAAGAGCTAGTCATATTCGACATATCTATTTTTAGACTGGCAATCTAAAAACAGATTCCACCCAATATGTCTAAAAATAGAAGTCCATCTATTTTTACAACTTGACCAACCATCCAAAAATAGCATCCCGCAACTCATAGAATATGATCAACATGTCTAAAAATAGACTTTGCACCAAAAATCACTTGTGTGGGCCCCACCTAGTTTAGGTGATTATTTTCCAACTAGGATCAGGATTGATGTTTCAAGATGCCTCCTTGACTGTTTCTTGTTGCAATATTCAACAATAAATTAGATTCATGTGTGAGTCATTTGAGCATCCAAGAACATCAAATCAAGTCATCACTTCATTTGAATTGGTCGTAGGAAAAGGAGGACAGAGCATAGAGGATTAGGGTTGTTTTGGGTAGGATTATTCTTCACAAAAATTCTAAGCTAATTGCAGGAGAAGGCCATTGTAAAAGAGATGGTTTAATGGTTGTTTGGAGGTGTAGGATTTCTATGTGGTGCTTATGTTTGAGGGCCGTAGAGATTGTTTCATTGCAGGGGGGTCGAGAGGCCTATTAAGGTATGTTGAAGACTATTGAAGGGTGCCATGGAGATATGGAGTAATTTTGGGTAGAAAGGAGAGGGATGGGAGGACTAAACTCTTCCTAGGAGGCAGTCCTAAACACAAGGAAATTAGGACAACTAGACTGAAAACCTTGGAGGAAGTCTGAAAGGTGGAACCAAACTTATATTTAAGAAGAAAAATCCTTAAAAACAGGTATGTTATAATGTGTTTGGGGTTGATTTGATGTTAGGGATCATGTCCTAGTGTGGACAGCGTTTAGGAGCCAGTGGGTGAAATTTGGAGGACTTTTAGTGGAGCTCAAAATTCCACCCTAGGAGAAGAACTTGCAGTGAATTATTGGGTGTCATTGATCTGGTGGATGGCAGTGTGTTGGCTACCCAAAGTAGCCCTAGACTAGCAATATTGAAGTGACGAAGATAGCTAAATATTGGGTGAATTTTGGAGCCTTATGAGTAGCTCTTTGATGGACGAAAGAGGCTACTAGAAGGTAGATTTGAGCTCAAGTATTGGCCAACCTAGAGAGAAGATTGGATCAGCCTGTGTACATGTAGCAAAAGTGACTTACAACAGTGTTAGGTGGCATCCCTCCTAGAGTCTCTATATGTTGTCCTTTGAAGGACTAAGAAGGGACTACAGAGAAGTATGGAAGCGAAGGATCGACGGGATGAGATATGACATAGAAGCTGCAACAAATATTTTCATTGTATCTTGTATTCTATATATTGTTATATTATTTAGATTGGTTTAATATAGTGAAGATTGGTTTGTAAATTATTGTACAATTTTGTTAAAAAATGTGTATACTTGTGCATATGTGATTTACTAATTTATAATTTCCTCCATGAAAAGTTGTTCTGGATGAGATTCTTGGTTTGGTAGCTTTAATGATTTTAAGACTCTAAGCTAGACCCAAGATCGTGGAAATTCAACAACATGTTTTCCATGTGTTTGACGAAATGTATAGTGTATTCCAAGTAGTCTAGGTCAAGTTTCTGATTTAAGATTGAATGTTTAGCTTTGTTGTCACGTGAATTACAATTCTGGAAAGTATCGGGAATTTTAGGCAGTGGTTTGGAGGTTGGCCTTATAAGGTTGCACAAATACTAGGACCACATGCTCATAACTGAATATTTAGGTCATAACACTCACAGCTAGGCTTATGTGTGTAGTTATAGCCCCAAAACCACATGCATGCCTTTTTGTGGGTGTGGTTTTGGGCCCAGGATGGAGAAAAATGGTTCCATATTAGGGTTTGGTCACCTGGGGTGGTTTTTCAACCTCTGCGTGACCTGTAGGCCCTGTAAGATGTGAGTATGTGGTCAATTTTTGGGCCCCACTTTCTTAACTACAAATAGGAGGTCATGTCAAGTCATAGTGACCCTCTTCTCATGTCTATCCTTGTAGGCTTGTGAAATTAGGTAAATGTGGGAGGAAACTTGTTGTGAATTAACTTCTTAAAAATTGGAATGCTTTCCATCAATGATGGAAGACACTGTCGAGTCATGAAAATTACCATTATTTCACATCCTTTTACCAACCTTTCCTTGACTTTGAATCGTTCTGATAATATAGAACCTTGCATTAATACCATTTTAATGCTTATAAGTGGGATCAGGCTCCATATTTCCCAATGATTTTTTTTAGTATTTTAAGTGAATTTATGATTAAATATTAGAAAAATAATATGATTTCACTTATATTTTAAAGTTGGGTTAGTTTGGTTCTGACTACAAGTATATCTGGAGTCTCCAATAATTTAAAATTTTTATCAATTGGCTCAATATTCGAATTTCCACTCCAACAATTAAATATTTGATGGGGATTTGGCTTGATCATTCAAATATCTTGAATATGGAAATAATTTTAGAGCTTTGGATAACATTTTTTTCAAATATCATAGATATTTTTGTAGATATTGCTATTTTCTAATTGTTGGCAAGTGGTTCATAACCAAATGAGAATGTTATGTATCTAGGATAGATATGTGGATCAGAATTTATTATTCTTATGTTAGATTTTCTATAAATAAGAGTTCATTCTCCATTCTAAAGGGGAGAACCCTTACAGCATGTGTTCAACTTATGATAGAATGAATAAAACTTCTTGATATTTATTTTCATATAGATTGTTTTTTTCTAGTTTTATAGGTAGCATGTTTTGGTTTATGCCTATGATGTTATAATTTAAGTTTCTACGATAAGTTCTTAGGAGAAGGAGCTCACTCCATGAGAACACAGTGGTATTTCATTCGTGAAATTTTATTTCATAGTTATTATTTCATTGATGAAAGTGGGATCTTTATTTTTCCACAGTGTAATTCAATTTTTATCTCACCAACAACAAATTGATGATTTACAGAAAGATGGAAACTTATAGATATGCAAAGAGATAACTTGGTGATTGGAGGGTCTTGTTGATGGTGCTGGAAATTTTTTAACCAAGGGGTCTCCCCGATGTGAAGTCCCAATTATTCCTTATACCATTTGGAGTAGGAGCCCCATCCGAAATATCGGCCCAGTTGCCATGTATTCTTATAGATTTTCTTTGACTCTAATTGTCAGCAAGAGAGAAGGTTGCACATGTGGCTTCGAAAAGCAAGGAGGGTGTTCCTCATGAGCGTTCGATCGTATTTTTGTCAAGGTTATTCTATTGTGGGAAAAGAGAAGCGAGTCTCTAAAAGCAAGGTACTAGTACCACCTAGGAAGAGACACACATGAACCGAAGGCTTTCATCTAACATCTAATGTCTAGTGTGTTCCAAGTAGTCTAGGTCAAGTTTTTTATTTGAGATTGAATCTTTAGCTTCGTTTTCATGTCAATTATGATTCTGGAAAGTATCATGAAATTTTAGGCAGTGTTCTGGAGGTTGTCTTTATAAGGTGGCACAAATACTGGGACCGCATGCTCATAAATGAATATTTTAGGTCACAACCACTCGCATATAGGCTTATTGGTGCAGTTATATCCTCATAACCACATGCATGCCTTTCTGTGGGTGCATTTGTGCACCCAGAATAGAGAAAAAGGTTTCCATATCAGGGTTTGGTCATCTGGGGTGGTTGTTCAGCCTCTATGTGACCTGTAGGCCTTGTACGACGTGAGTATGTGGTCATTTTGTAGGCCCCACTTCCTTAACAAAAAATAGGAGGTCATGTAAAGTCATAGTGACACTCATCTCATGCTTACCCTTGTAGGCTAATTTGGGTAAATGTGGGAGGAGACTTATTGTGAATTAGCTCCCTCAAAATTGGAATGATTTCCATCAATGATGGAAGACATTGTCGAGTCATGAAAATTACCATTATTTCACATCCTTTGACCAACCTTTCCTTGAATTTGAATCATTCTTCTAATCCACAACCTTGCATTAATACCATTTTAATGCTTATAAGTGGGATTAGGCCCCATAGTTCCCAATGATTTTTTTAGTATTTTAATTTAATTTATGATTAAATATTAGAAAAATAATATGCTTTCACTTATATTTGAAAGTTGGGTTAGTTTGGTTATGACTACAAGTATATTTGGACTCTCCAATAATTCAAATTTTTTATCGCTTGGCTCAATATTCGAATTTCCTCTCCAACAATTAAATATTTGATGAGGATTTGGGTTGATCATTCAAATATCTTGGATATGGAAATAATTTTGGAGCTTTGGATAACATTTTTTTCAAATATCATAGATATTTTTGGAGATATTGTTATTTTCTAATTATTGGCAAGTGGTTATAACCACATTATAAAGTTATGTATCTAGGAGTGATATGTGGATCAGAATTTATTATTCTTATGTTATATTTTGTATAAATAAGAGTGCATTCTCCATTCCAAAGGGGAGAAATATTAGAGCATATGTTCAACTTATGATGGAATGAATAAAACCTATTGATATTTCTTGTCATATAGATTGTTATTTTCTAGTTTTATAGGTAGCATGTTTTGATTTATGTTTATATTGTTATATTTTAAGTTTGATATCATAAATTCTTTTGAGAAGGAGCTCACTCCATGAGAACGTGGTGGTCTTTCATTCGTGCAATTTTATTTCATATTTATTATTTCATTGATGAAAGTGGGATCTTTATTTTTTCACAATGTAATTCAATTTTTATCTCGACAACAACAAATTGATGATTTATGGAAACATGGAAACTTCTAGATATGCAAAGAGATAACTTGGTGGCTGGAGGGTCCTATTGAAAGTGCTGGAAATCCATCAACCAAGGGTTCTCCCTGATGTGAAGTCCCAATTATACCTCACACCATTTGGAGTAGGATCCCCATCTGGAATATCGGCCCAGTTGCCGTGTATTCTTATAAATTTTCCTTGACTCTAGTTGTCAGCAAGAGATATGGTTACACATGTGCCTTCTAAAAGAAAGGGGGTGTTCCTGGTGAGTGTTCGATCGTATTCGTGTCATGGTTCTTCTACTGCAGGGAAAAGAGAATCGAGTCTCTAAGAGAGAGGTAACAGTACCACCCAGGAAGATACACACATGAACCGAAGTATTTCGTCTAACATCCAGCAGAATAGTCCACAAGGGATGCGACGATAATTGCACACGACAATTTGAGAAGGATCCTCCTAATATCTTGCAGAATAGTCCACAAGTATGGGGCAAAAATTACAACACATTCTCGCCAAGATAAGCACTAAAATAACCGAAATAGTTCAACTATCTTAGTACATTTGAAAGCAAACATGAAATACAAACATCCATAGAATATTCTTATAAAAATTCATAAGTCATGCAAGAAGAACATGTTGGCCTAGAATGATTTTTTTATTAAGTAAAATTTCCAAGACACATATGTACAATGAATGTCACTAGCTCCAATAGTGGAGCGTTGGAGATACTCCTTACTCCAAAAAATAACTGGTTTATCTCTCTAATGCTTTGCTTGTGGAGCCAAGGTGAAAAGTCATTTGCTCATATAATGAGGGAGTATATATAACCAAGGGTGACTCTTAGACTACCCTTATGAATATTTGACTTCCCATGAATTTTAAACTTACATGAATCTTTACATTCATGTGTGTCCTTTGGACTTTCACTTTACAATGAAATTTTGAATACAATATACATGGTTTACAATAGTGATGTGGCATATGACCACTCATGACATGACATGACACTGCTGACGTGGGCTGCTTTACGACATGGCAATGTCAAGTCACTATTGTTGCTAAAAGTTAAGGGTCTTCATGAAAGATATTTTTCTCTCCTTCACATGCCTTGGTGACAAGGAGTCTCCAATGATCTCATGTCTTGAACGATGATCACAAACTAGTGTCCTTTCACTTTATTTGATCAATCATCTTGTGAGTTCAACTACAAGAGTATCTTATAGCATGCTTCCCTCCTTCTTCTCTTCCTTAATCATCTCCCCATGACATTACAAAATACCTTTTCCTGCAATTCACTCATGATGGGATGAAATTAATCTGAAAACCCTTAGCCTAAGATTATGCATTTTGATCCATGAACTAGGCCCAAAAAAAGTGATAGGTTGGAAAAGAAGGCTCAGTGACTGCACAATTGCACATTTCAAGCAGGTAAAGGGAAGCATTGATCCTTGAGATTGTGTAGTGCACAATTCAGGTTGGGTTGAGGGACATCATTGTGTCGTTTCTGGGGTTAGTGGGGACAAGTTGCAGGGATAAGAGTCGGGAAATATTGTTTCATAGTTATATAGGTCAAGGAGGCATGGGTGTCTATGCAGTGTGCATTTATAAGGCTCAAGGGATGAGATTATGGTTTGAGGTTGTGAAGTGTGTGTTAGTGTCCTGTGATTTAGCAAATTGGTAGACCAAATGCAAAGGGTAACATCAGACCAGTATTTGGAGTCCTAGGACCTAGCCTTCGTGGACACATAGAGGGCTCTCTCTATTATATGCAAAGGATGTGAACTTGTTTGCTTTAGATGGTTGATTTTATGCTAGTTGTTAAGTGTAGGGTTTGTTGTTTGTTTGGTTGGGTAAGATGATCAAGTAGGATAGGTGGAGTGAGAGGTCATCAAATAAATTGGGCTATGGAGTCTATGACAGTTATGGATATCTCAATAATGAGTCAAAGTGCATCACAGGGAAAATCGAGTGTATTCAATGGATATTTTTAGGTTATGTGTGAAGTGAAATGGAAATTAAGTTGGGGAAACAAGGTAGGGAAAAGGGCAGTTAAGAATCCTTTGTCATAAACCCATAAACAAGAAGGTCTCAAATACTGATAAGCAAAAGATAATAATCATGAGATAGGGCAAACCATTTACTCAATGACAATACTTTTAAACAAATAGACATCCAAGATGAACAATTTAGTGAAACATGGAAAGCAAGAAATCCTGTCAAACTTCAGTGATTTCACCTAGAAAGTTTGAAAACATATAAGATGACAAATAACATTAATCAATGAAGAGGGAACTCCTAGACATCATCAATCAAGCTATAAAGAACTTTGAGGCAAATTGATAGGCATGGACAAAGGGCAAGATCTGAACAAGACCTCCTTGGCTTAACCTAACAAGTAATACTGCAAAGTGAGATTTCAAAACAGAGTTTAGATAGCATCAAATAAGTGGGGCTTGCCATAAAACATATTTGGAAACTAGAATATTAATCCATTGATGAAATAAAAAAGCATAAAGAGGCATAAGGAGAAAATAATAATTCCTTAAACACACCCAGCAGAGGAAAACATAAAGACAGTAGCAAACAGGAGGACTAAGGTGTCTCAAACAACATTTCTTAGCCTATACTTTTCTGATCTACTGCAGCATAGAAAGATGGACATAATAATAAACAAGAAGACATGAACAAATTAGAGACACATCACCATTCACCAAGCTCAAGGATCCTACAAGCAAGCTTTCATCATCATCAATCAAAGCATATCATTCACAAGCTCCATAACACCAAATTTCTCTTCAACCTCAAAGAACCATGTATTGCTCTCAAAAATCATGAAATGCCAACATTTACAATGAATCCTCAATGCACTTTTTAACAAGAAAAGAGGAGAAAAACCTAAAAGAGTGTCTATAAGCCTATTGGATAATCCAAAATGTCACTATTTTCCTTGAGACCTTGCGAGGCCCAAGGCACAAAATATCTAAACAAAATATCTTTTCCGAGCATTTTTGGCAAAGAAATTGACCTTTGAGGCCTGTCAAGCCTTCTAAAACTTTTAAAGCATACATTGTTGACTTTCCCTCTGCTAAGGGCACAGCACTGTGTTTTAGGAGGAATTTCCATGCCAAGGGCATAGCACAGGAGCAGGAAAAATGGGTCATATTGCAGCAGTGTTTTGAAAATCTTCCCAATGTCAGAATAGGCTTTGTGATGGCTTGTTGGAAATCCCTTGAAGTCTAATTTTCAGATCTACCCTTGTCTCTTTGATTGGACCTCTGTAGCATGTTCAAAAAAAATAAATTCCAAGGCTACTAAAGGCGCAGCACATGTTCTGAAAAGCAGGCAGAATGGTGAAAATTTGAGTGTTTTTTACCCTTTTGGAGGACCAAAACAACTCCAATTGATCTGAAACTTTGTGAGCATGCTATTATTATGATGAGGAATCCAAAAATGTAATCATTTCATCTTGAAGATGCTCTAAAAAAGAGTGTAGCACCATGTCTGCTACCCCCTTGGCCTCAAAATTAGCAAAAAGCGAAAACTTGTCAAAATTCTCCCAAATTTGGTGGATGAGTGCCTCATGGGTTTTGGGAGACCCGTAGAGAAGCTTGTGCCAAGATTCAAAGCCTAGCTTGGCCTTTTTATTCTTTTAGTTCCTGGAGCTTGTCTTGAGCCTTTTTCAATTTAGCCCTTGCAATTTGGTTCTTTCAAGCATAATGTTTAGTCTTTCTTCTTTGGAGGTCAAGATCTTGATTTGCTTTCTTCAACTTGGCCTCCAAGTGTATGTTGGCTCTCTCCAACCAAGGCTCCCGGTCATGGGCTATCTCCATAGCCAAAATTTCATCTAAAGAGAGTTGTTCTGCTAGGGCTGACTCTTCCTCCCTTTGTTTATCCAATGCTTTCTTCAATCCCATGGTTTTAGGTCTTCTCCTAGATTATCCTTCCTCGTCACTACTCTCCTCATAAGTGCCTAATAACTCTTATATTTTAATTTGTGCCTTTTTGGCTTCTTTCTAGGCCTTGAGGGCTCTAGCTTCGTAGATTGCCATTTGGGCTCCCAGCTGCCTATTTTCCAAGTCAAGGGCATCATTTATACTCTTGGCCCTATCTAAATGTGCTTAGAGGTCTTTGATTTGTGCATTTATGTCCTAGAGGAGCATGTTTGTGATTCTTGCTTCATTCTCCTCATCACTATCTACCTGAATAATATCAAATTCCCTCTCCACCTCATGGTCTTCTTCTTCTTCATTTATCCTTTGTTTCCCATTGTCTAGTGGTTGAGTTGATGTACATGGCAAGGTCCCTTGCCTTTTGGAGGCAACAAACACTTGCCTTGATCCTATTTGATATGTGAGAGGAAAAGGTTTGATAAGTTTCATTCAAATATCTTCTTCATGACTGACCTTCAGGCTGCTTTTCTTTTCATTAATAATCCCTATATTTGTGTCCTCTTCATTTTGTTCTTGACTGCATTCTTGAGAGGCACTTTCATTTTCCCCCATGCTATCATCACTATCATGATCTTCATCATTTTCATCCTCTTCCATATCTTCTACATTGTTATCCTCTATGTTTGCAATATTATCATTTTCTGTGTTGTCACTATTAGAGGTGTTTTTATCAGTGTCTTCATCACTGTCTTGAGCATTTTCATCATTTCCATCCTCTTCCATATCTTCTTCAGTGTCATTTTGTTCTAAACTGTCCTCTTAATTAGATTCATGGTTTTGCCAACTGCCACTGTCTTCATCTTCCGCCTCTGTATCTTCTTCATTGCTTTCATTTGCCTCTTTTTCATCTATTTCTTCCTCACTATTTGGCTCACTACTTTCTTCTTCATTTTCACTATTTTTCTCATCAAAATCTGCCTCTATCTCTTGACTGTCATTTTTTGTTTCCTCATGACTTCCACTCTTTGCCTCATCACCTGTTTCTTCTTTCTCATTGTCCTTTGTTTCTTCCTCATCATCATTTTCTTCATTTTCACTTTCTTCTTCTTCATTTTTCTTTCCCTCGTCACTTGTTTCTTCCTCTTGACTGCCATTTTCCTCTTTGTCAATGTTTTCCTCTTATTCTTCATCACTTTCTTCTTGTTCTGATGCTTTAGGAGAAGGTGAAGGAGGGAAGTTATTTTGGGGAGAGGATTCATGTGTGGATGAGGAATCATGGTCAGTGCGGGTTGATGGAGGAATTGAGGAAGGTGGATGATATGATGAGGGTAAACTTTGCAGAGGAAGAGGCTATGGATTTGTGAAAACATCATGGGAAATGAACACTTGCCATGGGATACCCTATTTCTCTAATTGATGCAACAAAATCATCTTAATAAGAGAATGGTGGAAAAGACTCTGCATTTGTTGTGAAGGAGGCATTTTTTGCACAATGTATGACATCTTATCAATACTTCTATAAAGTTAATAAGGCAAATGCAGTAGCTTGGCCCTAGTGAAATGAATGAGTAGTCTTATATGATAGGAATAGAACCTAGAAAACCTACCCTCACAGGTGAATTATTTCATGATGAATTTCATTAAAGGGGCATATCTTTCCAACAGATGGAAAAAGGGAAAAATAGTCTTGCAATCAGTTTGGTATCTTGGTTTCAAGAAAGTTTGGTAATGGCTTAAGTCCAAATTCACTTTTTTGAACCATTTTTCTCCCATGAAATGTATCCTAGTGGCCATAGCAATTATGTTGGTGGAAAGCTCAAAATTTACCCCAGCTAGGTGTACTTGGTGGTTATGGAAGTTTAGGATGAAAATTATGGTCAACTCAGGGTGACTTTTAACTCTTTGTACTTTTTCACAGAAATCATAACATCCTACCTCCTAGAAATATGCAACTATCGGTGAATAAGGTTCGAGCCAGTCGGGCCTTCCTTCTGCACGCAGTGTGGAAAAGAAGGGCAAGAGCACAGTGGGGGCAGAGCCTGCACGGTGTCGAGCGAGGCCTGAATGGCTTGGCGCATAGCATGGTAGTGCCTGAACGCAGTCGGGTCTTTCCTGGGCAGAGATTGAACGCACCAGCGCATAGCGTGGGCAGACCTGCACGGGGTCAGGTGTCCGGCTTCTCCACTGAATGGTGCCGGGAAATCTTGCACGCGATAAATGCGTAGCGCACTTCTACAGGAGCACAATGCCCCGTTATACGTTACACAAGGATCACCCACAGGCGCATAACACGCATTTTCAGGAGCGCAACATAGGGCTTCTTTTGCCTGAAACTTTGCCGAAAACCCTGAATTTCTCCTTGAAAACCTCTTACTCCTTTTTGCAAGTGAAAAATGGTGTTGAGTGGTCAATGATGATGGTTTTATTTCCTTGGAAAAAATAAATTAAAACCAAAACCCATCTTTTCTAATGTTCACTTTTGATCTTTTATCCTTTTACTGATATTTCCTTTACCTTTTTTCATGAGGCGATTTAAGCATAAAAATGATCCTTTGGTGGGTGATTTTGAAAATATAACTTTTTTCCCCCTGTTACTGCTTTGACAATGACATCTATATTTTGTCCAAGACTGTAAATTATGCCCGCCATGTCTTCTTTTGGCCACTTCTGTTTGTTATAGGTGCCATATCACAGTGTTTTGATCTTCTTAAACTTCCTTTGGAGTTTGAAACCTTAATCACTCAACAGTATAAATCTGTAATCTCCCCAACTTAGCTCATAGCTAAGTGGGACATTAATTTTTTCCAATAAACTCAAGTGCATGAATAATTGAGCAAGGAGGCTCAATAAAACTACTCAAGCAAGAATAAAAAACCCCTCACAATGTGAAAATAGGCCATGAAATAACCAGCTCAAGCATCCACATGTGTGAACAAGGTTAATTTGACCAAGTCAACTCAACTTATCTTTAAAATAATGGATCCATAAATAATATAGCTCAATGTGAATAAAGGGAAAGACCATTTGAAGATTCCTTGAGTATGAAAAGGGACAAGGCATGGAGGCTCAATCAAGGAAGGTTCCAAGAAGATGTACTAGCCTAGAATCCAACCACACAGCATCTAGAATATTCCCACTTAATGAGACAGCGTAATTATATAGGAGGGAAGCTTGGCAAGGAAGCAAACCCTAGTGGAGTGGGGCCCTTGGAGGAGAAGAAAATTTTCTATATAATGAAGGAAGGGAAACCATTTGGGTTTAGATTGGAGATTATAATTTCATGAGGTCTGCTTAGAATTCCTCCATACTTAGTTGTTTATCTAAGTTTTTTCACTTCTTAGTGCAAGGGTTTTCTCATGCGGGAATGCCCAAATTTTTCTTGGAGATCTTGTAGCAAGAGATCTAAGAAAAGGTTCTGATCTGAAATTTCCACTTTCAGGTGTTAGGCCAAGAACTTTTGATTCATATCTATGCATTCCCTTGAGGATACTGCGTTATTTTTATAGAGGTTCAATGAAAGGGGTTAAAACCCCATGGTTTGGAGCTAGTTTCCCAAAGGGAAACTCATTTCTTCTTCCAGGAGCTGATTAATAGCATTGCAGCCATTTCTCATGTATATTCAGCCATTTTATGTAGATATATAGCCATACTACATTTTTCAGTTATATCTGCAGCTGCTCCTTGGATTTTCATTACATGTGGGAAAACCCTTGCCGGGAGATCATAGTTTCAATGTAAAGGAGATTAGATCTCTATTTATTTGCCTCATTGAGTAATATAATATGAATATCAGATTTATTTCTCCATTTTCTGAGTATTCACTCCAATAAACTGCGCATTGTCTTTTGCAGCAGCTCCGACATCTGCATGTTTTGGGGTTTTTATCCATTTTCAGCTATTTGAGCATGGGAGGCCTGTTTAACTTTGCTGTTGGTATTTGTTTCTGAAATAATTTTGCATGCAGCTCTGATATTAACTAATATAAAGGAAAAAACTGTTATTTTATACTTCTGTAACTTATTACTCAGTAAAACAACGTTTCTGGGTCACTAGTGGTGCTTTTCCCCACTTGGTTGTCTTTCTGGAGTGATGTTTGCTGTAGTTTTTGTCAAGTATTGAGCTATGAATCTGATATGGCCTTTGATCTGATCATTTACTGATTCCTCTTGAGTTTCTAAAAAATTTCTGCAAATTCTAAAGTAGGATCTCCATTTTGCTGCAACCTTCCTCTTTGAGCAGTTTTCAGCTAGTCTAGTTTGTGGGAGATCTGTTTAAGGTCTCTAAGTTCATTTTTTTAGCTTAAATTCCGTATATAAGTCACATAAAGCCTATATGAGAGGAACCAAGCATTTATCTTCATTTATTTACATATTTTTTCTTATACAGCGTTTTCCTTGAGTTGTTTGTCAATAATCCTAAAAGGGAGATATTAGCCTTTGACATAGTTCTATAGATAGAGTCTGCTAGTGGGCCAGCTAGCCTCTAGATCTCACCCTCTCTTTAGAGGTGAAATATCCAGTAAATTCCCCTGCAGTCAATCTCTGGAATAGATCCAGTTGTTGATTGTTAATGTTTTCTTGAAAAAGGATTTTCATTTTCCGAATTCATGAGCATTTCCTGATTTGGGACATTACAGTGGTATTAGAGCATGATCTATGGCTCAGCCTGTAAGATCAATCTATCAGAGAAGTGTTGAGGAGAAGTATCAAGCAGAAATCAGAAGGTATGGAGAGGATGAGATTACTCTCATCAATATTCAGATCTAAGAAGAGCCTCTCAAAGGAAGTTGAACAGTTGGAAGCAGAAAGATGCAGTGAAACTCCAAGAGGGTTTCAAGGAGAAGATGAATCCAGTGAAACCTTTATGAGGTTTCAAGGAGAAGAAAAATAAGACATGGGAATTCCTCTTTCAAGGGAAGACCAAGATCTAGGGTTTCCTATTGAGGATGGGAAATTTCCTACATTCAGAGAAAGTGCTGGGGGTGACAGTGCAGTCATAACAGAGGCACCTATGGCATCTCAAGAAGAAGAAGTGGTGAGGGTATTTGCACCAAGGAGAGAATCTCTTGCACCTTTGCAAGGAGTTTCGGAGAATTTCACATATAGAGATTGTGGCACAATCCATGTGCAGTATGTGCCATCATTATCAAATGGTGAGATCTGGAATATTACAGAGTTTCAGAGGGTAAGAAATATCCACCCCTCTTTATTTCTAAATAATGATGGCCAAGGGAGGCAGCAAGGTCTATGCACATCAATTCATCCATCTCTCTATGATGATCTATGTCTTTATGCCTCCTTATTTGAAGAAGGGTCATTAGGGCAATCCCCTAATGAGAAGAAAAACAAAGTGTTCCCTCAACATGATACAATGAAGACACCACAGGCCAAAGGAGACACCATCATAGCGCTGGAGGTTATGGGTAAGAAGAATATTTATGAGAATAACATTTTATTTTATGATTGCATGTGCTCTCTTACCTTAAATGTGCAGGCCATAACTCCCAAGGGGAGTGTTAATAAGCTTCATGGCCAACTATGGGCCAAGATTGTTTTCAAGTATGGCCACCCCCTTGATGAGTTGGGGGAGGTGATACACTATGAAAAGTGCTTCCCTAAAGCCCCAAATATAAATTTCATCTTCAGCCATGGTGAAGTGTTAAGAGTAGCAAGTAAGTGGCATGCAAACCACTTACCATATCCTAATATGAAGTAGGGAGGAGGAAACCTGCGCTGGTTTCTATTGGGTGAGTATGGGTACTCCCCAAAATTTTTGATTCTCATGACTCATGCCTCATACTCCAAGAGAAGGTTGCATAATGGGAAGGCATGGGTATTATGGCGGTCACAAGAAGGGTTTGGACATTATATGTTGAATCTCATGTCCAAATATTTTCCCATGATTGAAGTATGTCTCATGCATTCACATGTATTTTGGATTGAGATCTATTTCAAGTATGAATATTGGGTTGGGAGGAGAAACAACTCCCACATGGTGTGGAATGGGAGAGCTAGCTTGCACTATGTTGATGGAGCACCCCACATGTCCATCATTACATCATCGCTCCATGATCCACACATTGATAATGTAAGGAAGCAACAAGAGCCCTTGTTGCTATGGCTACTTTTGGGAGAGTATGGGCTGAAAACTCTCCATGCTCAACACAACATTCCAAGAGGAATGCATGGCACATCCAAAGTGCAAGAAGGCTACCTTTCAGCAATTATGGAAGGGAGGGAGGTCCTCTCACATAGCAGCACAAGGATGAATGGTTTTGGCATGTGGCATGACAAGAGGAAGAGTCATGGAGTGACAAGAGCATTGCTACTTAAGCCTATAGCGCTGTCCTCTAAGAGCAAGTTTCTAATGATGGAGTATTTCCAAAGAAGTGTGCATCCTTTCATTTTGCATAAATGTATGAGGATATTATTATGGGAGGACTCACTCATGGATCACATCTTCAGCTCACACATGAGGCATGGTAAGAAATACATCTATGTGCTTATTGATCATTCTATTAAGAATTTGTATCTTCTCACCAATTGTAAGCAATGCATTGCTATGCAAGAGAGCAAGATTATTCATGGGTGTTATGGTCACTTTAGGGCCACATTTTGTAATGATGATCACCCATCTCTACATGACTTGGAGCAAGTGCCTTGTTGTTTTGATTGTATGCAGCTGATATATATTTCTGCCCAGTACTTTCTAGTAGATGCATTGACATGCATGGCTGAAAATTCTTTGGGGAGGCAACTTGCCACTTGATGATTTAAATCAGCAGTTGGGAAAACTACATTATACCCACCATGGAGGCCATATGTATCATCTTCAATTGCACATAAAATTCAGCAACCTTCTGATTTGGATGAAATATGGTGGTGATGTGCCATTCACTTTGAATGGAATGATTCGGGCCAGCAAGATCCATGACTTTGGAGGAAGGATCTTTGGAGATCCAACCTTAGTTTTTCCATCAAAGGGCACCCTTCTTTCAGCCCAAAATTAGTATGTTCTCTACTCCTTCCATGAGTGGAGAGGGAGATAGCATGGGATAGGCTATTTTTCCTATCATGTTCAGCCATTCAGCCCACCTTATTTGCAAGAGCTCAAGGTGGAGAAGATTTATTATGAGTTGCCATCTTGGGAGGCAACAAATTTTGCTTGGATGATAGCATGGGGAGGAGAGTCTTTCATTGATGATGAAGTGCTCCATGATTTTCACCACTCCTATCTTGGGAAGGCCTTGGATCAGCAAGAGATTTCCCATATCAGCCTTCCATTCTTCCATGACAAGAACCATTGGGCTTACTCACCACAAGCCAACATTTTTGCAGAAAATATGAAGCAAGGAAGGAGACTATGGATAAGAAGGCCACAATAAGGAGGGAAATTTTTGCAGCACCCTTGTAGTTGCTTGAGGACAAGCAAAATTTGGGAGGGGGAGACTGTAATGTCCCCAACTTAGCTCATAGCTAAGTGGGACATTAAATTTTTCCAATAAACTCAAGTGCATGAATAATTGAGCAAGGAGGCTCAATAAAACTACTCAAGCATGAATAAAAACCCCTCACAATGTGAAAAGGGGCCATGAAATAACCAGCTCAAGCATCCACATGTGTGAGAAAGGTTAATTTGACCAATTCAACTCAACTTATCTTTAAAAGAATGGATCCATAAATAATATAGCTCAATGTGAATAAAGGGCAAGACCATTTGAAGATTCCTTGAGTATGAAAAGGGACGAGGCATGGAGGCTCAATCAAGGAAGGTTCCAAGAAGATGTACTAGCCTAGAATCCAACCATGTAGCATCTAGAATATTCCCACTTAATGAGACAGCGTAATTCTAGAGGAGGGAAGCTTGGCAAGGAAGCAAACCCTAGTGGAGTGGGGCCCTTGGAGGAGAAGCACATTTTCTATATAATGAAGGAAGGGAAACCATTTGGGTTTAGATTGGAGATTATAATTTCATGAGGTATACTTAGAATTCTTGCATACTTAGCTGTTTAGCTAAGTTGCTGCACTTCTTAGTGCAAGGGTTTTCTCATGCGGGAATGCCCAGCTTTTTCTTGGAGATCTTGTAGCAAGAGATCTAAGAAAAGGTTCTGATCTCCAATTTCCACTTTCAGGTGTTAGGCCAAGCACTTTTGATTCATATCTACATGGTCCCTTGAGGATACTACGTTATTTATATAGAGGTGCAGTGGAAGGGGTTAAAACCCCATGGTTTGGAGCTAGTTTCCCAAGGGAAACTCATTTCTTCTTCCAGGAGATGATTAATAGAATTGCAGAAATTTATCATGTATATTAAGCCATTTTATGTAGAGCTATAGCCATACTGCATTTTTCATTTATATCTGTAGCTACTCCTTGTATTTTCATTGCATGTGGGAAAACCCTTGCCGGGAGATCATAGTTTCATTGTAAAGGAGATTAGATCTCTGTTTATTTGCCTCATTGAGTAATATAATATGAATATCAGATTTATTTCTCCATTTTTTGAGTATTCACTCCAATAAACTGCGCAGTGTCTTTTGCAGCAGCTCCGGCATTTGCATGTTTTGGGGTTTTTGTCCATTTTCAACTATTTGAGCATGGGAGGCCTATTTAACTTTGTTGTTGGTATTTGTTTCTGAAATCCTCTTGAATGTAGCTCTGATATTGACTAATATAAAGGAAAAAACTATTATTTTATACTGTTGTAACTTAGTACTCAGTAAAACAACGTTTGTGGGTCACTAGTGGTGCTTTTCCCCACTTGGTTGTCTTTCTGGAGTGATGTTTGCTGTAGATTTTGTCAAGTATTGAGCTATGCATATGATATGGCATTTTATCTGATCATTTAATAATTCCTCTTGAGCTTATGAAGAATTTCTGCAAATTCTGAAGTAGGATCTCCATTTTGCTGCAACCTTCCTCTTTTAGCAATTTTCAACTAGTCTAGTTTGTGGGAGATCTGTTTAAGGTCTTTAAGTTCATTTGTTTCAGCTAAAATTATGTATATAAGTCACATACAGCCTATATGAGAGGAAAAAAGCATTGATCTGTGTTTCTGTTGCATATTTTCGCTTATACAGCGTTTTCCTTGAGTTATTTGTCAATAATCCTAAAAGGGAGATATTAGCCTTCGACATAGTTCTATAGACAGAGTCTGCTAGTGGGCCAGCTAGCCTCTAGATCTAACCCTCTCTTTATAGGTGACATATCCAGTAAATTCCCCTGCATTCAATCTCTAGAATAGATCCAGTTGTTGATTGTTAATGTTTTCTTGAAAAAGGATTTTGATTTGTCAGATTCATGAGAATTTCCTAATTTGGGACATTAAAAAATCATGCTCAATTTGATTTATTATTTAAAACTTAACATCTTGCTTTCCTTCTCTTGACCATTTTCAAAACAATTTGACTGCACTTGAAACTTAGGTTACCTAACACTGATATTCTTTACAATTTTCTCCCTTAGGTGCAATGAAACAATGTTGTCTTGACAACCCATGTAAGTCATCCTCTGATATCATTTTTCAAATTATGCCTATTGTTATCAAGGAGGTTTCTCACCTTCATTTCTTATTTCAATGAATCTTCAATTTATGCTCAGTGGCACTTAAGTACCTCTGTCCTTGTGATCCTTTGCATGGACTCCTTGTTGGGCAACACATTTTTTTCCAATTAGTTATAAAAACCCTGATTTTATTTGTTTCATAGGCATGCTTTCTCCCTTTTTTTGTGAATTTCCTTGAGGGTTTTGGCTTCTCACCTTTCCTCTCTTCTGTTGATAACCATCATAAACCATTCTTGCAAAAATATTTTAAGATGGGAAACTGTCCTTTTGTAGAATTTATGCTCTGATAAAAGGAGGTTTCTCTTGAAGGTTTTTTTATACCTTTTGGAAAACCATAAGCTCACCATCCTTTTCATTTG
Organism: Pinus albicaulis; assembly: GCA_034641835.2. Taxonomy (NCBI): domain Eukaryota; kingdom Viridiplantae; phylum Streptophyta; class Pinopsida; order Pinales; family Pinaceae; genus Pinus; species Pinus albicaulis. The sequence continues at coordinate 1,292,106,866 of CM076580.1, forward strand.
ATTTTATCTTTGGTCACATGTAAAATAGTGAGTTTAGAAAACCAAAACAATGAATAACCTAGGAGACCCTACATGACCTATTGGGAGGCCTTTTGGACTTGACCTTTGGTTGAACACTTAAGTTAGGGTTTGTAGGTGTAAAACAGAGCAATGACACACCTTTATGCATTGCAATCCTAGAAACTGATGACTTTGATTTATCTAAAGATCCTAGAAAGGTAGTTTAAAACCACCAATGCTTGAGGCATTTGGTGAATAGGGGAAAAGGTGAGGCTACTTGGTAATCCAAGGTGTAAGTAGAAGGGTCAGGTAAACAAAAACAGAGTGGTAAGGTCAGAGGTGGAAAACATAGTGAGAATGAGTGGCATAAGTCCATTATTTGGTATTCTCAGAGTGATAGGCTAGCCATGCCTTGACAGAGTAGTAGAACAGTGAAAAAATTATCCTAAGGATAATGAAGGCAGTGAGATTTCTAGAACTCACAATATTCATGAATTTTGTTTCTATAAATCTAGGATAAGCATTTAGTCATCTATAGAAAGCAAAAAATTACTTATGACTAACAGTGTATAGTTCAAGCCGGGTTGGAGGCCATGGCTACACAATTCTGGAGGTCAAGGTCGAGTCTTGGTCACAAAAAATATGCAATGGAGCAGTCTTGGGAGGTCAGTATTGTGCATTGTGTAGTGCCAAGCAGCATGGTCACAGATCTAGGACTGAGGCTATACAGTGCACAGCTTAAGGGAGGCGGGTTGAAGCTAAGTTGCTTGGCCTATAAGTTCTCTGAAAAATGACTAAGTGTGGAACTGGTGAGATCAGTGATCAGTGATGAAATTTTACTGTGATCACATACTTAGATGACTCAAACAACATAGCTCATCCATGAAATACAAACAAATAATTTTTCTCCATGCGACAACATTATGACCGGTTACGACAAGTGCAACACCACATATACACTTATGATGATCGTGACAACACTTATGAGACAATGCTCAAAACTTTGGAAATGAGTGTGACATTTTTTTACAAGGTTATAACAACTTATTTGCACTAAAGGTGACTTCTTGGAACAACTAGAACAATCTCATACATGCAATACGACAACCAGCATGCCAAAAGAAAACACTTTTCCTATCTTGTGAAAGGAACTAAAACACAATGAGAAAACCAAAAGATGAGCTTAAAAGTTTGTGACAGTAATGAACGAGACCAAGGAAGGCTTTGAAATTTCATATAGGCCAAAATTTTGGAGGAGGTTGTAGCAGCTACAACAATTGGAAACACACTGGTAGAACTCTAGATTCTCTGTCTTGGTTGACTTCTTTTGTGCAGGGCCTTGGTTCTTCAGGGAGTATTGTTTCATCATGTAGATCACTTTGGTTTCCCCATTTATCTCATGAATAGACTAAGCCCCTCTCGTGCCATTTAAGTTTAACTCAACAATGATTTAGCTTGATCACAATGTTTTAAGTAGGAAAGGGTAGTGAAGATCATGATTTTAATATTTTCAGAGTATAATTTTTCACCTCTGGTGTTGCTCCGCTGCCAGCAGGCTTGGAAAATACCCCAACGGAGTCACGTAGGAACACAAACAATGCTTCGCTATTAGTGATCCTGGATAGTACCCTGACAGATTTTCTTGTTTCACCTCTTTGTGCATGAATCCTTTCTCTTCTTTCACCTTTATTTATTTATTTTAAAGAGGAATTTGCATTTACACTTATTTATTTTTGGCAGAAGAGGGATCCCAACTTATTGAGAGCAGGAGAGGTTGTTCCTTCAGAGAAGTATATTGGTACCTCTTATTTAGTTTTTCTCATTTAGATTTTCCCCTTCTCCTTTTATATTGATTATATAATCATGAAAAAACAAGAACATAAAGACTAAATATGGGCACAAGGTTTCTCAGATCAACATGAGTTCATGGTTTTCCCAAAACTCTCCTTACGGACGAATTGTCTTTTTCGTCAGAATTTCATTGGCCAAGAGACATAACCAACACAAGGAATATGGACCAAAGGCTAAACAAATGTTTAACTGTCACAATAATCCTTAGACTTCAGCCACACATACTCTCATAAACCAACCCATGGACAAGGACAACACTTATTCATGTGACAAACAAGAAACAAGGAGATCAAAAAAGGAAAAACAAAAGGAAAAAAACAGGAGGAAATACAACACACAACAGGGAAACAAAACCAGAAGACAAGAAAAACATGTTAAACCAAAGCATAATAAAAGAGAAAGTAAGAAAAGGCAAGAGATACTAAAGAGAACAACATGGGATGAGTGCAAGAAAAGGAGAACGGGGATGCAAATAAACCTACTCCTAACCTAAAAAATAATAGGTTGGGGTGACGTATAATGAAATTTCCAATGTAGCCACTGTAATCATTCTCGACATGTAGTCACAAAGATATGATCGATTAAAAAATATTTAAAGTAGTGTGCAAGGGAAGATATGAGAGCTTGAATAACTTGCACAACAAAAGGAAGGTCTTGCCTATGGGAAGAAAGATGTTTCAGAACTAGTACTTTCATCCAACTCTCATTCTTACCTTTTCAACGACAACCATAATCAAACAAACCTTGAAGACTTCTTGTGAATGAACCTTCTTTTGTGCCATCTTGCTTAGCAAGCATGAGAAAAGGTTGAAACCTGTTTATTGAAATGGAGCTTGCTGAGTAAGATTTCTCCAACCATTTAGTGATTGGATCATAAAATTCATAATGATCCTCTTGAAAACCCCAAACATTTTGAAAAAATAGATTTTCAATTAGAGGCATAGGATTATAATGATAATATTATGGACGAACATAGATCTAATCATATTCAATAGTCATGTCGCGACAGCGAGGACCTGACATAACCATCAGTGAAGGCTAACGTGCCTCAACCACTCGACAAAAATCCCAATAGTAAGATATTGAACGATGAATATCGGAGGATGTAAAACAATTTTCATTGGATTTACTAGTGAGAAAAATGATAAAACAAAGGATAGTCATCAAAGACATAATAATGATCAGATGATATGATTAAAGCATCAGATCTGCATCTTGCAATTAAAAAAGGAAAATCAATAGGAGTGATTTCAAAAATACTCTGCATAGTAGAATTTTCTTCCTCACGTGACGAGTACCATTTTCTTGTGATTGGTTGCACATTGTACTAGCATCGTAATCATCAAGAGCGGTGAACATGCATGATAGTATAACAAACACATGAAACTAGTCAGGGTGAAACAAGTGAAGAAGAATTTGATGCATAAAATATTCCATGCATCTACTGATACTCAAGAGGATTTCAGGTGCGATGAAGAAAAATATTAGCATCAAAATATTTGCAAGAAGGATGAGGAGCTAATTTTTTTCAAAAGAGTGTGACAGGTATGACTCCTTTGGAAAAAGATAATATTTAGGATAATGAACTTCGCAATTTGATGATTCTATGAGAGATACACATTCCAAACCTAATTTTGATACAGTAGACTTTCATGAAGATAAAACATCTTGAATCTGACCAAAAATCAGATCTTGAAAATTCAAGAGATCATATCCGCAATGACAAATATATTTCCAAAAGAATTTACATTGAATGAAGTTGTGAAGAAAGAATATTTTTGCGAAGAAAACCATATCTTACTTAATTCAATGGTCTTACAAGAGCTGAGAGATCCTAAAAAAATCATCAATGAAAGTTGAAGTGCCCTGCCTCCCTGCAAAGTCCCAAAACTTTCCAAAATTATAAAATTGCATCCTGAAGACTGAACCAGATTGCGCATGGCGTGAGGATAGATGCCTTCACTGATCTTAATGAGATCACTATTAACTAGGTGGAAACCATATCTGTCACTGACTTGATTGTATTTTTCAACTTCAACAACCAGATTACTCAAGTTAAAAGATTCATATGATCGCAGATTTGAAGATGTATGAAACGAGAGAATTCCATGAGTAGTATGGTTTAGAGAGTTATCTTCATTCAATATTAAATATGATAAGGGTTGGAAATATTATGAAATGATTTGATTGTGTTCATCCTCATATTGGATAATCTCACCACCTTGTGTCCATTGAGAATTTAACTCATGTGGTTAATAAGTTGGAGAGAATGGAATATATTCACTTCATGCATGTGCATTGCAAATAGGGGAGCACAATGGATAGTGGGATGAAGAGGAAATTTCAACGAGAGAATTTTCTTTGATCGAAACAGATTATAGATCTAAATATTTAAAATTTTCATGAGAAAGTGAAATATCAATTGATGCACTTGAGCATACATCAACAAAATCATCGTCATTAGAATGATTATTTCCTAGGACTATGGATTGATTGGAAGAACTGATTGCATTTTATTCACTATTGAGATTAGTAGATTTTGAATCATCCAAGAATTGAAGCACGTCATCTTCAAATGGAGGGTTTTGAAAGAAATAAGAAATATTGAAAGAATCTTCACCTTCCTGCTCCTCTGCCTGTGTAAATTGATTACCTTGTACCTGATCACAATTTGAACCGGAAATGTGAAAATAAAGAGAGTGCGAAAGGCTAGCTGGTGGAGTAGATTGATAGGGAAGATCACAATACAAATATTCATGGAATGTAGATGATAGAGGATCACACAAATATAGATAAGATTAGAGGCTAGAGTTGTGAATGATAACATCATGTTGCGGAATAGGGAAGTTAGTCTTCCCCATGGGCTTTATGACCCATTCTAGGGTTTCCTCCGTTGAATCTAATTCGTGAGAAATCGAAGAAGAATGAGAAGATGGATTAGAAATTTGATTTTATGAATTTCCAACTTTATTACCATCGCAAAAATACACCCCCATTGGAACTGGAAAAGGAGGAAGAGAAAGAAAAAAAGGAGCAATAAATTCCTCCTCTAAAATTAGAGGTGTCTCATGATTCACAAGAGTTGGGGAAGTACAAAAAATCAAGGGGTTCAGGCTCACCATGTAAAGAGATAATAACCAAGTGCTCAAACTCTTGTTTCAATAAATCTTGATTGATGTCTTCTTCAAAATTTCACAACAAAGGTGAAGGAATATATCATAAAAATCCTCAAATCATTCATTAAGCTTCATTATTAAGAGATTTATTCTTTTACAAACATCTCGGTAATTATAAATTTCCAAGGTTTGATGGAGATCCCTGAGGAAATTGTGAAGGGAATGGATGGAAGCAAGTGGAAAGGTATGGCACCATCGATTAGCACGACCTTTAAAGGTGAGGAAGAAAAGCAGACAATGAAACTCTTTATCATTGATTTCCTAAGATTCACAAAATTTAAGAAAATAAGAATTGTGCTTGGTTATGGATGTTCCATCCTCACAATCAAAATTTAACTATGACGAGTGATCGATGGCCTCATTGGGGATTGAAATTTGATAAACGGGAAAATTGTAGAAACACCCCGGGAATAAAATTTGTGTATGAGCCATTTTAGATAAGAGGTTCAAACCAAATTCGAGCGCTACTGTTGACAATGCTGGAAATTCATGAACCAAGGGATCTCCTTGATGTGAAGTCCCAATCAAACCTCACACCGTTTGGAGTAGGAGCCCTATCTGGAATATCGACCCAGTTTCCTTGTATTCTTATATATTTTCCTTGACTCTAATTGTCATCAAGAGAGAGGGTTGCACATGAGCCTTCGAAAATCAAGGGGGGTGTGCCTGGTGAGTGTTTGATCATATGTGTGTCAAGGTTCTTCTACTGCGGGGAAAAGGGAAGTGAGTCTATAAGAAAGAGGTAATAGTACCACTCAGGAAGGTACACACATGAACCGAAGGATTCCTTCTAACATCGAGTAGAATATTCCACAAGGGATGCAACAGTCATTGCACACAAAAATTTTAGAAGGATCAGCCCAATATCTTGTGAAATAGTCCACAAGGATAGGGAACCAATTATAACCATTACAACACATTCTTGACAAGATAAGCATTAAAATAACTAAAATAGTTCAACTATCTTATTACATGTGAAAGAAAACATGAAATACAAACATACGCATAATAGTCTTACAAAAATTCATAAGTCATGCATGAATAATATGTTGGCCTTGAAGGCTTCTATTATTAAGTAAAATTTCCAAGACACATATGTAAAATGAACATCACTAACTCGAATAGTGGAGCGTTAGAGCTAATCCTTGCTCCACAAAAGAATTGGTTTATCTCTCTAACGTTTTGTTGGTGGATCCAAGGTGAAAATTCATTTGCTCATACAATGAGGGAGTATATATAACCAAGGGTGACTCTTTGACTACCCTCATGATTGTTTGAATTCCCATGACTTTTCGACTGACATGACTCTTTACATTCATGTGTGTCCTTTGGGCTCCCACTTTAAAATACATTTTGAATACAATAGACATGGTGTACAATAGTGATGTGGCATATGACCACTCATGACATGACATGACATGGCACTGCTGACATGGAATTATTTACGAAATGGAAATTTCAAGCCAATTTAAGGTTCTTCATGAAAGATATTTTTTCTCTCCTCTACATGCCTTGGTGAAAAGGATTCTCCAATGATCTCATTTCTTGAACGGTGGTCGCAAAATAATGTCCTTTTTCTTTATTTGATCAATCATCTTGTGAGTTTCACTGTAAGAGTGTCTTCTATCCTGCTTCCCTCCTGTTGACAGGAAAATTTGACTGGCCAAAAGTAGGGGATCTCCCCAGTAGAAAGTCCCAATTAGACTCTGAACCATTTGTGATAGGGATCCCATTCGGGGTGTGGGTCCGGCTACCGCTAAATACTCCTTCTCCTGGATGCAAATGAGCCCTGCAGAGTTATAGGTGTACAGTTATCGAATGATACAAGACAAATAGCAATGATTTTCAATGAGCATAAACACTAAAAATAGCAAGATATAAAATAAAACACGCAACTGAAGGAGATGTTGTTAGCAACATATCATTAACGTCATGTGCATAAGATTTTTCAAACCATAGAAGAAACAGTTCTTCCTGGTAATAACAACTTATGCGTACTTGGGCGTTTTCGTGAATAAGATAGATGTCAATAATAAAGTTACAAACATATCCTATGTAAATAACATACCATCATAAACACATGTAAGCTGAAATGCATAAAGAGTATAATCAGAAAATGTAGATCAATTAATCACAAGATATCAGACATATATGAAGAAATACTCATAGTATTGACACATTGATTCACATCAGATCCAATAGTGGATTTAAAACAAATGCTTGTATGCATTCATAATGGGATGTTCAATGCTTTACAACTCGCTTCTCTCCTTTGGAGTCAAAAAAAAAGGATCCTTTACAAGTCCCCGAAGGGAGTATATATTAGACAAAATTGACCCTTGGGTGCCCTGACTCTTTGACTTCCCGCCTGTTGGTCTGCCTTGTGACTTGAATGGAAGATGCGACCTGCGACCTGATCGTGGATGATGCGACCTGCGACCCCTACTGTAAACTGTGCCTTGCAATCTTGGGAGTGTGTGTGTGATTGTGAGGTTGGGAACATCAACTTGTTTCTCTTTGAGGAAATTCTGCCATGTACGATAATCTGCAACGACTGGGGAGATCAGAGGAGTATCTTCCCTTAATCTGTGCAAGCATTCTAAGGCATTTAGAATCAGAGTTTCTCTTTTTATTGTGACCTAGTTAGATAAGGAAGCCAATTTGGTGTAAATCCAAACTGGCGTTACGACGAACTTAACCAAATTCTCCTGTGATGCTTAAAGATCAGGTGTAGTGGCGGCTTGTTTGATAGGCTGTAGAAATGCCTAAATCTCCTGATCTACCTATTCCCATGTCTTTTCTTTGCCTAGTGCACCTAGAGAAGGAATATGGTGTAGTTTTTGCATTGATTCAATGCCACTGATCAAATGCTCATAGGCGGTCATCACCTTCTCTAGATCTTTAAATAATTTCTCCTTGGATTGCACCTTCACGCGAATTTGGACCTTGTCATTCTGATGTGAATCCAATATTTCTTGGGAAAATTTTCAAGCGCCTGTGGATATCTATTTTTCCATTCTATCATTCTATCCAAGGTAGTGGAGGCCTCTTTCAGTTGCTTGCTTCTCCTATTCGTTTCCACTTGGGCTCTTAGTAGAGGTGCGATTGTTTGCTTTATGGTGAACATCTCCTCGTAAACCTGCCTCATGGTGGCTTCCAGCGTCACCAACTCTCTCTGGACGGTAAGCGGTACTTTGTTAATAAGAGTGTTTTTACCTTGGAGCTGTTGGATTTTTTCCCTCAGTGCTCTCTTTTCTTGTTCTGACCTGGCTTCCCTTTGTTCAGAGTCTTGTAATATATTTTGTAAGGAGAGGATTTCCCTACTCATCTGGCTCACATTTTCTTCTGTGGCTGCGGTAAAATTAGTGTCGATTGATGCTATCATCACTGGATTGGTCATAGTGTCTAGGACTATATCCTTTTCCATCGTGGTTGTGAAAGGCATGGCAGGGTTCCGTGCTAGGCATCTCCTCTTTTCTTACCGGATTTTGAAGGTGAACTGATCATAAGTGAGTCTCGTTAGATTGAATACTTCCTCCTCTTGTCCTTCAGAGGTGTCTGGTTCTAATAGTGCAAAATGTGTGTTAATTGTAGGTATTTTGAAGGGTAGCAGCTCTGTTTGTACCCCCGTTACTAGAGGAGGTGTCTCGGCGTCTTTCGATCTTCGATCCTCTTCCTTTTTTCTCTTTTGTTCTTCTTCTTCTTTCAATAGCCGTTCTTCCTCTACCTTATCCTGTTATGCCCTTTGTCTATGTTCCACTTCTGCTTTTGTTTCCTCTTCTTCCTTCCTTTTCCATTTAGTTTATGCTCTTGTGTCTTACTCTTCCTTCCTTTTTCGTTCAGCTTATGCTTTCGTTTCCTATTCTTCCTTCCTTTTGCATTCAGCCTCCACCTGATCTAATTCTTTCTTGAGTTGTCATTCAACTTTTGCTTTTGCTTCTTGCTCTTCCTTTATTTTACGGGCATCCTCCGCCTATTTCTTTCTCTGCTCTGCTTTCAGGTGTTTCTTATGCTTATCTTCATCCTCTTTTGCCTTCTTTTCAGCTTCTTGCTGAGCTTTTTCTTCCTTTTCTTTCTGTTGGGTGCAAGAGCTATGGCCTGTGTTAGTTCGGGGCTTCTTGGCCTGGGAAAATGAGGCTCCTCCATATTTTTGGACTCTCTCCTCTAGAGTCTGATCATCTTGGTCCTCCCGATCAGTCAATGCTTCCGAGGCGAGTTCCCTATCCTTGTTATACCAGTTTCTTACCACATCTTCATCTGGACATTCAGTATGTTGGTAGCTCCATTTGAACTTGGCCCGTTTGTAGTGGGCAGGGACTATCCTCTCAGGATCATAAGTCTGGTAATCCAAAGGCCCCAAGAAGAATCCCTTGATTTGCTCAGCTTCCACCTCCACCTCTCTGAAATCCTTGACCGTATAAGCACCAATGGTGAGCGGCAGTGTGGGCCATGGCCTCTTCTTACCTTTGGTAAGGAACTTTGAGAAGCCAGAAGTCATATGATAACATACTTCCTGAAGTAGCATCTTCTCAATGATGAGTCGAGGCAAAGCATGGGGAGTCTTGAATGAACCAAAGACTCAGATGAAGGTGCCTTTAGCAAATGGAAACCAATGTGCTACTTTTACTATCATTTCCATGGCTCTCCAGGACATGCATGGGGTATCCTAACCAAACAATTTCTCGTAGAGTGTAGGGATGAAACTGTGTGCGATTGGCTCTATATCCTGCTTGTATTTAAAGTTCCAAAATACCTACAACTCCTTTTGAATTGGGCGTGCTCAATCTTGATCCCAATTGTGAACCCATCCCTCAAAGTAGCACCTGGAACAAACTACATCCAAAAGATAGGAGGCCATGTAAAATTCAGACGAGTATCCATCCTCTGGTGCTAGTGCCATAGATATGTTTGTTTTGAGGACCGCTATTAGTAAGCTAGCCCAATTGAAACGAGTGTCGTATACAGTAAAAAAGTGCATCAGGGATACCCAAGAACCACTGAAAGTGGTGGCATCAGGACGACCATACATTCTGCATAACATAGCTGCTACCAGCTTATAGATCTTTCTAAGGCCTGCCACTTGATACTCCTGATCCTTCTTCATTTTGAATTTCTCGGGTTCTTCCCACCATCCCCTCAGGGTGTCTGCTATGGAAACTGCATGGGTGGTGGCCCATTCCTCTGTGAATGTTTGTTCCCATTCTGAAAGTGCGTAATAGTACTCTACATCCTAGCCTTTTATATTTGCAAAATCTTTCCCCTCGTAATCCAGAATTTCCCACATCCTGGGGTTGATCTTCTGTATGATCCATTCAATAATTTCATCACATGGGAATATAGATGGGTGGGCCCCTGCGTAGTGAAGCTTCGACCTCTTGACTTGCACATAAACTTGCCAGTCAGGGAGGTTCTCTGGAAATTCTGGTTGTGTGAGCACTTGGTATACTTGATACCAACTCATGCTTTCTCCTGTGCTAAATGTGCATACGATGTCCCCATAGATCGGAGGAGGAGACATTGGTATTTTAATTTTTGTGATCTCTATCTCTAGGCTCTTGTTTTTCTTGTGAACTGTTGGCGGCCCCATGTCACTTAAGGCTGAAGAGACAAAGACACACTCTAGCTCTACTTCGAGGTTCCCTGGCATGTTCATAAAAATAGTCCCAGGATAAGACAGATGCCATATTAATAAATGCCTAGTACTGCTTTTAACTCTGCCCAACTGAGATCCAGGAAAGGGTGAATCTATGACTTAGCGACCTATTTCTTAGTTCATTGGGTCGCAGAGGTCTAAAATTTAGAGGAGAGCGACTTTGCGACCTGGTGACTTGCGACTAGGTCGCGGGGTCACTAAGTTGCGATAGTCTAAACAAATTGTGGAGATGCGACCTACGATATAGCGACTTTGCGACTAGGTCACTGGGTCATTGAGTCGCAAGGTCACTAAAATTCAAGTTTTTGCAAGGTACGACTTAGTGACTTAGCGACCGAGGTCGCTGGGTCGCAGGGGTCGCAAGGTCGCAGGGTCAAAGGTCTCGCTAGGGCTGGGCGGATGATTTCGACGACGACGCGCCATTTTGCTTCATTTTAACTTAACATAATAAAGGGAGAGAGTGAAAAAAGAAACCATAAATGAGGATGAAGTGGTCATTAAAGGGAAAAACAGACAAAGGGGAGGCTGGTTGGCTTCATCTGCAAGTCTGTATAAGCAAGGCAGGGTTTGGAGGTTTAAAAACGGCTCAAGTTGAAAGAAGATTTGAAAACAGGAATAGTAGGTGGCTTAAAAAGGGCTAAGATAAGGGGAAAGGGGAAAAAATAGAAAAAATAGAAACATCAGGAGGATTAGGCAACTTACTCGAGAAAATCGCGCTCCAGTTGGCCTGTCAGAAGCTTTTCTTGCTCTGCAATGCATGAGTGAAATGCGAGCTATGTGACTTTCTATTTAGAAAAGGGTCGCGCGTGTGGGTAATAAATGAGGTCACTAGATCACAAAAATCCCACGCTGATGAGATGTACGACCTCACGACCCTGCGACCTAGGGGTCACAGGAGTCGCAGGGTCACTACATCGCAATTGTTTGACTTGAGTGCGATGTGCGACTTAGTGACTTGGCGACCTGATAGCTCGCAGGGTCGCTAGGTCGCAAATTGGGTAAAAGACATACTCTGTGACTCAGCGACTTAAAGAAAAAAATACTTGAACTTCAGGTTTTGACCTCGCTTCTCGATGCTCAGAAGGCTCAAAAAATTTTAGAGGGTGAATTTTTGGAGGGTGTTGTAGTGGCTACAACAAATGGCGATTCACTAGTAGGGCCCAGGACCTCTGCCGATGATTCATCTTAAGGGGGGGGAGGGCATAAAGCACTTGTTCCTTTCACTCTATGGGTCCCACTTCTTCCATCTTCGAACCTTGCGCATTTTCTCTCCCTATCTGCCTGCCCTTGGGTGTTGATTTACCGTGTTTTCATTCTTGGAGACCGGACGGAAAAGTTTGGAGTAACCTCAGGGATTTACGGATCTAGTATATTTTATTTGGTCCTCATTGTGTTGCTCCACTACCAGTGAACCAGATGGTGCCGGCAGAGTCACTGTCTAGGAATCACAAGCATTGCTCCACTGCCAGCTAGCCTGGTCAGTACCCCGACGGATTCGTCGTATCGCCTCTCTGCGCAGGAAGCCTTTCTCAATCCTTTACCCTTTATTCATGTGCTTAATGCACTTTTGTAATGTGCTCAGGGCACTTATTTTATTTTGGCAATTATTTCCTGGGCAAATGAGGGATTTCGAATATTTTACTTGCAAGAGAGGTTGCTCCTGGTCTACATGAGGACTTAGGGTTTTCCTAGATTTTCATTCTTCACCTGAGGCTAGCTTCTCCCTTTTCCATCTTGTAACAGATTTAACTGAAAATTTCCTTTTTCACAGTAGTCCCTTGGGCTAGCATGCTAGGTAAGTTGTCGTGTCTTATTCTAAAGGCCTTAGTCATGTTCTTGCCATTGATGGCCCATCACAGGTAAGCTTGCCCCCTTTTTACAATCTGGGAGGAGCTAATACACCAACATAGATCCCGACTCAGGATGCAACTTGAGTAGCTTCTATATCCCCTTTCAAAATATGGATGCCACGGGAAATAAAATGTTAAAGGGAGCCTGTGCGGAACAAGCGATTTATTGAAAACAAGAAAGGTAAAGAAAGACAAAAAAAATAAAAACTATGGTACAGGGTGTAGTGACGGCTCTGAGGGGCTGTCAGGTGAAATATTGTTTAAGGTCGTGTCCATTCACAGGGAGGACCTCAATCCTCCCTTCAATATTTTGTAACCTATAAGTGTGGGAACTAACCTTCTCCCTGACCTGGAAAAGGCCTATCCATGATGCCTGGAACTTGGAGTGTTTCCCTTTATCTTCATGAGCTTTATCCCATTTGAGGACAAGGTCACCTACTTCGAAAACCTTGTTCCCAGCTGAATTTTTGTCAAACCATCATTTTATCCGTCCTTGGTGGATGGTGAATTTTTCCCGAGTTTTTTTCCTTTCCTCCTCAAGTTTCAGTAGTGTGTCTATTCAGGCTTATAAAGTAGGGCAAGGAGTGCCATTAGTCTCCTGAGATAATCGGAGTGCCGGGAGAGACAAGTTGGGAGGAAGGATAGCTTCTTTTCCGTATACGAGGAAAAAGGGGGAGGTGCCTAGGGAAGGTTTGGGTGTGACTTGATCTGCCCAGAGGGCATTGTAGAGTGCCCTATGCCAATTTCGTTGTTGGGACAGTAGAGTCTATTTGATGATGCGGATTAGGTTCTTGTTGGTTGACTCGGCTAACTCGTTTCCTTGAGGGTAATATTTGGAAGAATGTTTAAGTATGATACCATTTTCTAAAGAAAAATCATATAAATTCAATGACGAGAAATATGTTGCATTATCAAAAACAAGGGAGGTTGGAACACCAAACCTGATCATGATGCATTGGGTGATGAAGGCTATTACCTCTTGATCACTGACTTGGCGTAATGGTACCGCTTCAACCCACCTTGTGAAATAGTCTGTGGTGGTAAGGATATACCTATGTTGCTTGGAAGAGTGTGGCAGGATCTCCCCAATCACATCCAGCCCCCATTATTTAAACATCTCTTCCACTGCAACAGAATGTAATGGGGCCAAAGGCCGGATATCTCTATTTGTGAACTTTTGGCATTGCTAGCATTTCCGAACATATGCGTGTGCATCTTTAAACAAAGTAGGCCAATAGAAACCGGCACGCATGATCTTGTGAGCAATGGTGTCTCCTACATATTGCCCCACAGTGGGGCCATCGTGAAGTTCTACCAATATTTTTTGTGCCTCATCCCATTCCAAGCAGTGTAGCAAGACACCACTGTGATGTTTGCGGAACAACTTACCTTGCACTCACTGGTAGGATACAGCTTTCAGTCTCAACACACGCTTCTGCTTGGTAGTTAAAGCGAGGCCCATGGTGCCGTGTTTTAGATATTGTAGGAGATCTGTGTACCAAGAGGATGTATCCTGTGGGGCTGTGCTATCAGTTTCATACATATCGATCTCGTCTTCCCAAATTTCTTCCTTGTTGCCCCGTGATTCTACTGCCTCTATGGCCATGCAACACAATCCTTGACCCTTCACAGTGTGTGCTAGCATGAATTCCAGGTCATATTCCTGAAGGCATGTCATCCAGTTGCCTCTTCACTCACCCAACTCCTATTGTACGAATAGTGAGCGAACAGCTGGGTGAGGCACGAAGACTGTGACATGATTCTTAAAAATATATGGCCTGAAATGTCTAACTACCTTGTATACTGCATATGCTTGTTTTTCAATATCTGGGTAATTCAGCTCAGCGCCTTGCAATCCAGTGCTCATAAATGACATAGGCCACTCATTGTGGCAATCATCTTTCTAAGTGAGGACGGCGGCCAAATATGAATCTAAGGCAAAGGTGTACAAGATAAAGCCTTTGTTGAAATCTGGGCTGTAAAGAGCGGGTGGTTTCGCAATGGCTCATTTAATGTTGTCGAACGCCTCTTTCTCAGGGGGATTCCATTTAAAATTAGCGTTCTTCTTAATCATGCCTTGTAATGGTTTCATGATCTGGGTGAAATCTGATATAAACTTTTGGACAAAATTTATTTTTCCAAGGAAGGACTGCATGGCTTTCTTCCCACTTGGGGGCGGTATTTGAGCGATGAATTTCGCATGTTACGGATCCACCACTATGTTGTCTTGAGTTATTATGTGTCCCAACAAGTTTCCTTCGATGACGACGAACACGCTTTTCTTCAATTCAGTGAGATCCCGTATTTCCGACACCTTTCAAAAATTTGCTTGAGGTGGTGTATGTGGTCAGATCTATGCTTTGAAAACACGATGACGTCGTCAAGGTATACTACCATGCTCTTCCCAATAAGTCCTCTAAAGGTGATGTCCATAGCTCTTTGGAAGGTGGCACTGATGTTAATCAGTCCAAACGGCATGCATCTGAAAGCAAAAGTTCCCCACTTAGTTCTAAATGTGGTTTTGAGCCGATTGGGCTCAGCCACTAGTACTTGATTATACCCTGAAAACCCATCCAACAGAGAGAACATTCTGACCCTAATACAGCTTGAAGGATTTGCTCAATAGGAGGGATCAAATAGTTTTCTTTGTCGAAAGCTCTGTTCAAATTTCTGAAGTCTACGCACAAACGGATTTCGCCGGATTTCTTGCGAACAGGGACCAAGTTGGACACCCAGGTCGAATGTTTAACTTTGAAAATTATCTATGCATCCAAGAGCTTCTTTAGTTCCTTTTGGATCATCAGTTCTAGAGCTTGGTGTACTTTTCTTAGTTTTTGTTGGAATAGCTTCACTCCTTCCTTAATGGGTATGACATGTTGGATGCTCCACGTATCATAAGTCTGAAGATCATCATACATCGAGGCAAACACATATTGATATTTCTTAAATAATCCGGTGAATTCTTGCTTCTCCTGAGGGGTGCACTCATTACCTAAATTTACAAGCTTGGGATCCTTGTCTGTCCTGAGGTTAATTTTTCGGTGTACTAATGTGGAAATTTTCACCTTCATATTTGGGGGCCCTCAGAAACGGTTTTGTAAGTCGAACAACTTTTCAAGTGACACGACCCCTTTGGGTATGGGATTTTCTTTCCAATTTTTTAATTCCTCCTGAAAATCCCAATCATGATCCTTTTCTTCCATAAATGCGTCTTTGAATATATCAGTGTTGAGCATGAAATAAAATACCTGTTGGTCATCATTTAAAATGCATAAATTAGTAACATTGTCTGGTATGGATGGCTTGTATATAACTTCAATAGAAAACCCATCTCTAAGTGGGGTGAACCTAGCAGCAGCATTGGCAAGCGTATTTTCTACTGCATTATGTATTCGAAGTACATATTTAATACCAAAAGCGTCAAAAGCTGAAATTAAATGCCATACCTCTTGCTGGTAACCTTTCAGATGGGGAGACAAGCAATGGATGGTGTTGTGTACCTGACGAGTGATAATTTTGGAATCGCCAATTACTTTCAAACAACAGACTTTTAGCTCTATGGCCTTTTGGAGTCCTAGTATCAGTGCCTCATACTCGGTTGTATTATTGGTGCACTGGAACTCTAACCGACAGGAAATTAAAAATTTGTTCTTTTGTGGGTCTAGTAAGATGCAGCCCGCACCAGCCTCGTCTCGGGTTTTGGAGTCGTCATAGTATAGGGTCCAAATTTCATCTTCTGATTGGACAAGGCCATCCGCACCTATTGAGGATGTGCTAGGGGCACCAGAATCTGCAGAGTCTTGGTTGGATGGGGGGAAGTTTTCAGCAACCAGAAGCATTTCAGACTGAATGTCTTGGGTGATCAGGGATTGGCAAGTCTGATAACAACCAAATATGGACTCTAAGAAACACATGCCGAGCTCCTCTTACATTAAACTGACTGGTTTTTTAGTTGCATCCAGATCAGTCACAATATGTTTCATGTATGGTTCACTCTCGATCTATATTTGATTATTCCTACTGTTGTACAGGAGCCAAAGGTGGGACCAATCAGTGGCGAAATACCCCTGGAGCTTGCTGGACCAATCTCTTCTCAACAGAAGGCCATAGGCCTCGGGGATATCCACGATTACTATGTCGATGCACTGATGCACTCTAGAGTCAGAGGATAAGAGGATAATGACATTATTTAGTTTGCCAACTGTGTGGACTTGAGATCTATCGAGTTGGATAATTCTGGCGTCGGTTTTTTCAAGGCAGATGTTTAACTTCTTACACATGGATAAGGGCATAACATTCGTGGATGCGCCAGAATAGACGAGAAATTTGTGGACATTGAAGTTAAAAATCTTGAAGGAAAGGAGAAATGGTGGCGTGGTTCCCCTAGAGTTTCCGTTCACAGCATTCACAATGGACTGGGGACTAGTAGCAGTTTGGGCAAACATGATGCTTACGAGTTTGGTCGCCAGTCGATTGGAAAAGGCCTTAAGAATGAGATCTCGTTGGTTAGAAATGCGAGTAAGCTTGTAGAGAGATATGTTGGCTCTGGTCTTCTTCATGTCCTCGATAATGTTATACCCAGAATCTGTGGGTGAGGTGGTGTTCTTAGGGGAAACTATTGAAGCTTTAGTCTTGTGGCCTTCTCGGGGAGTGGTTGGACTAAAATTTTCAAGAGTTTTGTCTTTGTTTTCAGTGTTCGAGGGCAAGATTTTTCTTAAGAAGGCTTTTCTTTTTTCTTCAAAATACTGCTCCGCCGCCGGGCCTTTGCTCCTCAAGCCATAGTTTCAAGGGGGTTTAGATTTAGGGTCATCTGCTAGGTTTATCTCGGAGGTGGGAAGGAGAAACTCCCCATGTATGACTTCGAAAGTGTGGACAGTGGAGCTCATATCTTCATCTGGGGTGGAATTTTCCTCGTCGTCTGAAATAGCCTCCTCCTCCATATCCCTAGGGGTTTGATCTTCTAGAAGTTGGTTCACCACCATAGTCATGCTACTAATCCATTGGGGGCAAGTCTTTTCTGAGTGAGAGGCTTGATGAAAAGAACAAAAATTATCTTTGTTGATTTCTTCAACATTAAGACTTGCACTTGAGCTGGACGGGGGCTGATTCATGACAGGGTTATTCTTTATGAAGAAAGGTTTCTGCATTTTAGCAGCTAGGGTAGAATCATTGTTTTTCCTTTTCAGGTCGGAGACTTCATTGGTCAGCAACTTGAGGGATTTTGCAATACTTTCAAAATCAAAGGGGTCCTTATCTTTGTCTCCAGTTTTGTGGCCGGAGGATTGGGTTCTCTCCGTGGTTGTTTTTTTATCATCCCTCCCTTCATGTTAAATGGCACCTATGGACATCATGTCCTTTTCAACAGCAAGGGCGGTAGCATAGTTGGCTGGCAATGTAGCTCTGGCCTCGCGTTTCACAAACACAACAATATCCTGTGGGAGGGCTCTAGTGTTGTAGTCAATAGTAATGGAATCATCTAAGGCCATGTTTGGAGGGAAATTTTTCAATATAGTGGCAAAATGTTGATTGAAATCCTTGACCTTCTCCTTTTTCTAAAATTTCAGCATGCTGAGCTCTATGAGGAGCATTGAGCGGGTTTTATCTTCTGAGAATTTTTACAAGAAGGTACGACAGAAGTGTTCCCACGAAGGGATAGAAGCAATAGGGAGCAACCGATACCATGTTTCAGCCTTATTTTCAAGAGTATGAGGAAAAATGCAGCATGCTACATCTTCATACTACACTCTCATCATCTGTAAAGACAAGTAAAAGTTGCTGATATGGTCTTCGGCCAAAGTACCTTTCTCGAGGTCAAACTTAGGGAGATGTTTTTCAGGGTGTCAGGGCATGTCATGGAGGGGGCCTTGGATACCTAAGGGAGACTGAGCCATCCAAGCTAAAGTTTGTACACGTCTGGCCCACTGGTGGCATGGTATGTATACACGTCCCCTCTCACTTTCGGATTCACTACCCATGCCAGACCCAGAGGCCTCGCCCTCATGGCGAGATTGCATGTCTTGGTTTTCTCTATGGTTTCCTGTATTTCTAATGTTTCTCCAATTGTAAAGAAAAGGAAACCTATTCTGGTTTCGGTGGGGGTGGGGGGGGGGGGGGAGGGCGTTCAGCATTTCGACCTCGCCCATGGCCTCGGCCTCCCCTGCCTATGTTACCTCGGCCTCTTCTGGCTCCTTCCCCGTGTGGGTCATTGGCTTGCATGTTATCATGCACAGTATGGTTATGTTGGGGGTCAGTATTGGGTTGAGGTTCAGTGATTTTGAGGCCGTCTTCTTCCCCCTCCCGAGGGCTATCTGGGGGGGCTTCATAATTTCGCTCAACTGCGTCTACATAATATTCATTCATAAGACCCACCAACTAAGGAAGGGAATTAACGAGGGTTCCTTGGCACGTATGATTAGCTGCAGGAGTTCTAGGATTAGCCAAGGAATTAGTGACTGGGGCTTGCTGTAAGCCTCAGACAAGCTCACAGGTGATAAGGCATAGGGCCCTTAGCTGGGCTAAAGTAATCTCTTAGAAAGGGGGGGTTCCTCCTCCAAGGAATTCTCCAATGGGAGAGAGCCGGTATTGTCACGTATGGTCTCCCCTTGGGGAGTTTGTAACGGGATGTTACTTGTGTGCTGGGAAGCTACCATCAGGCCCTCCTTCTAGTGCCAAATCTGTTGACGGGAAAATTTGACTGGCCAACAATAGGGGATCTCCCTGGTAGAAAGTCAAAATTAGACTTTGAATCGTTTTTGATAGGGATCCTGTCTGGGGTGTGGGTCCAGCTACCGCTGAATACTCCTTCTCCTGGACGTAAATGAGCCCGCAGAGTTATAGGTGTACAATTATCGAATGATACAAGACAAATATAGATGATTTTCAATGAGCATAAATACTACAAATAGCAAGATATAATAGAAAACACACAACTGAAGGATATTCTGTTAGCAACATATCATTAAGGTTGTGTTCGTAAGATTGTTCAAACCATAGAAGAAATAGTTTTGCCCGGTAAGAACAACTCATGCGTACTTGGGCATTTTCGTGAATAAGATAGATGTCAATAATAAAGTTACAAACATCTCCTATGTAAATAACATACCATCATAAACACATGCAGTAAGATGAAATGCATAAAGAGTATAATAAAAAAATAGAGATCAATTAATCACAAGATATCAGACATATACGAAGAAATACTCATAGTATTGACACATTGATTCACATAAGATCTAATAGTGGACTTAAAAAAAATGCTTGTATTCATTCATAATGGGATGTTCAATGCTTTACAACTCTCTTCTCTCCTTTGGAGTCCAAAAAAAAGGATCATTTACAAGTCCCCAAAGGAAGCATATATAAGACAAAATTGACCCTTGGGTGCCCTGACTCTTCGCCTTCCCACCTATTGGTCTGCCTTGCGACCTGAATGGAAGATGTGACCTGCGCCCTGAATGGACAGTGCGACCTGTGACCATATCGTGGACGATGCCACCTGCGACCCCTCTTGTATATCGTGCCTTGCAATCTGATCATGGGAGCATGTGTGTGATTGCGAGGTCAGGAACATCAACTTGTTTCTCTTTGCGGAAATTCTGCCATGCATGATAATCTGCAGCAACTGGGGAGATCAGAGGAGTATATTCCCTTAACCTGTGCAAGCATTCTAATGCATTCAGAATCAGAGTTTCTCTTTTGATTGTGATCTGGTTATATGAGGAAGCCAGTTTGGTGTAAATCCAAACTGGCGTTATGACGAACTTAACCAAGTTCTCCAGTGATGCTGGAAGATTAGGTGTGGTGGTGGCTTTTCTGATAAGCTGTAGAAATTCTTGAATCTCCTAATCTACCTTTTCCCATGTCTTTTCTTTGCCTAGTGCACCTAGAGAAGGAATATGGTGTAGTTCGTGCATCGAGTCAATGCCACTGATCAAATTCTCATAGGCGGTCATCACCTTCTCTAGATCTTTAAATAATTTCTCCTTGGATTGCACCTTCATGTGAATTTGGACCTTGTCATTCTGAGTGTGAATCCAATCTTTCTTAGGAAAAGTTTCAGGCACCTGTGGATATCTGTTTTTCCATTCTATCATTCTATCCAAGGCGGTGGAGGCCTCTTTCAGTTGATCATTTCTCCTCTTCGTTTCCACTTGGGCTCTCAGTAGAGGGGTGACTATTTGCTTTATGGTGAACATCTCCTCGTAAACCTGCCTCACGGTGGCTTCCAGCGTCACCAACTCTCTCTAGACGATAAGCGGTACTTTGTTAATAAGAGTGTTTTTATCTTGGAGCTATTGGATTTCTTCCCTCAGTGCTCTCCTTTCTTGCTCCGACCTGGCTTCCCTTTGTTTAGAGTCTTGTAATCTATTTTGAAGGGAAAGGATTTCCCTACTCATCCGGCTCACATTTTCTTCTATGGCAGCGGTAAAAGTAGTGTCAGCTGATGCTATCATCACTGGATTGGTCCTAGTGTCTAGGACTATATCATTTTTGTTGGGTGCTAAAAGGTGTCTTTTAAAACTCCTAATCGCCTCACATTAATTATCAACCAGGGTAAGTCTTTTTTTTTTCAAGAGTGTACACAATATGTGCAAGCTATAACCCTATAGAGTAATGATAAAAAAAATCGTTGAATATAAATGCAATCATAATCTCAAGATGTAACTTTTAAAGGAAATAATACATCTAAGATTCAAGACTCAAACCTCTACTAAAATCATAATTAATTAACAATAGCATCAGCCGAGAGCACAGTAGAGATAACTCATCTCTTCTTAGCTGATTCAATCCAAATCATACTCAATCTCTTGAAAGCACTTAAGACAAGAATGATATCACTTCTAAGAGTCTAATAGCAATAATCAAACTCTTACGGATGATTAAATCAATGCAATGCGTTGTCTAGATAACTCACGCTGTGATCAAATGATAGCAATACAAATTACAAGTAGAACAGATTATCTCAATAACAGGAAATAATGAATAGCTAATAAAATAAATAAACTCACAAAAACATTAAATTATCAAACCAATTAAACGCTAGAAATATCATAAGCATAATACAAAGAAGCAGTAGACTCCACCAAGGGCCGGGCCCTTAGCCGCCAGTGAGCATTGCTAAGTTACTTCAGACAATGTGAGAGAACAGCAACTTCAATTAAATATTAATCATCAAACTTGAGTAGCATTACAATAAATTTCATTCTCCAACGACACAGTTTGCAATTAAGCTTACAATTTGGAAAATAACAGAGATCCCCTTTCTTCCTACAATTGTTTCCTTTTATAATCAGAAAGGGTGAAGAGTAAATAGTCAATGCAATCCCTCATAAAAAAATTGGATTTTTCCCAACAACTTGATCAGCAAGAAAATATATTTCCATCAAAACAAGTTGAATTTGGTATTGCAACTGAGATAATTTGGAAAACAGTCGCAACAGCAAATCTGGGAAAATCATCTTTAGATAACCTTCCATTTCTCTTAATACGAACCGAATTTGGGAAAATTTCTCTTTGATTTAGTCAATGCAGTCCGTTCCAGACAAAACCCATGTTTCAGATTTTCCAGATTCTTCTCCATTTTCCCACAAAGTCCAATACAAAATTGTCACTTCTTATTCCAGTGAAATTTCTAAGTTGGAATATTTAATGATGAGCTGGAGATCAAATCTGCAATCTGGAAAATATCTTGGAGGCTAAAATGGTGAATGATGTTACAAAAAAATTATTAATAAACCATCATTGATAAAATCATGCATAATAATCATCAATTTA
This sequence comes from Pinus albicaulis, assembly GCA_034641835.2. Lineage (NCBI taxonomy): Eukaryota > Viridiplantae > Streptophyta > Pinopsida > Pinales > Pinaceae > Pinus > Pinus albicaulis. The sequence goes on from CM076580.1 coordinate 1,292,129,170, forward strand.
TTAAAAATAAAGGAGAAGAAATAATATTTATCCATAAGAGCATAAATAATTATAAAATGGAATTATATGATAAACCATGATAAATGATGTGATAAAGAATGGTAGAAATGGATGAAATAGGTGTTAAAAAGTGATAATAATAATGAGAAACTAGTGGCCCAACATACTCCCAAACTAAATATATTGCATGTCCTCATGCAACCCAAAGCCTCTTTGTGCTTGACAATAATACAAGTAACAATTTTTACAAGTGATGTTCAACTGCTATATGTATATGGAGTTGCAACAAAATATGATATAATTAACAACAAACTTCATTAACCATTTCCTTGCATAGATTTCAGCTCAGATCGTTTTTTGATGCACGGATCATGAGATATAAACAAAATGGTTGTAGGTGATAGTGCATGATTTTCAAAATTTTATGAACTAATTTAGCATGAAATTATCTGGGTTTGTGTATTTTAATGATACCTCTTTGTTATCCAGAAATCACAAGAATTTAGTTCATAGTTTTAAAGATATATGCAAATCAATTTCTGCACTGTATAAAAATGAAATTGTATGCCTTAAATGAGAAAGAAAGTAGAAAACATCCATCATGTATAGCAATGCCTCCCCCAAACTAAAGAATTAGCATGCCTTCATGCAATGCTAGAAAACGAATAGAGGTGGTTGCTACAATCTGTTGAAATCTATGCTTTGGTGTAAAACAACATGGAAGAAGGGAGGTGTTGAGAATGAATAAGATGGTCATAATAAATAAATAAATGAAAGGGACACTCCCCCAAACTAAATTTTTTTGTCTTTGAAGAATGAGAAGTGGTAAAGATGTGGAATGAATGATGATAAATAATGCTCAATGGATTTTACATGAAATTCTCCTAAAATCGTAATAAATCAGAAAATTTTACTATTTTACCTCAAGTTTTACCTCCAAAAAAAAATGTGGAATGACATGTATGGACTGGCATTTGTTGAAGCTGATGTAGGCTGAGCGGATACTGAAAGTGATGCAAAATGTGGAAGCCATGTAAGCACATTATGTTTGAACAATTGTGCGCTTTCGCAAGTTGCGCGAGCCTCTATTGTTAGGGGAAATAGTCTGGCCTTGCTGCGAATAGAATTCCCCCCATACTTGTTGTTCTCCTGTAACAAGTCACTATTTTGCATGCAAATTTCTTGAATCCACAGTTTTAGTGTTGAATAGCAATAGATAAGATGCATGCAAAAATTCCAATCAGAAAAAACTTTTGTATAAATGCAATACTAATATTTTGTCAAATTAACAAGTTATGGTAGAGTGCAGTAATTATATCGCATGCTATTCCATAATGCATACCTTCCCCCCTCCAATTGGAAAAGGGCATTCATGACCATAAAGCATAGGAAAAGTGTTGTTCTGATGGCAAGGCAAGGGAATGAACAGTACGACAGTAAATGAAGCAGAGTACACATATCTATGATAGGACAGCAAGAGGTATGAGAGCGCAGTGTGTAAAGATAGTTATGAATAAGAGATAGGACGCTTTGGATTGATGATAAGTTATGCGAAAAAGAAAAGGACAACAATATGCCAAAAATATTCTTTGTTGACAGTATTCTAGCCGAGAATGATGTGATTGATCGAAAAACAATTTCTCATGCGTAAAGGTTCAAAACAGGGAAAAATTAAGGAAATAACTTCTGCAATAAAAAAAAAGAATAAGAAAAGGGTATTATAGTAATAATTGATGATAAGATATAACTTCAATACCATAAGCAGAGCCTCTGCTGCCTGCAGGCATCCATAGCCTTGGCAGGGTTGGTTTTTAACACGTATGAGCCAGGATCCTCATTTTAAAAATGGAGAGTTCCAATGATGTTCTACATAAAATATCAACGTGTTGACATGGTAACCAGATAACCACACTACCATTCACTGGGATGTAGCAAAAGTGATCAGGCTGGCTCATGATGAGACCTCCTGTTCCAAGGATATTTTGGTTATCAAATGGATCATAACCCTGGTGTGGTGGCCATAATGGGAATGTCACTTCATTACAGCCTTATGAACTTGGTAGGCTGGCTCGTAATGAGACACCCAATCCTCCATCTGCAAACAAAATTTTGCTATGATTACACAATTTTATAGTAAAAAGAGGGAGGCTTAGTACTCCTTAAGAGTAGGGATGGTGGAAGAAGTTGAACATGTCAATAGAAAAAAAATATACCCACAATCTCATTTACTATAGATAGATAATATTATAACCAGGAAGGGTGGAACCAACATGGTATTAAGATGATTAATCAATATCATGTACAGCAGAAAACGGTGCAGTAAAGTAGTATATAAATAACGGTATCCCTTTTCTTAAAAATAATCTCTCATCCAGAAGCTATCATGTTAAAGATCATAATGTTAATGATATTCTCCTGCTTCAATAGAATCCATAATTCTTGTCCTCATAGAAGTATTGTACTTTATGTCATAAAATGAAATCAGAAAAATGGGGCTGAAAATGAGCTAGTGTTTGGGAAAATACATAACAAGGGTACTGTTCAAAACACAAAAAATATGCAAGAAAAAACAAAAGAGAGTGTTTTTCTTTGAAAGGAATAGCAAAAGAGAAAAAAAAACCACACAAAAAGTGATGTTCCTTAAAGGTAACAACAGTTTTTCCCTGTAGGGAACAAAAAAAATACACAAAAAAATGTGTTGTTCTTTATAGGGAACAACGAGAGAAAACACGTGCAAAAATTGATGTTCCTTATAGGGAACAACAAAGCAAGCTACATACAAAAATTGTTGTTCCCTGTAGGGAACAACAAGAAAAAGTACACACCAAACTTGTTGTTCCTTAGAGGGAACAATAGTTGTTCCCTGTAGGGAACAACAAAGAAAAATTTACACAAAAATTGTTGTTCCCTGTAGGGAACAACAAAGCAAAATACACACAAAAATTGTTTTTCCCTATAAGGAACAACAATTGTTCCCTGTAGGGAATAGCAAATCAAAATACACGCAGAAATTGATGTTCCATGTAGGGAACAATAGTTGTTCCCTATAAGGAACAACAAAGCAAAATGCACGCAGAAATCGTTGTTCCCTATAGGGAACAACCACTGTTCCCTGTAAGGAACAGCAAAGCAAAATGCACGCATAAATTGTTATTCCATGTAGGGAAGAACAGTTGTTCCCTGTAAGGAATAGCAAAGCCAAATGCACACAGAAATTGTTGTTCCCTGTAGGGAAAAATGGTTGTTTCTTGTAAGGAACAACAAAGCAAATACACGCAAAAATTGTTGTTCCCTGTAGGGAACAACAGTTGTTCCTTGTAAGGAACAACAAGAGAAAATACAGAGAGAGAAGGAAAAAAAAAACAATCATCCCTCCTGCTCTAAACAACAGAAGAGCGATGATATAGAAAGAAGAACAATAGAAAAAATGATTGGAAAAATGGTTGTTCCCTGTAAGTAACAACAAAGCAAATACACGCAAAAATTGTTGTTCCCTGAAGGGAACAACAATTGTTCCTTGTAAGGAACAACAAGAGAAAATACAGAGAGAGAAGAAAAAAAAAACAATCATCCCTCCTGCTCTAAACAACAGAAGAGCGATGATATAGAAAGAAGAACAATAGAAAAATGATTGTATGTAGAGATCTAAAGAAAAAGTAACCTTTTACAGAATTGGTGTTGCCGAAGAATTGTCTTCTGCAACTGAAACTTGCATGGTGGGGTCCTCATTGTTCAATTTCCAATGGAGCGGAAACTACAATTTGAAGGAAGCAACACCTAAAACACAAAAACATAAAAGAAATCAGAAAAGAAACAACACTTTATTTAAAAATAGGATATAAGTAAATAAGTTAAGTTACAACAGCTATGATGTTATTTCCTAAGGGAATATCAATTTGTCAATGAAAAAAAAGGATCTTTTGGAAAAATGTATTAACAGCAGTGACATGAATCTTCAAATGGGAATCAATTCTTCATTTTTTTTTATTATGAATCTGTTAGGTAATGAATCGGATGAAATTCCCTTGTTTCATTAAAATTTCTTTCAAGAATCGCTCGTCCATAAAGTGACCTTCTTTATTCTCCTAAGACTTGCAAAAAAACGAGTGTCTACCTGAAATAAAACATTAAATCATGGAGAAAGAGAGGTGATCGGGCTCCCGTAATCCAAGAATTATGCAAAAAAACTAACAAGTAGTTACTTTTTAGAACAAATCCACAGAAAAAAAATAAAGTAAAATTAATTTATTACCTGTGTGAGAGCAGTGGCCAATCATATTAACCCGCAGTGTTTTAATCATAACTTCTTTGTTTTTCGTCCAATTTGAGTGATTTCAAAGTCAAATGAAATTTAATTCAGGGATATGTCTCCAATATAAATAGGTTTTAAAAATTTCATGTAATGGTATGTTAAATTTTCTTAGAACAACCTGCATAATAGAGTCATTTTCGATTTTCCAACTCAGAACAACAGTTGATATTTCAAGCATAAATTTTCTCTTGATGATGGATTAAGCTGATCCAAATTGGAAATGAAAGTATATTAATTTATTTATCTCCAATAAAAACATATTTTTAAGACAAGAAGAATTGATGGGTCAAATACTTTAATGAACAGCTAGAAAAACAGAGTTTTAAGAGTGCTGATTTAGGATAGACAGACAGTATTTGGGTCATATTTTCCTCATACGATATCGAAATTGAGTGATTCAAATTTCTTTGTAAACTATATTCATAGAGGAATATACCATAGAAACATATTTTAAAAATATGGTCATTTAGGCCTCCAAAAACTTGCTGTCCCAACTCTGTTCCTAAGCTGCCTACTAGACGCCCTGTCAATGATTTGATTCTAACTTTTTTTATTCAAATCCAAATGGAGTGATTAAAATTGGGTTGGAAAGTATACAACAATAAATACTTACGATAGAAACAGGTTTTTAAAATATTCACTTTTGGTCCCTCAAAACATGACTTTCCCGACTTTGTTCCTAAAATTTCATCAAGCCCACAAGCCAAAAAAATATGTTGTTCAAACAATTTTTCCATATTGGTGATAAAAATGAGTATGAGTGTTTGTATAATTTTTATTTTCAATATAATGCATCTACATACACAAATAAATTAAAATATTTATCACCGATGTTGATTTCCACAACGTGTTGTAACAAAAACAATTTTTACATAATAATAAAAAATGTATTTATTTATATCCTTATTTATTTATTTTCTCCACTAACCTACTCTTCTTTGAAAATTGAATATGCTTATGTATAAGAGTACTTCCAGTGGAGCCATTTTCGAAATAAGGCCTCTAGTATGTACATACCCAAATTTGAAAAATGCATGTTAATAAATAGTAGGGTATGAGAAGCCAACTTCCCTTGAAAAGATGGTGCAAAAAATTGCTGAAGTATGGAGTGATGCTGCAAACAAACAGAGTGAAACCAATCTTCAATGTATCCCTTACTTTCTTTATTTCCCATAACCATCATATCATGAAGTTCTTGAGTGTTTAAAACATCTTGTTGATGCAGGCTAGAAGAAACCTCATTTTCTTTCATAACCTCTACAATTTTTGGATTTGAGACATTCTGAATCTCAGTATAAGTTTTCTCCAATGGTGCATGTGAGATAGAATGGGTGGGAAGGGTGGGTAAATTTTGTAGTTCAACACTGTAAGCATGTTGTACTGGTTTATTATGGTTAGGGTGTGGAATGAGTTGAGCAGGAAATTGTGTAGGGAATGGAGCATTTTGATGATGTAGTTGATTGGGTTGAATGGATGATTTTGATAGGCAAGCAAGATGTTGTGGAAGAGCTGGAAGATGTGTTTGTGCTACAAGATGAGGGAGAGTAGTCATGCAATCATAAGATGAACCATGCCAAACTTGTAGACAATATTGGTGGTGGTTATATTGAGATTGGCATGGCTGCCCTAACATATGAGTATTCCATAATGGATTATGCAAGTAAGAGAATGGAGAGGAAGTGTTTTAAACCATACATGTAGGCCACGATTTCCACAGTTTTGACCTTGTTGTAGGTTCCCCATCTCTTTGATATGCTACTTCCATCCTAGATAAGGAATAACAACTATCTATGGGATGCTCCTTTTGGTAATGAGGGAAAAACACTTCATCAAATTCGTCATTTTTCTGAACCCGCAAAACATTCAATTGTGAATTTAGAGAGCTAATAAAATCATATTTAAAATTTTCAAATAAAACATTGATTTTAGCTTTTATGTCTCTTGTTCTTGTTTGGTAAAGAAAGAAAAAACTTCTCTAGAATTATTACCAGCCTTGGAAATTCCTCTTTAATACCTTATGCACAATTCAAAAACATCATCATATGATAACTGAAAAACATCACCTTTTCCTATCAGATTTAAGAGTTATAAAAATTCATCTTTGATTCCTTTAAAAAGGAGTGTTTTCAAGATCTCTTTTTCCAAATTCTTATGCTTTGATTTTTGAAGGTTATATTGAAATCGCTCTACATAGTCCTCCAAGCTTTCATCCTCCCCTTGTATCATACCGAAAATATTTTCATTGGATTTGCAGTAGTCTTGGTACTTCTTCAAGAATATGTTCTTCATGTCCTCCCATGTTTGGATGTAGTTCCCACCATGGTTCATGAACCATCATAGAGCTACTCCTTTTAGAGTAAGAGGAAACACTTTCAACCTTCGATCATTAGTACAATAATCATATCCTCTACAAAGTATTTCAAACTCAAATAAGAATGTATCTGGATCTTCATTTGTCAAACCATCAAAATTTGGCAGAGACAATGGGGGAATTATGTGCATTTGTGTCACTCCTCCTAGATCTTTGATAGGGAATTCAAAAGTTGCAATGTGAGCCATTTCTTACCATAATAGAAGATGTTCTTCATATGTTTCTTTGAGGATTCTCCTTCAAATGTTCCTGTCAATTGGTTAGTGAAATGGGTGGTGCTTACATCACCACTCGAGTGGAATTACAAGGTTTTTTTTTCAAAAATTCTACCTCTAAAATTCCTACTTCAATTCTTACGCAATTCTGCTGAAAAGCAGGCAGAGGAGAAAGCGCTTTACTTGCTTGTTACGCAGGTTTTTACCTTCCGTTTTTAATACCCAATTCTTTCCCAGCAAAAAATATCGAACATACATCACTCTCTGTGAAATGGCAACACTCTCCCCGGTAACGACACCAAAATGTTGGGTGCTAAAAGGTGTCTTTTAAAAATCCTAATCACCTCACATTAATTATCAACCAGGGTAAGTCTTTTTGTTTCAAGAGTGTACACAATATGTGCAAGCTATAACCCTAGAGAGTAATGATAAAACCAATCATTGAATTAAATGCAATCATAAATCTCAAGCTATAACTTTTAAAGGAAATAATAAATCTAAGATTCAAGACTCAAACTTCTACTAAAATCATAATTAAATCTCACATAAGAAATTTTAATTAACAATAGCATTAGCCGAGAGCACAGTAGCGATAACTCATCTCTTCTTAGCTGATTCAATCCAAGTCACACTTAATAGCTAGAAATAAATTAAGACAGGAATGATATCACTTCTGAGACTCTAATAGCAATAATCAAACTCTTACAGATGATTAAATCAATGCAATGTGTTGTCTAGATAACTCACACTATGATTAAATGATAGCAATACAAATTACAAGTAGAATAGATTATCTCAATAACAGGAAATAATGAACAGCTAATGAAATAAATAAACTCACAGAAACAGGAAATTATCAAACCAATTAAATGCTAGAAATATCAGAAGCATAATACAAAGAAGCAGTAGACTCCACTAGGGGCCGGGCCCTTAGCCGCCAGTGAGCACTGCTAAGTTACTTCAGACAATGTGAGAGAACAACAACTTCAATTCAATATTAATCATCAAACTTGACTAGCATTACAATAAATTGCGTTCTCCAATGACACAGTCTGCAATTAAGCTTACAATTTGGAAAATAACAGAGATCCCCCTTTCTTCCTACAATTGTTTCCTTTTATAATCAGAAAGGGTGAAGAGTAAATAGTAAATGCAATCCCTCATAACAAAATTGGATTGTTCCCAACAACTTGATCAGCAAGAAAATATATTTCCATCAAAACAAGTCGAATTTGGTATTGCAACTGAGATAATTTGGAAAACGGCCGCAACAATGAATCTGGGAAAATTATCTTTAGAGAACCTTCTGTTTCTCTTAATACAGACCGAATTTGGGCAAACTTCTTTTCAAAAAGTTAATTCAGTCCATTTTGGACAAAACCCATGTTTCAAATTTTCCAGATTCTTCTCCATTTTCCCACAACATCCAATACAAAACTATCACTTCTTATTCCAACGAATTTTTGAGTTGGAATATTTAATGATGAGCTGGAGATCAAATCTGGAATCTGGAAAATATCTTCGAGGCTAAAATGGTGAGTGATGTTACAAAAAATTTATTAATAAACCATCATTGATAAAATCATGCATAATAATCATCAATTTATTAAAAATAAAGGAGAAGAAATAATATTTATCCATAAGAGCATAAATAATTATAAAATGGAATTATACGATAAACCATGATAAATGACATGATAGAGAATGGTAGAAATGGATGAAATAGGTGTTAAAATGTGATAATAATAATGAAAAACTAGCGGGCCAACACTTTTCTGTCGTGGCCATGAAGGGTGTGGTAGGGTTCCGTGCTAGGCATCTCCTCTTTTCTTGCTAGATTTTGAAGGTGAACTGATCATAAGTGAGTCTCTTTAGATTGAATACTTCCTTCTCCTATCCTTCAGAGGTGCCTGGTTCTGATAGTGCAAAACATGTGTTAATTGCAGGTACTTCGATGGGTGGCAGCTCTGTCTGTACCCCCATTACTAGAGGAGGTGTCTAGGCGTCTTTCGATTTTCGATCCTCTTCCTCTTTTCTCTTTTGTTCTTCTTCTTCTTTCAATAGTCGTTTCGCCTCTGCCTTATCCTGTTCTGCCCTTTATCTATGTTTTTCTTATGCTTTTGTTTCCTCTTCTTCCTTCCTTTTCTGTTCAGCTTCTGCTCTTGTGTCTTGCTCATTAGGGGAATTTTGAGGTCTAAAATGGGCCTAATAAGAAAAATGTACAACCAAAATACACTTTATAAGAACCAATAGGATTCAAGATGTTGATGTCAACCATGGGGGATGATTCAACATTTTTTAAGTAAAAGGATAAAATGATTAAAAAATAATAAATAATAAAACTACTTTTTGAAATCATATTTTCAATTTATCTCCCAAATTTTTTACTCAAATTTTGAGTGGGAGTACTTTTTGGATGAAAAATTTAATTCCTCATCCAAGGAGTACTCATGTTGCATACTTTCGATGGACCCTACTACACGAAAAGTGAGAAATACATGAAAAAACGTGATTGCAATCATGTTTTTCATGTATTTCTCATTTTTCGTGTAGAAGGTTCCATCGAAAGTATGCAACATGGCTAATCCTTGGATGAGGAATTAAATTTTTCATCCAACGAGTACTCCTGCTTGAAATTTGAGTAAACACTTTGGGAGATAAGTTGAAAATATGAGTTGAAAAAGTAGTTTTTTCTTTTTTCCCTCTAAAATTTGATGATGTCATCAAATCTTATTTTATTATTTCCACTATTATTTTATAATTTCCTTAGGAGGCCCATTTTAGACCTCAAAATTCCCCTAATTCTTCCTTCCTTTTTCGTTCAACTTCTGCTTTCGTTTCCTGTTCTTCCTTCCTTTTTCTTTCGGCCTCCACCTGATCTAATTCTTTCTTGAGCTGTCGTTCAGCTTCTGCTTTTGCTTCCTGCTCTTCCTTTCTATCCTCTGCCTGTTTCTTTCTCTGCTCTGCTTTTAGGTGTTTCTTACGCTTACCTTCATCCTCTTTTGCCTTCTTTTCAGCTTCTCGCTGAGCTTTTGCTTCCTTTTCATTCTGTTGGGCGGAAGAGCTATGGCCTATGTTAGTTCGAGGCTTCTTGGCCTGGGAAGACAAGGCTCCTCCATAATTTTGGACTCTCTCCTCCAAAGTCTAATCATCTTGGTCCTACCGATCGGTCAATGCTTCCGGGGTGAGTTCCCTATCCTTTTTATACCAGTTTCTTACCGCATCTTCATCTAGACATTCAGTATGTTGGTAGCTCCATTTTAACTTGGCCTGTTTGCAGTGGGTAGGGACTATCCTCTCAGGATCGTAAGTCCGGTAATCCAAAGGCCCCAGGAAGAATCCCTTGATTTGCTCAGCTTCTACCTCCACCTCTCTAAAATCCTTGACCGTATAAGCACCAATGGTGAGTGGCAGTGTGGGCCATGGCTTCTTCTTACCTTTAGTAAGGACCTTTGAGAAGCCGGAAGTCATATGATAACATAATTCCTAAAGTAGCATCCTGTCAGTGATGAATCGGGGCAAAGCATGGGGAGTCTTGAATGAATCAAAGACTCGGATGAAGGTTCCTTCTACAAATGGAAACCAATGTGCTACTTTGACTATCGTTTCCATGGCTCGCCAGGACATGCATGGGATATCCTGACTGAACAATTTCCTGTAGAGTGCAGGGATGAAACTATGTGCGATTAGCTCTATATCCTGCTTGTATTTGGAGTCCCAGAATACCTGCAACTCCTTGTGAACTGGGCATGCTTGCTTCTGATCCCAATTGTGAGCCCATCCCTCAAAGTGGCACCTAGAACAAACTGCATCCAAAAGATAGGAGGCCATGTAAAATTCGGACGAGTATCCCTCCTCTGGTTCTAGTGCTGCAGATATGTTTGTTTTGAGGGCCGCTATTAGTAAGCTAGCCCAATTGAAATGGGTGTCGTATATAGTAAAAAAGTGCATCAGGGATACCCAATGACCATTGAAAGTGTTGGCGTCAGGACAACCATACATTCTGCATAGCATAGATGCTACCAGCTTACAGACCTTTTTGAGGCCTGCCACTTGATACTCCTGATCCTTCTTGATTTTGAACTTCTCGAGTTCTTCCCACCATCCCCTCAGGGTGTCTTCTATTGAAACTGCATGGGTGGTGGCCCATTCCTCTGTGAACATCTGTTCTCATTTTGGAAGTGCGTAATAGTACTCCGCATCCTGGCCTTTTAGATTTGCAAAAGCTTTCCCCTCGTAATCTTGAATTACCCACATCCTGGGGTCGATCTTTTGTATGATCCATTCAATAATTTCAGCACATGGGAATATAGCTAGGTGGGCCCCTGCGTAGTGAAGCTTCGACCTCTTGACTTGCACATATACTTGCTGGTCAGGGAGGTCCTCTGGAAATTCTGGCTGTGCGAACTCTTGGTATACTTGATACCATCTCTTGCTTTCTCCTTTACTAAATGTGCATACGATGTCCCCATAGATCGAGGGAGGAGACATTGGTATTTCACTTTCTGTGATCTCTATCTCTGGGCTCTTTTTTTTCTTGCGAACTGTCAGTGGCCGCATGTCACTTGAGGCTGAAGAGACAGAGACACACTCTAGCTCTTCTTCGAGGTTCCCTAGCATGTTCAAAAAAAATTCCCAAGATAAGACAGATGCCATACTAATAAATGCCTAGCACTACTTTTAACTCTACCCAACTGAGATCTAGGAAAGGGTAAATCTGCGACTTAGTGACCTATTGCTTGGGTCGCTAGGTCACAGAAGTTTAAACTTTAAAGGAGAGTGACTTTGCGACCTGGCGACTTTCGAGTAGGTCATGAGGTCGCTAAGTCGCGATAGTCTAAACAAATCATGAAGATGCAACCCTACGACCTAGCGACTTTGCGACCGGGTCGCTGGATCACTGAGTCACAAGGTTGCGAAGGTTCAATTTTATGCAATGTGCAACTTAGCAACTTAGCGACCGAGGTCGCTGGGTCGCGAGGGTCGCAAGGTCGCGGGGTCAAAGGTCGCGCTAGGGCTGGGCGGATGATTTCGATGGCGGTGCGCCATTTTTCTTCATTTTAAATTAACACAATAAAGGGAGAGAGTGAAAAAAGAAACCATAAATGAGGATGAAGTGGTCATTAGAGGGAAAAACAGACAGAGGGGAGGCTGGTTGGCTTCATTTGCAAGTCTGTATAAGCAAGGCAGGGTTTGGAGGTTTAGAAAGCTCAGGTTGCAAGAAGATTTGAAAAGAGGAATAGAAGGTGGCTTAAAAAGGGCTAAGATAAGGGGAAAGGGGAAAAAAATAGAAAAAACGGAAACATCAGGAGGATTAGGCAACTTACTCGAGAAAATCGCACTCTAGTTGGCCTGTCAGAAGCGTTTTTTGCTCTGCGACGCATGAGTGAAATACGACCTATGTGACTTTCTATTTATAAAAGGTTCGCACGTGCAGGCAATAAATGAGGTCGCTGGGTCGCAAAAATCCCGCGCTGATGGGATGTGCGACCTAGTGACCCTGTGACCTTGCGACCTAGGGGTCGCAGGGTTGCTAGGTCGCAATTGTTTGACTTGAGTGCGATGTGTGACTTAGCGACTTGGCGACTTGATAGGTTGCATGGTCGCTAGGTCGCAAATTGGGTAAAAGACATACTCTACAGCTCAACGACTTAAAGAAAAAAGACTTGAACTTCAGGTTTTGACTTCACTTCTCGATGCTTAGGGGGCTCAAAAAATTTTAGAGGGTGAATTTTTGGAGGGTGTTGTAACAGCTACAACACCTCCTTATTCTCTTCCTTCATAATCTTTCCATGACATGATAGAGTACGTTTTCCTCCAATTCACTCATGACGAAACGACATTAATCCGAAAATCCCTAGCCTAAGATGATGCATTCGGATCCATGAACTGAGCTCAGAAAAAGTGAGAGGTTGTATAAGGATTCTTAGTGACTACACAGTTGCACAGTTCAAGCAGGCAAGGAGAAGCCTTGAGCCTTGAGACTGCACAGTGCGTATTTTAGACTGGACTGAGGGACATGACTGCTTAGTTTCCAGAGTCAGTGGGGATAGGATGCAGGATAAGAGCTAGGAAAGCTTACTGCATAGTTCTGGAGGTCAACGAGGTATAGATGAATACGTTGTGCACAATTTTAAGGCTCAAGGGATGAGCTTGTGGATTGAGGTTGTGAAGTGCGCAGTTGAATTTGAGCTAGAGGCCATGGCTGCGCAATTCTGGAGGTCAATATTGAGTATTGGTCACAAAAAATGTGAAATGGAGTAGTCTTCGGAGGCCAGTACTACGCAGTTCCAAGCATCAAAGTCACAACTAGATGACCTAGACTTTGCAGTGTGTAGCTCAACGTAGGCAGGGTGAAGCTAAGTTTCTTGGTCGGGAATTTCTCCAAAAAATGACTAAGTGTGGGATCGGTGATCAATGATGAACTTTAACTGTGATCACACACTTAGATGACTCAAACAACAAATCTCATCCATGACATATAAACAAATCATTTTCCTCTGTGCAACACCACATATACACTTTATGATGACCGTGACGACACTTGTGCGACAATGCTCAAAACTTTGGAAATGAGTGTGACAAACACTTAGAAGGTTTATAAAACTAATTTTCACAAAGGTAACATCTTAGAACCACTAGAACAAGCTCATACATGCAATACAACAACCAACATGCCAAAAGAAGAAACTTTTCCTATCTTGCGAAAGGGATCACAACATAGTGAGAAAATGAAAAAAAGAGCTTAAAATTTTGCGATAGTAATGAACAAGGCCAAGGAAGGCTCCAAAATTTGGTCTAGGAAAAAATTTTGGAGGGGGTTGTATTAGCTACAACAGGCCCCAATAGCATTATTGGTGCTTAAGTACATGATCATCACCGAGAGTGGTTTAGTTAGTTTTTTACTTTCTGCAAGAGTGTTTCCTTTGTGAAAGTGTGTTTAATTAAAGTATAAAAATATTACAAATGACATAATTCCACATGTATTCTTTCATTTCACAAGTTTATGAAATACGAATTGATAATTAAATGAAATGTGATATATATATATATATATATATATACACTAACAGACCTCAATGAAAAATAATTAGGAAACTTCTTAAGAGGAAGATCTAGTCCAAAGAGATTCTTTATATCTCCAACTTAGTCACGCACATCCTTCAATGTTTGGGTAAGCCATTTAGGCTCCCTCTTTGCAATGGAAGTTAAAGAGGAATTGATTCAATCTTTGGAATCTTGTTGATTTGAATTTGAAAATTTTGATTTTTAACCTTTGGACGAGGCACTACTTTCGATTTGAATTTGAAAAGGTTGATTTCTAACCTTTTAAGGGTAAATTTTCAACAATTTTTTAAAAACCATTTTCTTTTTTGAAAAAATATTGGAAAAACACTCTCGAAACAAAAAGTATTGATGTTGGAATAACAAAAAAAAATCAGGTTACAATTTTGACACATTCTAGCAATGGAATTAAAAATAAAATATTAGGACTCTAAAAAACCGTAAAATTACAACAATTCTCAGACTTTATGTTAAAGATAAAATATCATGTCTCAAATCCTTATAATTCCAACAATTTTCATCCATCTTGTTAAATATAAAATATCCTGACTCTAAAACACCCTAAAATTGTAATTGTTTTCAACCATAGCATTAAAGATAAAATATCATAACTCATAAAAAGCTTAATATTTTGACAAGTTTTCAACCATATAATTAAAAACCTTAAGTTTTTAACATATATGAACCATGAAATTATGGACAAATTATATGACTAGAACAATTTTTAAAAATGAACAAGTAAATGAAAGATTCATTATTCCAAGAGTAATTTTTATATTAAAGGATAAAAGTATATCTCTTTTCATATATTAGCCTAAGACAACTTATCTTATTGCAACAAAAACCTAAAAATCAACCATCAAAACGAAGTGTCCCCTTTCAATGAGACATTAAATTTTCAATATTTTTAAAAGTATCTTATACCAAATGATAACAATAAATAATATCATGGAAATATCACTGTATAATTTAAAAATTTAACATTAATTTCTAATATTTCCTTACTTTTAATGAAAATATGAACAAATGATAACAATAAATAATATCATGGCAATATCACTATATAATTTAAAAATTCAACATTGTTTCTAATATTTTTTTACTTTTAATCAAAATATCAACAAATGGCAACAATAAATAATATCATGGCAATATCACTGCATAATTTAAAAATTCAACATTAATTTATAATATTTCCTTATTTTTAATCAAAATATCAACTTTGGTACATTGAATATAACATAAATTATTTTAATAATTCATTGTTTCATTGTGGATATTCTAAAGAGATGAATTATTCATAATTAAAACATATAATCCAACAAACATATAAATGGCTCATAACTTCATGTATGGAAGTCAAAATATTTATTTCGAGTTACCATGCAAACATCATTTACATAAATTATCTTAGAAATTTATTCAAAATCATTCATAGGTTTTGGGACACCATTAGAATCTATATATTCAGATGAATGGTTGGATGCGGATGAAGATAATCCATATCCTTCTCTTTCATCAACCAGTGCCCCATTTGAGTCAACATTCATTCCCACCATTTCAGGTTTCAAAAGTATTCTAGATCTATGACTAGGTTCAACAGACTCTGATCTCAACATTGTTTCTTCTAGTAGCAATTTCTTCAAAATATCTATGGCCTTGAAGCAAAGAGTTCGTCTCTTTGTTAAATTGAAGTCATACACATGTATGTCAACATCCTCCAATTTTAAGAGGTCTGTGGCAACAATTTATATTTGTACCCTTTCTTTTTCTCTTTCTGCCAATTTGTTTATCAACTACCATCTCTAGCTTCTACACACCTTTGAATGGGTGGGTATTTGTGGCATACCAATGTACTTCAACAATTGTAATATCTTCATTTTCTTTAATTACCTTTATAAACTTGACAACATATAATGGATAGCCAAGTGGACCTCCATCTCCTAACACTGCTATCATGCAACCCTCCTTAACATCCTACACAAAACCCCTATAAAAGTATTCCATGACTTCACGTTGTGCATGTGATCTTCTA
The DNA here is from genome assembly GCA_034641835.2 of Pinus albicaulis. Taxonomy (NCBI): domain Eukaryota; kingdom Viridiplantae; phylum Streptophyta; class Pinopsida; order Pinales; family Pinaceae; genus Pinus; species Pinus albicaulis. The sequence continues at coordinate 1,292,145,168 of CM076580.1, forward strand.
GAACCAATATAGATTTATCTTTCCTCTACCTATAGAGAATTAATAATACCTTGAGATTGTTGTTGTTCAACAATGTCTTTCCTCATGTTCATTTGACATATTTTGTGGCCAAATAAATGGAGTCTTCAAAAGTGTATCTTCATTTATTGATCTTTAAATCATATCACTTTTATTATTAAAAAAATTCTCCCACCAAATTGAATAAACAACATCGAAGTACTCATATGTACCTCTAATACATCTTTTAATTTCTTCCAGGCATTCAGAATAATTTATATCTCTCTTATGCTCTCATGCATTATGGACTTCAACAACTGATTGTAATAACAATATCTTTGATGCAAATATTGGATGCTCTGGAAAGAACCTCAAAAATTCTAAACCTGATGATGACCCCCACTATGCAACAGTTGAATACTTCTTGCCCCATATAATTGTTTTCCCGTCAATTTTTTTTAATATGAAATTGATCCAAGAAGCTAATGTCATTAAGTTGTTCAATGCATTTCTCCTCACCATGTGATCCCAAAATAAACCTTCGCATGTCAATATTTTCTTCCAACATATGAAAATCATGCTCTAAAATGTATGATTTCTTAATACAATCAATTAATGATGGTAGTTTCCCAACATATTTCCTCCTCAATTTTACTGAAAAAGTCATGATTATGCCCAAAAATAAGGAAACCAACCATTACCTTTTTAAAAATTCCCAATTCAACGAGCATGGCTAGATACCCAAAAAGAAATTAATTTTTGTTTTAATGGCTTGTGTTGTCTTATTGTAGATACAAAACTTCAAGAAGAATACCAGATCAATGAGAAACCACATTATGAATTATAGTTATGGTTAGGTTTGCATCATTATGAATATTTGCAGCTATGAAGTAAACCCTTGGAAACATATTCCCATTAAATACCATACAACCAACTAAGTGAAACTGAATAAAATTTTCCTCTTGTAATATTTTTGGTGTGTGGAAAAAATGTGGCAGAAGTGTTTTGTTTGGTCCATACCATCAATTATCAAACCCAAATATTTATTTGGATTATGATAACACTTTTTTTCGAGGTTTATACAATTTTTTCCTTTCACTTTTTTGCTGATTGTAATGCTCTTTAAGTGCTTTGACAACGAAATATGGACATAAAATAAAAGAAACCTATTAATAAATATATTTTCATAATTGATAACTATCCAATTTTTAAAAATAATTTTATGAATATATACCTCTTTCTTCCCCTTGACATTTATCTATTTCTTATTTAAGAGAAGCACATGTACTGCAAACCCCCATCCTAGTCTTCTTAGGAATATGAACATTGTTGAATTTGTTATTCCATATCCTTGTAAAATATGAATATGTAATAAAATTACCAACTCCTTCAACACTTTTTGCATATTCTTTGTATAAGCTGTATATTTCTCGTCTAGAGAAATTGTCTAGAATATGTATTGCGTCTTTATTTGGCATACACTCTCCATGCTTTGAAAAGAAGTCTTTAATCCATGACATTGCAGTATTTGCTAACATCCCAACCTCTTATCTATAGCATACTTCTGAATAATATGTGAGATCCTTTTCTAGTCTTTCTTTGATTCTTGACAAATGGAAATTACCAATTGAATGCGAAATTTTGAAAGCCTTTCTGCAGAGAAATACATTCCCACTATGATAATCATAACCTGCTAGTGTAGATTGCATGCAACCCACTAAATATGAATTTTGCATGCTTCTATTCATTTACAAATATCTTTTCTTTTTATCCAAAGCAAACTTGAAATCCATATGTTTCAAGTAATCCTTTCAACAACATTCACTTAAAATAAAATCATTGATAGAACTTCTACTTGTGAGATATGTTGTCCTAAGCCTTATATAACTGGAATATTTTGGATTGATATGAAAAGGTCTACTCCTACTCCTATATACAATATTTTCTTGCAACATCTTCATCATTTCATTATCCTTTGTAGAAGCATCTTCATCACAATTAGGAGGAATATTATCCTCACTATGATAATTCTAAATATAGTTAGGAAATTCATCGCCATCATTGTTGAGAAAATATTCATTACCATCCTCACTTGAAGAAAATTCTTCACTACCATCATCTGCGCTTCTGAAATCCTGACTAAGACAAAATTATTCACCATATTCATCCATGATTTTGAAATATTCCCTTGGAGGAATCAATTATTCATCGCCATGAGTGCCTTTGAAATGTTCACTCAGAGAAAATGCATAATTCACATATATGCCTCTAAAATTATCATTTGCAAGAAACTCTTCATCCTCCCCTTCATAACTGGTGCTCTCATAATCCTTAGGATTATTAATAATTGGAAATATGACTCTCTGTTTATATTCAAATTATCATTTGTAGGAAATTCTCCATCCTTCCCTTCATTAGTGGTGGTCTCATAATCCTTAGGATTGTGACTAAGTGGAAACATTGAATCTTTATTTAATGGAAATTATTCATCCTCCCCTTCATCGGCGATGCTCTCATAATCCTTATGATTAGGACTAAGTGGAAGCTTTGAATCTCTATTCACTATATATTTTTCATCCTCCCCATACCCTTCCTCACTGGTGCTCTCATAATCCTTAGGATTAGGACTAAGTGGAGGCTTTGAATCTCTATTTATTGGAAATTCTTCATCCCCCCCTTCATCAGTGGTGCTTTCATAATCCTTAGGATTAAGATGAAGTGGAAATTTTGATTCTAGAGATTCTTCATCCCCCCCTTCATTAGTGGTGCTCTCATAATCCTTAGGATTAAGACAATGTGGAAAATTTGACTATGGAAATTCTTCATCCCCCCCCCTTCATCAATGGTGCTCTCATAATCCGTAGGATTAGGACTAAGTTGAAATTTTAACTCTAGAAATTATTCGCCATGCCCTTCATTACTAGTGCTCTCATAATCCTTAGGATTAGGACTAAGTGGAATAATTGACTCTTGATTACAAAAAAATATTTTTTTGTTTCCCTTCATCAATGCTACTCTCATCATCCTTAGGATTAAGACCAAGTGGAAAATTTGGTTGTATATTCATAGTGAACGAATTCATGTTATATTCATCAATATGAATAGATTTGTTGTGTGACGAAGTTGTTGATGTTGCAAAAGGAAAAACTTCACTATCAAAAGAATCTATGACTTTCAAACAGAAGATATTGAATGATACAAATGCACTCTCTCCAAATGACAATATATAGCTTAAAGATTGAAATTTTCCTCTAAAATCCCCAAAAAAAAAAAAATCGCCAAAAAAATTCCCTCCAAAGTTTCCCCCCAAAATTTTGACGAAAATTTTCATTTAATGCATTCCTTCGAAACTAAAATAAATTTTTTATTTAAATTATTTAACATTGATTACGTAACCAAATTAATTTTTATAATTTATATTTTATTTTTTAGTTGACATTGAATAAAATTTAATCTAAACCTATAATATTAACTACATATTAATTTTCTTAATTTTAATTTTAATCCCACATTCGAGAAACGCTAAAGCAATCCCACAATTTTCATTATATAATAATACTCATTGTTTCTATTTGTCACATCACATCAAATATTTTGGGTTTTGTTGAAATGTTTGGAGAAATTTTGCAGAGGTGTTGCATTGGCATCGATAACACATTGAACAAGAGTTTTTCGCATTTCAAAGGTTAGTTTGCCTTCTATTTTGACCATTTAAATATGAATTTCGGGAAAATTTGTTCTTTTATGGTTTTTAACGCTCCAAAACTAAATTTTTTTATTGTGTTTCTTTTTTTCTTGAATTTTTTTTGCAATATCATATTTTACGAAAAAAACCATATGAAAAACCTTATTTTAATATTTTTTTTTTATAGCAAAGAAGACAAAAAAAAACTCAAATTTATAGGATTTTTAGGAGAAAAAATAAGAAAATTTATATTTTTTAGAGCTACTGGGTTCCTCCACGAATATATATATATATATATATATATATATATATATATATATATATATATATAATAAAAATCCTTCCCATTTAAAAAAAAAAAAAAAAAAGATTACATTTTTTTCTCTCAAAAATGCAAAAAAGATGTTAAAGAAGAATATTATTTTTTATTTTTTATTTTTATTTTTAAATAATGTGTATTGTTTTAATTTTTTTTAATTTCATTTAAAAAAATGTTATATATATATATATATATATATATATATATATATTAAAAAAGAAAAAAGAAAAAAATTGGGGGTTGGAGGCTGGCAAGCGGGTATGTCGTGTCGCACCACAGCAACCCCGCCCGCTATATATATATTTAATTTAATTTTAATATATATATATATATATGAGGAAGATGGTATCAAAGAATATCTTTGTTAATTTTTTTGGACCAAGGACAGCAATTGCATCATCTAAAGTTGCAGTTGGATGCACTATGGCTACTGTTGGGCGCACTATGGATATTGTTGAACACACCTGAACTGAGAAACGTAATAAAATTCAAGCAAGTGGCCCATCAAGTACATTCAAGATTATTTCAAAATGGAAGAATGCATGAAAAATAAATAAAATAAGTTTTTTGTGGCATCTTAAAGACAATGAAACCGGGGATGGTGTACATATATATCTATATTGTGGTATGATTAACTTTGGTGAATCATATGACGTGATGGGTATGGTATGAGACATATATTTGGTGTCGACTGTAGATATTGTTTGTGTTATTGCAAGATTGGAAAATACATGTCGAAATGTTATATATCATCTCTCAAAGGTCCATCATGACACATATAAAGAATCTACACAGTTGTATGAATAAATTACAAGAAACATTGCAAATAACATTGTAAGTATGTTTATTTATATTTATGTGTTATGCATTATTGTAAGGATCATTAATTTTTTTAATAAATTATTGATCATTGACATATTGTATTTTGTTTCATAGGATTTTGTTGAGATTCTTTCAATCATGTTGGAGGGTATTTATTATCTGGAGCCAAATATTTTGACTGTGATTAGCAATTTCCACATAGAGATAGAAGAAGAAAGGAGAAGGAAACAAAAAGAAATAACTAGTGATACTGCAATAGTACATACAGGGGATCAAGAAAGAATCACTAAGGTGGGTCAATCTAGTAAAGCTAAACATGTTGCTTTTGAAGATTTGGAAGTTGAGGCTGAAAAAATATGTTACCATTAGTGAGGAGGAGATTAGAAATGTTATTGAAAAGGAGAAAAGAAATAAAACACCAAAAAGAAAAATGGTCATGGATATCTCTCTTCTAGTTGATGATGAAGAGCTTGTTTATCAAGAAGATATGTTAACCAGTAAGAAGAAGAAATTAAATGTTGTTCAATCTATAAAAATCATGGGAAACAGTGAAGAAAAAAGTGAAATCTCTAAAGGCAACAGAGAAATCATAACACTAGGTGATGAGTTAGAGGATGGAATTTAATTAAAACAAAATAAAATTCCATTCGAGATCACTTGAGGAAAAATAAATTAATTAATGGTGGCCAAACATTTGATTTTAATGTCAGTTAATTATATAGGCCTAATTAAGGACAATCTCAATATCAAATTAGAAAGACACATCACCTACATGTACATAATCTGAAAACATTGTTTAATTTCAATCCATATGCCCATGTGGTGGAATATGTGATTCTTGTTGATCCAAATCAAGTTCCCAACAAACAAGCATTTGAGAGGACACAATGTTTTGAATATAAATATTATGTAATTGGAGGGAACCATTCAACAAAGGCTAAAAGATAATTGGTTGAGGAATATCCCAATAACTCTCTTTTTAAAACAGTGAGATGCATCATTTACGTTGGTTTAACAGAAATAAAAGAAAATTTATTGGCATGGGATTATAATTCATATAATGAATATATATTGTCTATGAATTTCATCCTAAGGGTCAGTTTTAGTCATAATGAATTTGTAGAAAAGTGGCGAGGATAACACAAAAGACAGGCTAAGATTTCAGAAGGAATGTCTAATGGAAACAAGTTATCATATTGGGGATAAAATCAATTCAAAATGTGGCAAAGTAAATTTGCATTTATTCATAGGCATGGATAAAATTTTTTAGTTGGCATTTAAAACTAGGAGATATGGGAATTGATTGATGAGATTTTCGACCGGTGGGAGAATATTTCCATAAAAAATTAGAAGGTTAAAAAAGTGTAATCCCATAATATGTACCAACAGTAAGATAGGTCTTGAAATGAAAAAATTTCCAAATTATATGACCATCACACCTTGGAGAACAATGCAAGGAGTGAATGATGAAACTATAGTCAAATCAATACTATGTCGTGTGAAGTTTGGTGAATTATCAATGGATGAAATGTGCTCAACATTTCAAAAGTAAGTTTGATGAATCATTTTTAATTTTTTCTTGGATTATAATTTTATTTTAAATATAACATGTTGTTGTCGGTAGTATTTTTTATACATATCACTATATTAACAATTTTTACTTTGTTTATTCAGTGAGAAGATTTATATGAAAATACAATAACATATGGTTAAAATGTTGAATGAAGAGAGTTAGGATGATGTTGTGTGCAACTACCGAGAATCAAGTTCTGCAACAACACTTAAATATTTTTATCTTGCATTCAATAAAGTATGTTGATCTATAAATTCATTTTATTCATATGTAAACTATTTTTATTTTGTTACTTATACATATATATTTTTTTATCTTATTAAAGATGTCGAACAAAGATGCAAATGAAGTACCAAATACTTTCAAAAGATTTATTGAAAAAACTAAGTTGGAAAGACTAAGAAAACGACATCTTAGAAGAGTTGAAATTGATCCAGCATTTACTCATTTCATTTGGAATGGACTTGACACTATCCAATATCAAATAATACAAGGTTATTGTGAAGACATTGCAAAACTCATACCTAAAAGGGAATATGCCCTAGTTATTGCATATATTTCTCATGGTTTCAATTTCTCATACATTGGATATGATAGTGAACCTTATACTTATCAAGCTTTTAGAAAAATGGTTTCGGGCTTTCAAGAAGTCACAACATCACCATTTTGCATTTTGTGGCATTTCATTCAGAGACACAATTTGCAATTTATTAACAAGCTTCAAGGGAAAAGAAAATTCAAGGATGCAACTTACATGGTAAGACATTGAAATTGTATGTTTGATTAATGTTAATTTTTATTTATTTATGTACAAGTTAATTGAACTTTTACTATGTTATGTTATAGGAAAAAGTCAAATATTGTTTCTTCCGAAGATCAACCTGTTATAAATTATTGTTAGTTCCTCCATGTTGAATGTTGGACAAAATCTAATAGTTATAAGCCCGTTCTTAATCAAGTAGATGGAAAGAGCCATATTCAAGTATTGGTTCATGATGTTGTCGTAAGAAAACTAACATATGAGGATAAAGATGAAAAATGAAAGATAATTAACATTTATCAAAAACCGCAAGCATTGATTAACTATCTTATAGATTTATGTTCAAATGAAGGAGATTGGGTTATTGATTTATTCTCGAGTCCAAGTAATTTTTATTATATAAAATTGAATTTTAATATTTTATTTTTTAGTTTTTATGTGTTTATACTAATTTAATTATTTATTTATTTTGTGCATGATGATTAGGTACAACACTAGCATGTTGCCTACAAAAAGGAATAAATTGCATTGCCATTGAAAAAGACTCACCATAATGAAATTTTATTCAACAAATAATTAATGCTCTTGAATTTCTTCCACATGAAATGCAAAAAGTTGGTTTAAGAAAAAGGGATTTCAATGAATCATGTGTGGAAATAAAAGAAAAAGGAACCTCAACCACTGTCATATGGAATGATTGGAAAATGACACTTTGAAAGATTCAGAGACATGAAAGATCCATTAGAAGAGGACAATGACCAAACTGAAGCAGAAAAAATTGTGGATGGAGACATTAATGAAGATATATAACATGGATTAGTTGATATTATTGATTAACTTTAAGTTGTGCATGCAAATAAAACTCAATTTTGAGAGTTATTCATCAATTTTACTTGTAATGTTTAGACTTTGAGATTTTATGAGAAGAATGACTATTTCATTGTTGTTATATGTTCAATATTTGTATTATCCGATTTTCACTTTAATTTTTATGTGAATTATTATTTCTTGCAAAAAAACTGTGATTACTATTAATTTTTGACATAAAAATCATTAAAAAATGCTATTTTTATACAGTTTTTTTGTTAATATTTTCCCATAAAAATCGTTTATTTAACATGTCATTTTTAACAAAAAGTCTCACAATGTATATTTTTTCATTATAACTATATTGAAAATGTGTATTTTCTTTTCATATGTTTAAAAATATTGGATTTTTAGCGATAATTATTTGATGTGCATTGAAATATTAATTAACAATACATAAAGATATAAAAAAACCTAACTTTAAAATATTAACCATTGTTTTATTTTTTAACTATGCGAAAAAATAAAGATTTCATTACAAAAAAAAATTGAAAAGAAAAAATAAAAAAACACAAATATATAAATACACTTAAAAATAAATATCTCAGGGAAGAAGAAGACATTACAAAATGTAAAGTGTCAAAAATAAACCCTCTAAAAAAACGGATCGATGTTGCATCAACACTTTCCAAAATCAACATGAAAACCACTCACATCTATAAAAAAAAATGTTCATAAGAAAATTTAAAGTGCCAAAATATGCTTAAAAAAGGTTATTTTGATTAACCACTTTTCAAAATCGGGTGCTTTTTTTCTACCTAAAAAAAACGGGTAATCGATAATTTTCTCGTTTGATCGGTAAATATGTTGTTTGTATTCCATCATCTACATCACCAATAATTTGTTCTTATGAATGATGATTTTGAACGAAATTTACTCTTGATGGAGTTTGGGATGGTTCTTTTTGAATTTCCTGATCCTTTTCTTCCTTTGTAGTATCTTCTTCAGATTCTATAAGAATATGATCTTCTTCAAGGATTTCAACTTCCTCTTTTGTAAGTGCCTCATCAATCTTTACATCAATACTTTCTACCACCTTTCGCAACCGATTATTGTAGCATTTGTAGGCTTTTCTTCTTGTAGAATATCCAAGAAATATTCTTTCATCAACTCAAGAATTGAACTTGCCTGGTGACTTATCATTGATCTTCATAAAGCATTTACTACCAAATATTCTAAAATATTTTACTGAAGCAGTTCTTCCTGTCCATAATTCATATGGAGTCTTGTCACTATTTGTTTGGAGTTGATCTCTATTCAAGGTATACACTGATGTCCCAACTGAATCTTTCCAAAATTTGGACTACAAATTAGCTGCAAGCAACATTGTTCTTTCCATTTCTTTTACTGTTTTTTTCTTTCTTTCAACAACTACATTTTGTTGAGGAGTTCTAGCAACATAAATTTCTCTTCCGATTCCACGTGTTTCACAAAATTCATTGAATTTGTTTGAAGTAAATTATCCACTTCTATCTATTCTAAGACACTTGATTTTTAATTGTTTTTTATTTTCCACAAGAGCTTTGAAATTTTTAAAACATTGAAGTGCATCTGATTTATATCTTATAAAAAATACCAATGTCATTCTAGTATAATCATCTATAAATAGATAAAACACCTTTCACCTTGTAAAGTTGAAGTTTTGGTTGGTCCACATAAATTTTCATGTATGATTTCCAAAGGCTTTGATGTTGAATATTCCTGGGTCTTGAAGTCAATCATTGTTTTCTTACCACGTTGACATGGTCCACAAAAAATATTTTCAGGTTTTCAAATTTTGGGCAAGTCTCTTATAGCACGTGTTTTGCTAATTTTAGTTAAATTGTCAAAATTTAGATGTCCAAGCCGCTTGTGACATAACCAACTTTCATCTATTTTACTCATGTAGCATTTTCTTCTTGAATTTTACTCAAAATATATATGTTATCTAATGTTCTTACCATTTTCCTACAATTTTTCCTGAATAAGATTTTCTTATCTCACAATCCTTTTCATTAAAAATAACATCATATCCTTGGTCATAAATTTGGATAACACTTAGAAGATTGTGCTTGAGTCCTTCAACGAGTAGTGAATTTTTTTATTTTCCTTTGCCATTGACAAGAGTCATTATCCCTTTACTAGAAATCTTAGCATATCCACTTCCAAAAGATACGTTTCCATCCTTTTTACTTAGCGAGATAAAATTATTTTGGTCACATGTCATGTGTATAGAACACCCACTATCTACAAAACATTTATTTTAATTATTTTTTGCAAATAAAGCTAGACCACATTTATCTATAGTATATTCATTTCTTTTCCAAACTTTCTTCTTTGACATAAGTGGACAATTTCATGCATCATGATCCAAATTATTGCATTTGGAGCATTATAGACTATACTTAGACAAAGGATCAAAAGGATTATAGGTCTTGATCTGACTTTGTTCTATTGAACCAATAAACTTATTTTTATAATTGGTCTTATATCTTCTTTAACTATTATCCTTATAAGCCTTGCAATGCTTAGCTTGATGACCAAAAATTTTATAGTAAAAACATTGACCAAGAAAGATAGTTTGATACATGTTTGGGTAGCTTTTGATATAGCGACTTTTTTTTGGAGATGGCTTTTTTCATTCCTTGGATTGTAGCAAGTGGAATTTGTCTTGGATTAAGCAACTTCTCTTCTTTTGAATAATTGCAAAGAATGTCAGCATCGATTTTTTGAATTTTTTCATTACTATTCTCCTTTGAATTTGATGATTCACCTTTGAAACCAAGCCACGTTTTATCATATCGAGGTCTTTGAGTATTAAGGATTATATCAAGAGTTTGAGAGCTTTGAAAACTCTTATTAGCTTGATGCAAATCCTTATTTAAAGAGAAAATTTCAGCTTCTAGATTCTCAACCATTTCTTCATTTTCTTTTAGTTTGTTGTTCAAAAATTCTTCTCTCCTTTTTCCTTCTTCTTTTTCAGTTTTGGGAGAAATGACCTTCATCTTAAGTTTTTCATTTTCTTCAAAGCACTAATCAATCATTCATCGACATGTTTTTCTTCTTCTCCTTTGGATTCATCATCATTTGTGAATGCCATGAATAATACTTCACTACTTCCAGCATAGTCACATTCTTCATCAGAGTCATCACTATCCCTTTTGAGAAGGATGGTCTTTTTAGTTGAACTTTTCTTTGTCATCTTGAATTCATCTTCATCAGAATAATTTTTTTTGGAGAAAAAATTATTTTTAATTGGTCCCTTCTTCTTGAATATTTTCTTTTTGTGTCCATCCTCGTCATCATTATCATTCTTTAAAGGAAAATTTGTAACATAATGTCCTATTCTACCACACTTAAAACAAATTATGGGATACTTACTTTGACTTGGATCCTTTCCTTAGTTTCTTCACAAATTTTTCTAGTTTTGTTTCAACATTGGAATCATCACTGCTACAATTACAAGTTTTCCCTTTTCTTGATGCTTTTTAGGCCTTCAATGCAACTTCTTTAGGATTTGAGATTCCTTTTCTCATTTCATATGAAATGCGAATTCCATGAATTTCATCCCCTGATAGGGTATTAAAGTCTTTTATTTATTATATGGATCTGACTTTGGAATCAAAGCGTTCAGGAAGAGATCTCAAAACTTTTTCAACAACTACTTTTTCTTCAACATTTTCACCTAGACCTTTGAATGAATTGAGAACTTCATATACTTGGATAAAATAAGTTGTAATGTCCTCTTCGTCAATCATTTTTAGCCTTTAAAATTGTCTTTTGAAAATTTGGAGTTTTCCCTTCTTGACATTGATGTCTCCTTCATAAATGGCAACAAGCTTGTCCCACATTTCCTTAGAAGTTTCATGGTTCATAAACTTTGTAAGTTTTGAATCAGATATTCCACTTGTTATAGAATTTAGGGCTTTGGTATTTTCTATATAAACCTTTCTTCCACCATGATCTTTTGGTGGGGAAGGTGGAACTTTATAACCGTTTATAACTTATTTCCATACTTGTGGTCCAAGAGACATCAAATAAAACTTCATCCTAACTTTCCAAAATGAAAAAATAGTTCCATCAAATTGAGACACCTTTCATTCATCTTTACTCGCCATTTTGATTTAAAATCCTTCTTCCAGCTGTTAGGATGATTATGAATAATCTAGTTCTGATACCAATTGATGAAATATTGAGAGAGGGGGTGAATCAATATTTCTTACAATCGTTATTTCTACCAGTTAATATTTTTTCCAAAATTTGAACCAAAACAAAAATAAAGTGATTTTATTGATAAAATGTTGAGGACACCAATCCTCTATTAAAAGCTCCATTTTTTTTTATTCTAGGTCTCCAACCCGAAAGACACCAATCCTATGATCAATATTTCAAGCTCCTACCTGGAAAAAAATTGTTCCAAGGCTCCTACATTGAGGACTCCAATCCTTCAAAGATATCCAATTTGACTATAACATCAATCCTATCAAACCTTGATAATTATTCAAATCAAATCAAAATAATTTTTCCAAACCAATATTGTCTAAAAGATGCGGCTTATAGTTTGCTTCAAAGCTTCACAAGTCCAAACAAGTATTATCCATAGTGATTAGGATTAGATCGTTCTATTGTCACTGGTTCACAAGAAAGTTAGTATTACTGTAGGTCTGCTCAAAACTTCCACATATCCACAATTAGTGCCTCCAATAGTTCTGCAAACAAATGATGCTTCAAGTCAAAAAAAAATCCTCAACTGATGTAAAATAAATAGGAATAGAAGTTAGGTCTTTTTTTATTATCATTTTTTATTATTATATTTTTATGTCAAGTAAATAGGTATTTTGGAATTTAGGACTTAGGGTTTCAGAAGAAAAAAAAAATTTCATAGGATTTTTGTAGGGAACAAGGACTAGGGTTAGGATTTAGGATCTATGATTAGGATTTGAGAGTTCTAGGGTTCAAGGACTAGGGTTAGGATTTCATAAAAGGATTATGGCAAATGGTTTTTTAGGATTATTATTTACATCAATGACAACCTTATCCAACACGGACAACAAGCTTATCTTGCTCTACCTTTTCTTGTGGTTCTCGAGACTTAAAATACCAAACATACTCATCAAAATCCATATCTCAATGAAATATTGTGTTTCATTGTGATGGATTGTAGACTCTATGAATCTTGTAATACTCATCATAACCAACAAAAATACCCTTCATAGTAAAGGGTTTCAATTAAGTTATCTTCTCATCAAGGATATGAATATACACATAACCAAAATCATGAAATAGTGATATCTATGGTTTATCACAAATGAAATATTCCTTTGGCGTTTCGTCCTTCAATCCTTGTGAGGATACATTTTAATAATGTATACAATGGCATTACATGTCTTTTCCTAAAGATATATGGGAAAATTTTCAATGTAGAGCCTTGGTTTTATCTATATGATAGCCTTGTTCTTCATTTTTTCAACCCAACTTTGTTGTGGATTATCATGCAAGGTGAACTAACTCTTTCCCTTATTGAGAAAAAGAAACAAACTCATTGTAGGTGTACTCTCCTCCATTGCAAGATCTCAACGTTTTCATCTTATTTCACATATGAGGCTTCATCCTTGGTCTTCATGAAAATAAATCTAGTTTTTTCTTATCGAAGAGTCGTCAATAAATGAAACATAATATTAAAAAATTTAATTCCATAGGTTGTCACACATATGAATAGATTAGATCACAAATCCCACTTGATATATTCTCATTACTTTAAAACTCATTGTTAGCATGTGTGTAGAGTGTACATTCCTTGCACATTCTTTCCTTCTCAATATTGAACTCTTACATTATCTAGACCATGTTTTTCAAGAGAGAAAAATCCATAGCACAAGTGATATTTGTGCCATAATTCACTTATAGTGTTATTTCCATTCACCAAAGCTCCAAGTTTGATCAATTTTGTCAATTTTGTGTAAAGCATACTCTCATGCACTTTCTTGGTCCATACTCGATTAGGATCTAGGATATGATTTTTTGATGACTACTCGTTAATCATAAAACTCAATGGGACACTTGAGATATGTAAAAAAAAAAATTGAAAGAAGGTTCTTTGTTCACCAGAGAACAAACAATACATTATGTAGTTCAAGAATTTCCTTTGATGGCATGTCAAACAATGAGATAGAACTTGTCTAAATCATCGATTATGTAGCATCATCACCAATATTCACTTGCATGCCATAATGTTGTAACTTCTTCCATTACGAAGAATGTTGATTTATTTGTTGCCATGTCTTTGAAATATCTACTCTCCACATACCACTCAATGTCAGAAATGGTGTTAGTGGAAAAGCACAAAACCATGGAGAAGATTGTATTTAGTGTATAAACAAGCTCATCAACTCTAGCAAAAGGTTTTGTGCTCCATGTGAATTGCTTCCATTGCTTACCTGTTAGATGATCCAAATATCATAGTTTAAAGCTAGGGTCAAATATTTATTAAATTAAGATATTTAAATTAATATTGGAGACACTTAGAAATAGAATATTGTTACAAAATATATGACTCTAGAAAAGTGTCATATCTTAGGCTCTAATATAGGAAAAAAGTTAGTAGATTTGTTAGGAGGATATTTATTGTAAATGGACACTTGTTATTTTACTAAGTGGTCCATAGCTAAAATAGGTTAGGACATGTAGCTTATAAATAGGTTATTTTCCTAATTGCAAGAGTGTCGGATTCTACTGGTGTAAACTCTTGCAAATTTCTCATGTAATTTCTTTTCCCATTAATAAAATTATGTGTCTGAGGACACTTCTACCATTATTGTGGTATCAGAGCAACAGTAATGCAGCTGATGTGAAGACGGAGACTCTAGCTGATGTGAAGATGGAGACTCTAGCACTGCAAATTCTTGGAAAACACCATTGAATTGAACAGCAAATGATTGGTATGCAGATTGTGGAAAAGAAATTTTTTTATTATTATTATTTTTAGATTTATATTTTTCTGCCTTGATAATCTACTCGAAACCCACAACAATGACATTGGCCACACACTGTTATAGTTTTACACCCTCTCTCCAATGCAATCCAACATGTTTCTTCCATTTTTTCTCTCTCACGAACCACCCCTACCTCATCCTTTGGATTTGGCTATAGCCCCTTTCAATTTCGCATAACTGCAAACATGCTTGTTAGTGACGGAAATGGTCCAGAAAATTCTCCGCAAACGTGACTATCTCAGAGTTGTATTTGAAAAATCCGTATATTTTTTTCTTCTCCTCTGTTACATGTATAGGCCTTTGTTGTTCTTCGCAAGCCAAGATTCATCGAACGTAGCAATTTTTTCCTCACTGAGAAGATCCTGAAGAGGCGTATCCAAATCCCGTGTAGATGTAAAGGCCTACAACTTTTCTCTCTCACGAACCACCCTTAGCTCATCCTTTGGATTTGGCTGCATCCCCTTTCAATTCCGCAGAACTTCAAACATGCTTGTTGGTGACAGAAACGGTCCAGCAAATTCTCGGCAAACTTGAATATCTCAAAGCTATCTTTGAAAATTTTGTATATTTGTTTCTTCTCCTTTGTCACATGTATAGCCCTTTGTTGTTCTTCACAAGCCAAGATTCGTAGAATGTAGCAATTCTATCCTCATTGAGAAGATCCTCAGGGGCGTATCCAAAATTCCACACAGATGTCAAGGCGATGAGTATCAGGCTCGATTTCAAAGCTCCCATTCTTACAGCAGGTTTCAAATTGAAGCCACGATAGTTACGAGGTTGGTATATCTTAATATCATTATCCCTTTGCTGTAAACTATTCCAGATTTCAAATTTCCTCACTTCATAAACAAACAATGAACCAGCTCCCAGAAAAAAATTCCTTCCGAGGTCCGGGGTTCGAATCTCATGAAGCATAAAAGGTATATTCGAATCTGAATCAAGAATCAATTCAAGGGGCGTGGGCATCGGTTCTCAACTCTCCACCCTGTCCCACAAGAGATAATATGGGAAATAGAAATTTTTCAACGAATTCGTAAGCATTCACTACCTTGACAATTTTTGACCCTTCCACTCCCAGGAAACCATCCCAAAACCCTTCTTCCTCAGACCCACACTCCACATGCCATGTTCTTTCTCTCACGATTCCATTGATACTCTCCGCTCCCAACCTTGAAATTGCAGGCACTACAGCACAAGGTATCAATAGAAAAACAGACCATCAACTCTCAACATTCGACCATGGACTCTCGGCATTAAACCATCCGCATTGTACCATCAACTCGACTCAATGGACAGTGGAATTCGACTCTCAGCATTGTACCATCGACATTAGACCATCAACATTGGACTAGTAAATTTGTGTTTCATGTGACTATCGACTTGTTCTCACATGTGACTAACGATTTTGGTTTTGATGAATATGTATAATTTTTTTATAATTGTTCTTGTACTTTGGAGAGATAAGGAATATTTTTTATTATACAATAGTAAGGTGTACTTGTAATTTTTTTTAATGGAGAAATAAGGTGAGAGGAGAAGTTTGGAGTGGTAAAATTTTGTAATTTTTTGGAGTAATAAGGAGATTTTATTAGGAGAGATAAAAGTGATTTTGTAACTCAAAGTAGCTTTTTACTTTGAGGGGGTGTTATAGTATTTTTTTAAGCAAATTTTTAAGATAATTATAAACAACTCAAATTTTGAAAGACTTCATTGTAAACTTTTAGGAGAAATTGACTAGAGACAAGTGCAAAGCTCGGTCATTTTTCTCCTCCTCCAACGAATATAGGAGGGTCAACGCCAAGCAACAATAGTTCATTTTTTCTTGGCTTGTTTCATGTGACGAGTTTCTCATTTATTTCTTGTGCTTGTTTCTTTTGGTGCACTACTTCAACACTACAATGTTGAAGTTAATTAATTTGTTCTTTGATTCTGGTAAGCTAGAAGGGGTCAAATCCTACAAGACATGGAAACGTATAATCGAAGGCACACTCATATATAATGAATGGTGGCATGAAATTTGTGATGGTGACACTAAGCCTAATAAACCAACAGCTGCATCTTTACTTGCAAAATGGGAAGTCAAAAGTTACAAGGCACTATCTCTTCTAAAGTCTTCAGTTAACAATGAAATGTACATTCATATTTAAAATGCCTCAGATGCATGGAATTCTTTGTGTACATTCAAAGATATATTTGATACACAACCTTAATCAAAAAAGGTTGATCTTCAATTAAATTTTCTCCAACAAAAATTAACTTAAGGTGGTGATGTTCTTGAATATATTTCACGACTTAAAAACATCTAGCAAGAAATAATAAATGTTGGTTTTCAAGTTGTCGATGAAATTTTCCTGATTACAATTTTAATTATTGGATTGCCATCTTCTTACACACATTTTTTGGAAACTTTGCAAGTCACTGGAAAATTAGAGAAGATCAAGTTTGATGAGTTCAGTGATATGTTAGCCCAACATGACAAAAATTTTGGGAAGAAGAAACAGTAAGGGGAAGATTTCTTGTTCACAGAGGCTAGCACAAGTAAATCCTCAATTGATAGTTCTAGAAACAAAGGAAGAGGGAATTTCAATCAAATTCAAGTAGCACACAGTGTACAAGGTTGTGGTTGCAGTTAAAGAAGAGGAAATAATTTCAACAGAGGCTACAGTACAGGCAGGAGAAATTTTCAAGGCAGAGGAAACAATCAAAGCAGAGGCTATAATCAAGGAAGAGGACAAAGTCCTGGTAGAGGAAAAACTCGAAACAAAGGTCAAAGCAGAGGCAGAGGACAGTATCAAGGCAGAGGTAGAGATTTAAGTCAAATTGTTTGCAGAAGATGTAACAAAGTTGGACATTATGCTGAGGATTGTAGAACTTCCATTGATAAAATTCCTAAGTTTCATCAAAACATTACACAGTTTGCAAATTATCGAGATGATCATGATGGTTCAGAATATGTCTTCACAAACACAAAATCGACAGCTTTACAGGTTTCAAAATTTCTTAGAAGTGAATATGAAGATGCATAGATTTTGGACACAGGAGCAACTTAACACATGACTTTTTGACGTGACTTATTTTGGAACTTCCAACAATGCCATCTCAATTCAATCTATCTTGCTGATAAAACAAAACATACTCCTTATGGAAAAAGTGTAGTTAAATTTTTGTAGCATGGTATTGGAGAAAAAATGATTTCAAATGTAGGGTATGTACCAACATTAAGAAAAAATTTATATCTTTAGTCACAATTAGACAAACGGGACATCTGGTGATTATGGAGGATGGCTTAGTTAAAATTAACTCAGTCAAACAGAACATGAAAACAGTGATGATAGGTTATGAAGATGGAAATTTGTTGATTATGAAAGGGACATTTGTTCCAAGGAATTCTGACTTTGCAGGAGCAGCAAGTACAGACATTTCACCGATCAGATTGTGGCATGTAAGGTATGGCTATCTCAAATTTGAAAGTCTCTCTCAGTTACAAAAATAGGGAATGGTTAAGGGACTTCCAACCTTCAAAAGGGAACATGAAAAATGTGAAGCTTTCATTTATGGAAAACAACATCAAGAGACTTTTCCAACAAATTCATGGCGAGAAAACAGGCATTTGAAATTAGTTCACAATGATATTTGTGGACCCTTACAAACTTCACTAGGAGGATGCAGATATTTCTTACTCTTTGTTGATGATTTTAGCAAGATGATTTGGGTATATTTTTTGAAGCAAAATTCAGAAGCATTTGAAAAGTTTAAAACTTTTCGCCAACTTATTGAAAATGAAGTCAAGGAGAAGATTGACACTCGTAGAATAGACAATGGAGGAGAATTCACTTCTAATAAATTCAAAATGTGTTGCATGGATAGTGGCATAAAAATACATCTTGCCAATTTCCACACTCCACAACAAAATGAAGTAGTAGAAAGAATGAATTAGACCTTATTATGAATGGAGAGATCTATGTTAACTTTCAAGAATTTAAGTTCTATATATTGGGCAGAAGCAATTCATACAGTTGTCTACTTAAGGAAAATATCTCTAAATGGTTCTTTAGACGGAATCGCACCTTATGAAGCATGGTTTAGTTTCAAACCTCGAGTTAAACACCTCAGATTTTTTGGATCAATATGTTATGCCTTAGTTCTTAAAGAAAAATAAACTAAGTTTGACTCACGAAGATTGAAGTGCACAATGATTTGGTATTCTGAAGAGAAGAAAGGGTGCCGATTTTTTTTCAATGGGAAATTTATTGTGAGCAGGGATGTGATTTTTGATGAAAATGAGAGTAAGAGTGTTTAAGAAGTTGAAAGTCTTCTTCAAAAGTTAGAAAAAAAGGTGATAAAAGAAAAGGAAATATGAAAAGTCAACCAAATTCACAAAATTGGTATGAACTTGATTTTCCTTCATCTAAAGATAATTCATCCGGTCCATCTACTTCACCAGCACTGTTTGGGTCTTATGGAAGTTCATCCAAATCCCCTAGCAGCAGCAGTTCTTGTGACAGTGACTCTCCACCCCAAAAATATGGGGTTGATCAACAAACATATGTTTACATCAACCCTCTTTACAATGATGGTGATTTTTCATAATCTCAAACCAGTGAACATCAATTGCCAAAATGGGTTGTTCAACTTTTGAAAGATATAAGGCCTAATGCACAGAATAAAATAGAAACAAGGGGATCACATAGAAGTGAATGAAATTTTTCCTTGATAGCAAATAATTTCACTGAACCCTATACATATAAAGAGGCAATAAAACATAAAGAATAGCAACAGGGTATGATTGACGAATATCGGGCAGTTCTTGACAACAACACTTGGAAACTTGATTATTTTCCTCAAAATGTTAAACCCATTGGATGCAAATGGGTTTACCTAATAAAGTACAAGCAAAATGCAGACATCAACAAATACAAAGCAAGACTTTTTGCTAAGGGTTTTGCGTGGGAGGAAGGGATTGATTATGAGGAAACTTTTTTTCCTACAGCTAAATGGAACACCATCCGATTAACACTTGCATTAGCAGCCTAGAAAGGATGGAAAGTTCATCAAATGGATGTAAAAATTACTTTACTCAACGTAAATTTATAGGAAGAAGTGTATACGACACAACCACCAGGTTTTGAAATTGAAGGAAACGAACATAAAGTCTTAAAACTGATAAAGGCTTTATATGGGTTAAAACAAGCTCCTTGAGCTTGGTATGCCAAAATGGACGAATACCTTCAGAAAGTTGGTTTTCAACGAAGTGAATCTGATGATACCTTATATGTACGCCAATAAGGTAAAAATCTGGTGATTATGGTTATGTATGTAGATGATTTGATTATCACTGGAAACAATGATGATCACATTGCACATGTGAAAAATGAGTTACATGCAGGTTTGAAGATGATAGATTCGGGACTACTTCACTATTATCTTGGAGTTGAAGTATTCCAAATTCCACATCATATCTTCATTTCTCAAAGTAAGTATGCATTAGAAGTTCTTCAGACTTTTGGAATGTAGGATTGCAAGCTTGTTCTTAACCGCATGGAACAAAACTTGAAAATTTCAAAATTTGAAGGGGGGGGAATGGTGGATAGCACTACTTATAGACAGTTGATTGGAAGCCTAAATTATCTGACAACCACTCGACCAGATATTTCTTATGCCATCATTATTCTTTCATGCTTTATGCAGGAACCACAAGACAACCATTGGAATGCAGCCAAATGAGTTCTTCATTATATCCAAGGAACAAAATATTTTGGTCTTCTTTACAAAAAGACTATAAACTTTGTACTTGGTGGTTTTTCCGATGCTGACTTTGCTGGCATTATTGATGATAGGGAATCAACCTCAGGTTATTTAATGAACATGGGGTCAGCTGCAGTGTCTTGGAGTTGCAAGAAACAAGCTAAAATGGCCACTTCTTAAGCCGAAGCAAATTACATATCATCATGGGAAGCAGCATGTGAGATTGTTTGATTGCACAGAGTTTTACAAGACTTGGTAATTTCTCAAGCAAAATCTACATCGTTATTCATCGACAACCAGTCAGCAAAAAAGCTTGCCAAGAACCCAGTTTTGCATTCAAATAAAAAGCGTGTGGACACCAACTATTATCATATCAGATCACTCATTGCAAAGGATGTCATAAAGTTGATTTATTGTCCTTCAGAAAATCAGATCTCCAATATCTTCACCAAACCTCTTAGAAGGATAAAATTTACTAAGTTCAAGGATGAACTTGGTATATGTTTTAATGTATCTTTGGATCATAGGGGGGAATGTTAGATGATCCAAATATCATATTTTAAAGCTAGGATAAAATATTTATTAAATTATAATATTTAAATTAATATTGGAGACAGTTAGAAATACAATATTGTTACAAAAGATATGACTCTAGAAAAGTGTCGTATCTTAGGCTCTAATATAGGAAAAAAGTTAGTAGATTTTTTAGGAGGATATTTATTGTAAATGGAAAGTTTTTATTTTACTAAGTGGTCCATAACTAAAATAGGTGTTGGAGTCTACGGGTGTAAACTCTTGCAAATTTCTCATGTAATTTATTTTCATATTAATAAAATTATGTGTCTGAAGAAATTTCTACCATTATTACCCCCCCCTTCTTCTAAAGGCACTAAGAATTATAATTTCCATTCTTGTGGCACTTGAAACACTTTGCATAACTCAATTATTTCGTCCCCTAGTTTGAAGACCTTGAGTCTTCCTTCTTGTTTTCTTCTCAAGTCCTTTTTTGCTTCCTTTCGTCACCTTCTCCAATAGGGAAAGGTTTCGTCTCTTTTCACCTCTTACTATAGTCTCGAATTAGGCTCCACCTAGATGAAATCATCCCATATATTTTCAACGATGAGTGTATTTTCTTGAGCACAAAACTGTAAGGTCCCACCTTACTAACCATTAGTAATATAGAGAAGTAGAGGTCACATTAATCACAAATATTGATTTTTTTTGTAACATTACTAACTTAGTTATCATGTAATCATGTTCCTTCATCTATTTAAATATGAGAATATCACATAAAAATTCAAGGATACATTTCCCTTAAAACCAATTCCAAAACACATTTCCCATCAAGTTTAAAAGATGCTAACATGTGCTCATTTTGTCTTATACATGAGATCTAGATAAGACTAGAAATAAATTCCACCATAATGTCATGTGTGAACATTAAACTAAATAATCCTATTTGATTTCCTATATTATTCTGGATAAGTTCCACTTATTGACTCTTGATATCATAACCAAAAAAGTATCATGCTTCTATTACAAAAATCACATATAAGGGTATGAGTATTAACCTACCTATAAGAAGGTAACTGAGGGAAGAATATGTCTCTCTTCATCAATAAATCTAATAAATATGGTATTTTTATGAAATGGAATCACAAAATATGTTGACACAACAACATTTCCAAATCCATCAATTAAAAATTCTTAATCTCAATTATTAAGGCAATGCTTCAATCATGAGAATTGTATAATGAATGTTGTAGCAAGAGCAACTATTTTTACCAATTCAAAAGCATATTATTCTTCAAAAAGTGTCAAGTAAAACAATGGACCTGCATATATTGGGCACAAATAGATGTTTTCTACAATCATTTAAGCATTATATTACACCCATTAACACATGCAACTCATCCAAAATTATTATGCTCACTTGCACAAGTAATTAAATCCTACATAATTGGTCACTGTAAAATTGTTTCAACAACAACCCCTTTTTTTATGATAGTTTTGGACGATAAAAGCAACAATTGTCCTACTAAAATTTTCTCTATTTACACTTCAAAAACATTATTAAATTCATGTTCACATTCATACAAAAATTTGCAGACATAGGAAGCTATATATATTGAAATTTCTAGTGCATAAAAGCTAAAATCATTAAGACATTTAATCTAACGATTTATGTGCATAAAAACTATAACGATTGAGGCATTTTTTCAAACACTTTGCAAGCATCCAATCTACAACCATTGAGAAATTTTGTCAAAAAATTTATAAGCATGCAATCTATAGCCATTGGGGTATTTTTTTTCAAACACTTAGCAGTAATGAATTTCATATTTTTCTTCAACCTACTTAACTCATAAAATTCAGAAATTGAAACTTCAAATGTTGGCATCTTAAAACAAGGACTAAATAATATTAGTCTTTCAACAAAAACTCGACAATAGGCGGACATAATTGACAACAACAATCTGCAAAATCACCCAGATTTATGATCTGGGTTCTGAAAGGTATTTTTTTGGAATCAAGTTGAGGGTTACAAGTTCAAATGGTACGGATACCCCCTGATGTTGTGTTGAATTGCAATAAAAACACCCAAGGAGGAGATTCTTTAAAACCCAAAGAAAATGGATTCCTACTATCTCATTTACAAATTTTGTCAAACATTAAGTATGCAAACTTCATCTACGACTGTACATGGAGAAAGAAAACTCAAATTTATGATAATATTATATTTTCATCAAACTCATGGCATCCTAAATGTTTCAGCCATTAAGGCCTTCTGTCAATTAGTTTGCAACAACATTGTACCAAAAAAAACTTACATAAACTTAACTACAACTATTACATAATTTCTTCAAATATTTAGTGTGCATACATCTAAGTTTCAACCAACAATCCAATTCACAGTAAGAAAAAACCCTGCTATCAAACATAGAGTAATGGATTTAGATAATAGATATTACCTGCTATGGACAAAAAACTATTATAAACTGAACTTGAAAACCTTCACAACACATTCTTTTTTTTAACCCCCTGCATGTGCATTCTCAACTATCGCTACCATTCATTATTGGTTAGCTCAGAAATAACTCTCTAAATATCTCTTAAACATTCACAAGTAGTGATTTCCAATAAATTGAAATTTCTACAACACTTTAAACTAATAATAAACTAAAATTTCAAGAATATTTATGAATATACCCGACCATGTATATATATATAGCTCCAAAAAGATGAGAGTATGCTCCAGCTCCAATATCCTTACCAACTCATTGTGAATCATATGGTTTTCCACCCAACCATATCCATGTAGAACTTCTCTCCCTAGTACCCCCAAGTTCTAAGAGCTCACAAGAAGTACCAACATATAGTAGTAGAGAGATATACAAGGCAAATTGAGGAAGATAAGTTTCACTTCCTTCAAATACCACTCATGCTCAACTCCACCAAGTAGAGATACCTAGTAATTTAGTTCAGGAATTTAAAATTCATTTCGAAAGAAATTGTCTACTATCCAAGTCTCTCCCTCTCATAATGTGTTTTTTTAATCTCTCACACTCTTGGTATCACAATGCACCTCCCCCAAGTGAGAATACATGAGATGCATATATAGGAGGAGAAACAAATTCTTGTCATAAAGAAGGAGTAATATGAATGCCTTGTATTCCATTTAGAGGAGTATAACTCATGCCATTAAGGAGATGTATGCATGCCTTAGTTAAGGAGGGTGTAACATATGCATTAAAGAGAGCGTAAGAGGAATATTTTATGACATGTCTTTAATGAGTGTAAGAGGAATATGACATTATTTTATGAGTGCATAAAAGAGAGTGTAATGTATTATTAAAAGAGAGAGAGAGAGTTGCATAGAGTCATGAGAATCACCAAGGAGAGAGGTGTGAATTGATTGAGGAGATGAAGGTGACTTATAATTCCCTTTTAATAATAATATCATATTCTCATAAAAGATAATAATAATATTAATAATATTGAGTATTAAGTCGAGATTGAACTATTAGGATTGATTAATGATTTTCCTTCGAGTACGCTTGATTACCCATTTATACAAGGTGATTTACTATTTTTGGAAAATCATACTTGAGATGCTAGACATGACTTTCTCTTTTTAGACAGTCACTCCGAAATTGTTAGAAATGAGATTTTATCAAGGAAATCCATCCATGAGCTACCCATGAGTGGTATTTTTCTTAAGGAGAATAGGAATTCCACATCCCTATTGAATGCATCTTCATGCCTTAGTATATTGAGGACTTCGCACCTTGATCTACTCCAAGGATCCAAGATTCCACACCTTGATCTTTTAAATATTTAGGACTCTGTGTCCCAATCCTTTTATTATAGATCCCAGACTCCACGTCTTTATCTTTGATGGATTTATGACTTCGTGCCCTAATCCTTTTATCATAGATCCAAGACTCCAAGTCTTTATCTTTCATGTATTTAGGACTCCACACCCTAATTTCCATGGCTTCATTTACTTTTCTTTGAAACTTCATGCTTCACCTTAAGGTATTGATTGTGAGCTCATACCCATTTGATGGTTCGTTGGTAAGGTCTTGCTACAAGACCTGCAAACATCACAATCTCATAGATCAAAGGAATAAAATGACTTTCATAATTAACTTATTCACATTTTACCAAGGATTGTGCATGACTTCACAATCATTTTGGTTTTGGAGAAATGACTTCCCCAATCATTTATAACTTGGGAATCCTTTCTGGAAATGACCATTTCCCATGCCACATCCTGCTTAGTACAAGATTAAGCATATATAATCATACAAATCATGTATCTTCCATAAATCGTAATTAACTGATCCAGATTTAAGCAGGAATGCAATAAAATACAGAAATAAATACAAACGCGGAGATGCATCATAAGATATATTTAATTTCATTAATATCAAATATCTGAAATAATATTACAGATAGAATGGAAATAAACTAGCTCGGGCAATGGTAGCTTATATCTACGAAGATATGTGGTGGCTACATGCCTCTGAACTATGTTATAATGAGGCTCAAAGGCCTATTTATTATTGATAAATAATGGAAAACCCTAAGCATCCATACACCTAACCCTAAGAGATGAAACACCAAAAATATGGACCTCGTTTGGGTAAATTGGTACATCAACTTCTCGAGGTCATAACTTTGGCATATGATCTTCGTTTGATGCACACAATACCTCGTTAGAAATATATATCTAAGGAATATAAATTTCAAGTGGATAAAATAAGAAATACCCTTGTTGGCCCCGGTTTTCCCAAAAAAACGTCGTTTAGGGCCTCAAAATGGCTCTAGAAGTTCAGGACCTGCAAAACTGCCAAAAATAGTAAATTGTGATACAATTAAGGAAACTAAAAAACTAAAAGAAACAATGGTGGGGGTGTAAGTGGAATATGCGAGTGGCCACCTGGACCAGTCCTCCCCGCCTTAGGAAGCAATGGTCCCTATTTCATTGAGTTCCTCCATGAGATGAAGAAACTTCTGCTGAAATTGGTCCCTCGTGAGCCACTTGCCTTGGTGTAGGAGTTGGCTAGCTTTGACAACCTAATACAGATGGATCTTCTACGTTCGAGTGTTCTTGATCTGTGTGTCCATGATTCGATTAGTTGTGGCATGTTCCATGTATTCGGGGTTTAGTTCTGCTGGTGTGAGTTGTTCAGCAATGTTTGATGTGTCTAGTAATGGTGGAAAGTAGAGCCGAAGGAGGTCCACATTGAACATTGGGTACAAACCAAGGAATGGTGGAATACTGAGCTCGAAGGCATTATCCTTGATAGCTTTTGTGATGGTTTATGGCCCATATTGGAGTTGGTGAAGCTTATGGTGGGGTCCAACGAGGCGCTCCTTCTGCAAATGTAGCCAAACTTTGTTTCCCACCTGGAACTTGTGTGGAACCCGATGTTGATCATGTCACTACTTGTACTTAGCATTGGCTCTGTCCAATATGTCATGGACCTTGTCAGCTTCGGATTGGACATTAGCGAAATATGCCTGAGTAGCTACAAATGGTATGGCCACATCAATGAGACATAGTGGCTAAAATCTCAAGCTCATTTGAAATGGGTTGTGACCAATTGAACTGTGGAGATCTCGGTTATAGTTGTGTTGGACATAGGGGAGGATTTCATCCCATGTGCATGGATGATTCGATTTGTACATGTGCATAATGTGTACGATCATCTTGTTGACAACCTCTGTTTGGCCATCATTTTGGGGGTGGAAATTTGTGGACTTAGTGAGCTTGGTGTCCAACTTCAACCAGAGACTTGACCAAAATGTAATGAGGAACCTATTTTCCCGATCTGAGATAATGTATTGTGGGATCCCGAAGTGTACCCACACTCACTCAAATAAGATTTTAGTAGTTTATTCTTATGTGATAATCTTCTTGCAGGCCACCTTAATGGTCATCTTAGAGAATTTGTCGATGACCACAAAAACATAGTTGTTGCCATGCTTGGTAGAAGGAAGGCCCGACATGTAATCCATGGAGATGGATTCCCACGGTTGACTAGGGGTAGCCAGTGGAGTATATAGGCCTTGCTTAATGATGGTCGGTTTGGAAATGGCACAAGTAGTGCAAGATCTGATGTACTTCCCGACATCATGTCAATGGTTCGACCAATAGAAATACTTTTGAAGCACTGGCACTATTTTCCAGCGACCCAAATGTAGTGTGTGTCCCAAATAATCTTGGAAATATTGCTTGAAGAAACAAAGAGGTGTCTGAGTTGGCATAACAGTGCATCCTAGAGGTGAAAATATGTAACTTTCTTAACCTATAGGAGTGTATGGTATGTGTTGTCAAATTCTGGATCAATTTTGTAGAGATGCGTCCAACCCAAAGTCTCATGCCCACAAGAGTCGAGCATAGTGGTTAGCTCCATGATCGGTTGTCAATTGAGGCATTATGCAACATTATTAGTGTTTCCCTCCTTGTACTTGGTGTTCAAATTGAACTGTTGCAGGTATGTGGACCATTTCTGATGGAAATATTTCTACAACTTCTGTTGTGTCTGTATGAATGGAAAGGGTCATTTATCTGTGTAGATGACCATTTCCTTCCTCAAAATGTAATGATTACATTATTAGGAGGCATGCACAATGGAATACATCTATTTGTCATAAGCGGGATGCTTTCATACTGTGTCTGAAAGTTTCTCACTATGATATGCCACTTGATTCCCCTGTTGAGTAAGTACTGCCCCAATAGCATAGTCAGAGAGATTTGTCTCTATCTCAAATGGTTGTTGCAAGTCGGGTAATATGAGCATTGGTGAAGAGAAGAGGCAATGCTTCAACTCTGTGAACACCTTCTATTGAGCTTCAAACCAAAAGAATTTTTCTTTCGCTCCTCCCTTGGTGACTTGACTCAAAGGGAAAGTGATATGAGAAAACCCCAACATTAACCTGCGGTATAAATTGGCAAGACCCAGAAAGTTACAGAGTTCTCTTAAAGTGGTTGGGGCTGGCCAATCCTAAATGACCTAGATCATGGCTGGGTCCACATGCACTCCCTACTCATCAATAATGTATCTCATATATTGAACATATGTCATGCCAAAAGTGCATTTCTCCAAATTGGCACACAACTTGTGTTGTCGCAGTGTTTGGAGGACCTATCGAACGTGGTCGAGGTGCTCTTCCAAAATCTGTTTGAAGATCAGGATATCATCCAAATACACCACCATGAATGAGTTGGTGAATGGTCACAAGATGTCATCCATCAGCCTCATGAAGGTTGCGGGAGCATTCTTCAACCCGAAATGAATGACCAGCCATTCAAAAAGGCCCTCCTTTGATTTGAAAGAAGTCTTCCACACATCAGAGGGTTTGATTGGTACTTGGTGATACCTGGACTTCAAGTCAATCTTGCTGAAATATTTGGCCCCCTTGAGTTGGTCCAGAAGGTCATGAATTTGTGAGATCGAATACACATTCCAGACAGTGATATTTTTCAACATCTGATAGTCAATACAGAGTCTCCAAGTCACATCCTTCTTCTGCACCAACATAATCGGGCTCCCACATGGCGATGAACTTGGTCGGAAATGACCTTTATGCAACAGCTCCTGAATCTACCTCTTGATTTCGTCATTATCTAGAACAGAGTACCGATAGATTGGTCCATTGGGTAGCGACGCGCCTAGGGTCATATCGATGGAGTGCTTACCTGGCAGTGTAGAGGAACCCCTGTAGGTGAGGTGAAGATGTCCCTGTACTCCTCCACGACCTTGCCCATATGTTTTTACCATGCATAGGAGCCATGTCTAGAGGTCATGGCCACAATATTCTTCTTTCCATGAGGGCGGATCATAAGGAAAAAAAAAATCTCGGTTTGGGAAATGAGCTTACTGTATTTCTTCGCAGTGATCAAATAGATGGTGATAGGTGGTGCTACCTCTCGTATCCTATACAACTTATTACCCAAAGTAACAATAACAACGCGAGGTTGAGACTCATATAAAGCATGTTCCTTCCACAAGTATGGTTGGCATAACAATACATCACAAAATTCAAGAGGAGAAATATCACATAATACCTCATCAGTGAAGGGCTTGATGTTGTATGGAATGTGACACTACTAGCTGACGTGAAGATCTTGTCCTTGGTGAAGCCACCTGATGGTGTATGGTTGTGGGTGTGTTTTGATTGGCAGGTCCAACCGCTTCATGACCTCTACTAAAATGAGGTTCTTTTAGCTCCTGCTGTAGATAATGAATTACAGCAGGGAACCCTTCATCCACATCTAAGAATTGAAGAGGCGCCCCCCCTCCTATGAATCTTCAGGTTCTTCCTTCTAGATCTTGGTGGTGGCAACAATGGCACAGGTATCTGCATCGATAATTTTCTTCCATTTGTCATTCACCTTGTCGGGTTCTAACTTAGAGTTGGAACATGCATTTGATTCGGAAGCCTTCACCTCAAACACTAATGACTTCTTGGCTCGACACTCACTTGTGTTGTGAGTGGAGCTCTTATGGAACTCA
Source organism: Pinus albicaulis (assembly GCA_034641835.2). Taxonomy (NCBI): domain Eukaryota; kingdom Viridiplantae; phylum Streptophyta; class Pinopsida; order Pinales; family Pinaceae; genus Pinus; species Pinus albicaulis. The sequence goes on from CM076580.1 coordinate 1,292,174,936, forward strand.
CACCACTTTCTCATGTCCTTCTTTTGCTTCATTGTGTTTTTCTTCGCTTGTGGCTTCGATGGGTTTTTGTGGTTCACCCTGCCTTGGCCTTGTCCTTTGTTATGAAATTTGGGGGCGGCTTTCCCTTGCTTCTGATTCGCAAATCCAAAGTCTCACTTCTTCTGTTTGAATTTCTGCTCAATCTTAGCAACATACCGGTATGTTGCACCAAGCGAGGAGATGTCGAGGAACTCCATTTCCTCCTGGATGTATATGTGCAGAAATTTGCAGTACTTAAACACCAAATTTTTCTTTGAATATTTGATACCCAACTTTGTGCGCACGGTATTGAACAAATTCGTCAACTCATGAACATCTTGATCCCTCTGTTGCCACAACGTAGTCCATTGTATGTACTTGTCCTCATATCTCCCCACATGTAGTATTGTTTCTTGATGGTGTCTTGGAAATAATTCCAAGTGGGTGTGGTCGAGAACAATGATATTTCCTCCTGATCCTTTTGCTCACAGTAGGTTTCCCACCAGTCCTTGACATGGGGGCGGCTTTAAGGAGTGATAATATTTTCCCGATTGGAAAATTCATGAACCGAAAAATATCCTTCTAATAGATTCAACCATCTATCTATTACATCTGCATCTATTTAGCCCTCAAATATGGGAATGTCAAATTTAACTTGTATCTTAAATGGTGTGGCACCTCCAAATTGGTTGCCAGATGAATATGTGTCGTCGACGGGTAGTCGTCGAAGGATCTAGGAAAAGTTATCCATGACCACATTCCTCTGTTTCTAGAGGGCCTCCTCGAGCAATATTTTGATAGGATCTCCTACTCCCTCGTATTTATTTTCCTCCACCATGGGAGGTCGTATGGGTTTTCGAGGTTGATCTTGCAAAGGTTCAACCATATGTAGCCCTAACTCCTTATACCCCAATTTTGTCAGGGACATTGAAAGAAAGATCGAGCAAGAGAATATCGCTCTGATACCACTGATTTGGATTTATGCAGGAATGCAATAAAATATCGAAATAAACATTAACGCAAATATGCAGCAGAAAATATACTTAATTTCATTAATATCAAATAAATGAAATAAGCTTACATACAAAATGGAAATAAAATATCTCGGGCAATGGTAGCTTATCTCTGAGAAGAGATGTGGTGGATACATGCCTCTGAACTGTATTACAATGAGGCTCGAAGGCCTATTAATTATTTAGAATCAATGGAAAACCCTAAACATCCAAAAACCTAACCCTATGAGATGAAACGCCAAAACTATGGGCCCTGTTTGGGAAAATTGGTACATCAACTTCCCGGGGTTGTAACTTTGGCATACGATCTTTGTTTGACGCACACAATACCTCGTAATAAATATTTATCCGAGGACTGTAAATTTTGAGTGGCCAACATCAATTATGATCCCATGTTGACCCCATTTTTCCCAAAAAACATTTTTTAGGGCCTCAAAACAGCTCTCGAAGTTCATGACCTGCAAAACTACCAAAACTAGTAAATTGTGCTACAATTATTGAAACTTAAAACATTGAAAGAAACAATGATGGGGGTACAAGTGGAATAGGCAGGTGGCCACCAATATCCATCTGGATCATTAACCATATGTTCCACATAACCATTATCATCCATGTATCTATTTGTCTCAATCTGGATCATCATCCATGTCATACACCTATTTCAAACGTGGGACACCAAAAGAGAAAACCTTGATAATATGTACTTAACCAAAATCGGTCTTATACACACAACCATAAATATTATCATAAGCACATAAAAATCAGGTGACCCAAACTAGTATATAACATACAAGCATATACATAAGTTGGACATGCATAATATTATATTATTGCATCAAAATGGCCCTCTCTAAGTGTCATCAAAGTTATCTCACCAAGAAATTACACTACATACTCCCCCTCTTGGGCTAAACTTGGCCCGAATTTTTCCTACGGTCATAAGATACTTAGTTCTTTTTTATTCTCTTATCAATAAGGTGTTAACCTTATGTATATGTATTTGACATCTTTTTCTTCATGCCAATTCATAGTTTAATGTTTGCTAAATTGGAAGCAAATCCGTGAAAACCAAAACATACCATTTTTAATCATGTATAGTCATGACATACTAGATTGGTTTTATATACACCATAATCATATAATAAAGCATTTTATATCTAGATGTTATTTTTTTGTACATGATATGAAAATGATCTCACATTACAAATGATTCTCTTTTCCCCATCGAATGCATTAAGAATTGAATAATATTTCCTCTGTCATTCTCTTTGGTTTCTATAGAAAAATTGAGTTTTCCAACTCACAAACAGCTACCACATTAGTTTTATTGCCAACAATGATGGTTCATCCCTTCTCACAATCAATTTTTCATACAATAAGCATCAAATCATCCACATACAATTTCCATTGCAATTACGCAAAGAAAACATGTCATATAACCCACTCTTACATATCACTTGATTTATGTCTTCTCAATCTAATTTTTCACCTTTTCATTCCATAAGACACCCTTGCAATCAAAATCTTCCTAAAATTTTTACTAAATGTTTACTATTTAGGAAAAATCACAATTTGAGGTTCAAGACACATTTTTTTTCTTTTTAAATTAATAAGCTAAGGTTCCATATTGTCCTCGTTGACCCACTTTTTTATTATAGACCATTCCTTTCATTCCCATAATATTAATTATTATCCACTTCTCTTACTTGAGAATCAATTATGAATGACTCTGTTAGAAGGTCTTCATTCTAAAAACAAATTAATGATATCTTTTCGAAAGTGGCTTGTAATCAAGAAAAACTCTCATAATTATGCAAATATGATATATATATTATTGAATCTACCTTCATAACTATAAATCAATTTATTTTCCAACTATAAAATCTCTCATGATTTTTATTCAATAATTAATCAATTCATTTGGCTTCAGGCCTTATTCCTTACTATTAATACATATGCAAAAACAAGATATGAAAACATACGTTTCTCAAAATATGAAGAATCTTGTTGAATTTAAATAAGATTTATACTATCACAAGGGAATTTCTAGCCTAAAGCTAAGCCCCCCACTTTTTTTTATAAGGAGAATTACCACCTTCTCAAAACATTACAAACTTTTGTAGGACTAGTAACTACTCATTCAACTATACATCTAGGCACAAATTACTAAATCGAACAATCTCTTCCATTCCATATACAATACAATCATTTTAGGTTTCTAAATCATGCAGCAATTCCAATGCATCAAAATGTGATTTCATTCTTCTTCAATTTCTCCCTAAAAAAATGTCACAAGAATATTATGGTAAAACAAGAACTCAAATAAGTTTTTCATTAATCACGTACCTTTTTCCTTTAAGTTCAAATAAAACAAAGTTATCACCACAAAACATGTTTACATTTTAACCATGTAACTTATTCTTTTAAAAATTTACAAGTTAATCAAATTTCAAGAAAGTAGTTCATAAAGTTAATAAACAATATGAATTTTGACTCGATCACCTAAATAACAATAGTTTAGAGCAGTTCATGAGTTCAATAATCATAATTTTTCTAATTAATTTAGTTTAAATAGAATTCAACCAATATGCAATTGATAAAATTATTAAGGAGACTATTATGGCTTTCCTAGACCTAATTTGTCTTAATCCAATAGAAAAGATGTTTCATCAACTTATCACGATATTTTTTTCCACATTTCAAGAATTTCAAAATCCAACACATACAAAAGAATTACACTACTAGAGGATATATACCTAGTTCACACTTGACTCCATATATCAAAATATGTTATTCCAAACATTCTAAACCACCTAACAATGTTCACTATACCAATCTTAGAATCTTCATTTGTAATAAAAAAAATAATAGATTTAAATCTCAAGCAAATTTATGTTATGAGTCTCTATCCATTTAACTTTAATTACGCATAATAAAATCATCCTTAATCATGTCTATGAGATTCCATTAAAATATTTTTTTCATTCTAACCAGAAGAATTACTTAGCTCATAGATATATGTTAGTATGGATTCCACACCCATACCTTACCTCATTACTTGGCTCATAGATATATGTTAGTATGGATTCCATGCCATATATTAGCTCATAGATATATGATAGTATGGATTCCACACCCATACATTAGCTCATATATATATGCTAGTATGGATTCCACACCCATAAATAACTTAAGGAAAACATAACCTTCAAGTGCTCCTTAAAATGGTTTCCACAACCCTCCATGCACAAGTCATTTAAGCCTCTTTTTTTATTAAGAAGGTCATACCACAACCTAGTATTTGAGTAATTTTAAGTTATTTGATGCATAATTTCAATCCAAATTCATTACTTGCTTACTGTACTTTTTGCAGGCATCCTACTTCATAACAAAGTGGTATTGTAACAACTATTTTGAAATTAAGATTTAAAATGTGTAAACTAAAGGCATTTTAACTTTTAAATTTATATTAAACGGACATGCATATCTACATCAATGTGAATTTTATATGATTTAAGAAGTATACAAAAAAAAAACATATTCTATACTCGATAAATTTTTAGAAAAATATATCTAAATCATTGTGATTTTATGGATTAAAAAATTAGGAAGGCGATGTTGTGACAAATCTTTTAAAATTGAAATTTAGGGTGTCTGTATTAACCATATTTTGACTTCTAAATTTTTATAGATTAAATAATTAGGAAGGTGATGTTGTAACAAATATTTTGAAATTGAAATTTAAGGTGTGTATTAATGATATTTTGACTTTTAAAATTATGTTAAAAGAGTATATTAATTTATACAAATAAAAATTGAATAAATTTATTTTTTACAAAGAAAATAAAAAATGAATAATTTTTTTTCAATTAAAAAAAAAATCATATTAATTTACTTATTTTTAAAACTTTTGTAATAATGTAGATAGTTTTAAAATAAGTCAAAAATCTTAAAGTCAAAATTTCATCATCAAAATTTGTATCAATCCAACTATAACTATAACATTCAACAATCCTCGTTAGGGGTGAGATCTGAGGAATTTAGAACAAAGGAGAGGGATGTTATTCCCACACATGGTGATCATAATGACACAACGTGGTTGCAGATGGGCATTGGGACAATGCCCAAGGAGCATTCTCGAGGTGACAATCATTATATTTGAGCGTATGGCACTTTGGATGGTAGTTGAGACTTGCAGGGAAATTAAAATAGGTGTTGCAGAGAGAATTGGTCCAGACTCTGAGAGTCCCTTTGAAGTCACAAGATGGCTCTTTTGGGGGGTGGGGGAGGCTCAATTTACTGGCAGAAGGGTAGCCAAGGGTCGTGGTTTGAAATTGGTCGGAACAAGGCCCATAGTTTGGAATCTTGGCGTGGTATGCAGTAGGAGGCTCGAATCGACTAGAACTCCCTGGTATATTAGCCTCCCATCTCGGTCTGTGCTGTAGTGGGGTCTAGTTGAGCTGATATTCTAGGAGGTTTTCGGGATCCTTCTGGATGAACTATAGGTACTCAATTATCTTCTTCTTTTTTATAGATGATTAATTGGGTTGTATGTAAAATTCAGAGAGCCATCTCCCCTATGATCAAAGAGTGTCCTCAGTCTCACTCTCAATCTTTGTCAGAGCGGGGTGGTGGTTGGATTGGTAGGTCTCCTGTGTAAAAATTTCGATGTTCTCTGGAGTCTTGAGAAGTGGAAAAGTGTAAGGCGCGATGGCTTTGTCCTTACAGTGTTTACCTTATTATTTTTTACTGTGGCGGTGTCTGGGAAAGGTGACTAGGGTTGGCTGCACCCTCTAATCCCCTCTCGGTCTGAAGCCAGCGAGTTTCATTCTTGTTGTCATCTCAAGTTGGGTCAATGGACAGTTACTGAGTGGGTTTTTCAAGGCAGGTCTTCAGGCTATACCAGTAGTCAGGAATTTGGGATTCCATGGATGCTTAGACAACATAGAAGACCTCGTCGAGGGGGTGTTCATCAGGGGAGAGATGATAGATAGGTGGGAGATCAGGAGGAGGAAGGTGAGCTTGAAGTTCCACATAGAGACTCTCTTGGGAAAGTGGACTTTTTGGCTCCCTTCGACTTCAATGAAGCACAAATTCGTCTTCTTCAACACTCGATGGATCATTTTTCCTAATATCATCAAACAAACCATGTTGAATTGGTCTGTTTTTTTTGTAGATGTATTACACAACCAGGGATGTATTCTATACCATCAAGCATCTCTACGAAGAAACCAACAAAGGTTGCAAGATTGTATGGACGAGTTCGAAGGTCAGATGGCACACATGGAATCCCATATCCATGAAGCCTTTCATCTCCTAGTTGATCAAGGTAATGATGTCAGTGACCCAAATGAAGTAAACTTGTAATGAGGCAGGTTGGTTATCTACTTATTTTTTACCATTTTTGTGCTCGGTGGGCTCCTTACATGAAGCGAAATAATATTGACCAACTCCTTTCGGTTCTCTTTTGTATTATTTAATGACCAAAAATTCCAGTCGGAGTTTGTTTAATAAACTCCTCACAATGTATAATTTTCTTGAATTAATAGAAAAAAGTCGAATTGCGAAAAAAAAACTATAACATTTAAAAAACTATATTAAAAAAAAAAAAAAAAAAAGAAGAAAAAGAAAGAAAGAAAAAAGAAAGAAAAGAAAATTGCATATAGTGAAACATACATTATAATAAAAATTAGAAAATAAAACTTGTCAATCCCTAGGGCCATCCCCTCTAGTTGGGCAGGTTTGGTTCACATGTGCAAATAGATGAAGTTGAGCCTTCACTAAGTCAACATTCACTGGTTGATACTTGTGTAAAGTGGTTGAACAAGAACTAAATTTAAGGTGCCATCCACTTAATATGTCGGTAGTCTTGGTAGTCTTTTGTTTTCGAGCTTCTTGTGGGCCTTATAACATAGCTATAAAGATTTGAGAATGTGACATAAAGTTGTAAGCCTTATGGGAGACATAAGTTAAAACACTTACTCATACATTCACGTTTTCTAATGTCCTTACAGTTGTTTATGTAATATGGTTTGAGAATGTGACATAAAGTTGTAAGCCTTATGGGAGACATAAGTTAAAACACTTACTCATACATTAACGTTTTCTAATGTCCTTATAGTTGTTTATGTAATATGGTTGTTATAGGAATCTAAATGTGCGTTTATTAATGTAACTTCATTAAATATTGAAATAAACAATTATTAATGAGAAACACACTAACAATATTTCCATCAAAAGGTTACATTATTAATTGAGTAAAGGAGAAAGAAAAATAAGCTAGGTTCATGATTTCCTTAATTTAAACTTTCTATGGAATTGTTAAATTAAAAAATAACTCAATTTTATAATTAAGTAATATTTAAAATAAAATAAATGTGAATTGTTAATTATAAATATAATTTATTTTGAAATTTTTATATTATTATATTATTATATTATTATTTTTAGATGTAATTAATCACTTTTTTAAAGTTAAAGAAATTTTTAGAGTTCAAAGTTATTTGATAATAAGGATAAAATCATTACAATAATATTAATGAAAATTTTAAGGATAAAAAATTATTTTAAAGTATAGAAATCTTATCCATTTTTGCAAATCTTTAATATGCCAAGTAAATTGTCTCGAAATATTTTCATAAAAGTATTTAAATAGTTCAAGATTTTGTATAGTATCTATAAAATATTGACATTTTTTTAATATAATGGGTACTTTTATATATTCAAAATCTGGAATTATGCGGCCAGAATCAGATTTACAAAACATCAAAAAACTCGCAGAAGTTTGTGCATCAAATTTCAGGTCCCAATACATGCATAATACTAATTTCTTCCTTCTACATGCCTTGACCACTATTACAAAACATTGATAATTCCCATAATTTATATAAAAAAATATCATAATATAACACAAAACGACATAACATATGACCGACATTAAAATGAAATGGAATTCACAGCTTCCCTGCATTCCTCTTTCTTCTACCTGCTCAGTCCTGGCCCTAAATCTCCTGCTTTGTCTTGGGACTGCAATTGTACAACGACCTCTTCTCACAACATAGATATAATCTTGTGTACCTCGGAAAATTCCATTGTTTATTAGCTCTGAGTTGGAGATCAACAAGTTTGTCTACATCTTCACAATTTTCCTTTCCAACATAACTTCCACACTTTCGAACTTGGTGTTTATACGCTTAGCATTCATTTTGTGGTCTTTCTCTAGGAGCATGATACGATGGGTAAGGACGTCCATCCTACCCATGAGAAACTTAAATAGGAATTCAGTAGCCCTCTTCCATCTGGCTAAGTACTCCTTCAGGGATTTCTCACCCTGCGCTTTCAGTGAGTACACCATAGTATCCTCCTAGACTTGGCTATGCTCACACCCACGCTCTTTAATTACCATAACAATGGAATCCGACAAGGGCTGCATCAATTTATAGACCATATTTTCTAACTCCTTCTTCATCCTGCTCATGCCACAATCATTTGTAGATCCTCGATTTGAAAGCCCATTAAATATTCCTGCAAACTGATGAATCTACCGAACCACCCCTAGAGCCAATTCCCCGAAGATCGATATGCTAGTCATCGTTTCACCATTCAATTTTGTAGAAATTATACAACAAGCATGTATATATTGGATTCACCCAATCTAACAATGTACTAAACTTAAATATTGAATCGCTTCTACAATATTTTGTGGAATTAAAAACACAATTGCTAATCACATGAACATGAAGAAAGATCAATCACACACAACACATATAATTCCCGGGGAAAGCTTATAGCTAAAAAACCCACTATATTCTATTGTATATTAAGCATGGATCGTGAAACAAATGCAATGTATTTCTCTTCTCACAAGTGCCTCCAACATTTAGCTATCTGACTCACACAGTCCTCACAGAAAACTAAGCAATACTTAGTCAATTTACAGCCTCCTGACAACCTGCCTTCCTTGCACAATCCCTGATGGTCAAGATCTCTAAAAGATAGGAATTATTTCCTGCCTTGACTGTGCAAGTATCATGGGCGCTCCAATGGGTGGTTGGCTACATGTGTGAAAGCCAATAATGTCACAACTGATAGTCAACTTCCCTTTCACCTAGAACTCAACTGGGTCTCCACTAGATCTAGCATGCATGTAGCTAATAAAAGTAAATATTCAGTTGCATGTGAGATCACTACATGTGAATTAATTAATATTTAATTCACTTGATTTTTCACTACTTGTATCTTCAGTTACAACTAGCACAACTAAGTTTAACTCACTTAACTGAGTTAAAATGTTTACAACTTGCACAAACTTATGCACCATTGCACTTCGGACTCTATTACAACTAGAATTACTCTACATGTCCCACCAACTAAACTCTAACTCAAAATCCACTAGCTAACTGAATTTTCCACTTTCAGCTAACTTATTCAAGTCCACATTGAGAATAGATTACATTTTAATGTCCATCTAAATTAAGGGATAATAAAAATAGCCATGCACCCAAAAATAGCATTGTGGGCCCCACCCAATTTTGGGTGCTTAATGAAACCAGGTGCTTAATGCAACTAGGTGCTTAATGCACTAGGTGTGGGTGTTAAATATTATTGTTGAATCTCAACACTCCCTCTCAACAAGAAAGGGGTTATCCTTCACCCCGATCATGTCTCTATGGTATTCGAATTTTCTCCTGATGAGCACCTTCGTCAAAATCTCTGCATCCTGATCTTTCGTGGGAATGTACTATAGCAACATGATTCTTCTCTTCACACGATCTCTCAGATGATGGTACCGGATATATATTTTTACCTATCATGAAACACAGGATTAATCAAGAGTTTAATGCAACTCTTATTATCACAATGAATCACTGTCGGATCCATCTGAGAACCAAACAAACCAACCAAGATCTTTCTCATCTAGATAGCCTCACATGCAGTTTGACTTGCTGCCATTTATTATTCTTCTGATGAACTGAGTGCCACAGATCATTGCTTCCTGTTGTACCAGGAAATTGTTGTGGACCCAATGTTAAAGATCCCCCCTGATGTGCTCTTTCTGTCCGATGGACTGCCAACCCAATCTGCATTTGTGAATCCATGCAACTTCACTCCATCCATCTGTGTGTACCATAGACCATATTCTGATGTGCCCCTTAGGTATCTCAGGACATGCTTCCCTGCCTTCCAAAAGAGCTTAGTAGGCTTAACCGTAGCTTGAATCAACTGGTTAACTGTGTAGAAAATGTCTGGTGTCATATTCACTAGATACATTAGCGAACCCACTACTGTCGGTAGATAATAACATCCACTACCTCTCCAAAAGTAGCATCCTCTTTCCTCCAATTTCCTGGAAGAGGATTATCCATGGGTTTGCAGCTCTCCATGTTGAACTTACCCAATATTTTTTTTGAATACATTCCTTGAGACACAAAAATTTCACCATTCCACTGCCATATTTCCAATCCAAGGAAATAATGAAGGACTCCCATGTCCTTCATTTCGAACTCCCTTGCAAGATCCTCCTTGCATGAGTGTATCAGCTGCTCATCACCAGTCAAAATTAAATCATCAACATAAATAACAATGATCAATATCTTACCCTCAACCACAATTTGGTACAGGTTTGCATCTGCTTCACTTTTGGTGAAGCCCAATCCAGTGAAATAGTTGTCTATCCGAGTGTACCAAGAACGGGGTGCTTGCTTCAGCCCATACAGCGCTCTTCTGAGTCTGCACGCATGTGACTCATTGTTGAAGATATTGAAACCTTCAAGCTGCTCTATGTACACCTCTTCCTCAATGATCCCATTGAGAAACACAGTTTTCACATCCATCTGATGAATGTGCCAGCCCATATGCGCTGAGAGTGCAAGGATGGATCTTATGGAAGAGTACCTTGCGACAGGTGCAAAGGTCTCATCATAATCTATCCCCTTGATCTGTGAGAAACCCCGGGCCAAAAATCTGGCCTTGTAATTCTCCACACTCCCATCAGCAGCTTGCTTTACCTTGTAGATCCATCTCGAACCTACCACTGATTTTTCGACTAGTCTTGGGACTATCTCCCATGCACTATTCTTGACAATGGAATCATACTCCTCCACAATTGCATCAACCCAGGTAGGCTATTGCACTGCTTCCTAAAAGGAAGATGGTTCAGTCACAATACATTTTCTCATAAGAGCCATGTATCCAGTAAATCGTTTAGGAGATTTTCTTTGTCTACAATGTGAAGTAGGGGCTCCTACATTCTATGTAGCATCAATTCTCGGCCTATCAGCTTCTGTGGTGCGCCTTCTGCCATTTATGATGGATGGCTCTGCATGGGTGGCTTCCTCCACTCCATGATCCTCCGCGTGTGTTTGATCCACATATTGAGTCTCTTATTTGGGAACCAACAGTTCCTCCTCTGTAGGCAAGTCTGGCTCCCTCTCAATGGATAACCGCATGGCTTTCCCCTCATTAAATTTTATATCATGTCGCATAACAGTCATTGTGTTGTTTCAAAAATACACACGATAATTATGGGGTGTTTCTGTGTACCCCACAAAATCCCAACCTCAGTTGTTGGTTCCAGCTTCTTCCTGGCGTCCTTGGTCACATGCACATAAACAGATGAGCCAAAAATCTTATAGTGTCAAACATCAGGTTTCTTACTAGTGAAAGCCTCTTCAGGTGTACTCATGCCAAGTACTCTATGAGGACAACGGTTCTATAAATAAACAGCAGTGTTGCATGCTTCTTCCCACAAATGGATTGGTATGCCCTGATCATGCAACATCACTCGTGCTGCACCCATGATCGTTCTGATCTTCCTCTCCGTGACCCCATTTTGTTGTGGGTTATGAGGCACTATGAGTGAATCTCTTCGAATTCCTTCTTTCCTGCAGAATTTCTTGAATTCGTTAGAGATGTATTCTCCACCATTATCACTCCTAATAGCCTTCACTCACAAAACTTAGAGAATGTTTGATCTTTCCTTTACATGAATAAGATCTAGCATTTACGAGAAAATTCGTCAACAAAGATTACATAGTACTTATGTTTTGTTGTTGAAGAAACCGAGAATGGTCCACACACGTCTGTGTGAACTCTCTCAAGGATCCTTGAATATCATTTCTCCTTATCATGAAAGGTGGAATTTACATACTTCCTCTTGGTGCAACCCTTGCATGGATACAACTGAGCAAGTGTCCCCATTGGAAGTCCAGTAGAAATTTTTTGCATGACTTTCAAGGCTCCATGATGAAGATGGCCTAATCGCATGTGCCATAATTTGCCCTCATCCCGGCTCACCACTTTTTCCGCCTTGCCCATTAGCATAGCCATCTACCTCCATCTTGTATATATTCTTAACTTGAATCCCTATCCTCTTGGCTTGACCCATTTTTTAATGTCGTAGGAAATCTTTTCCATCACTAAAAACAATGTCATAGCCTCTGTCCTCTAACATTGCGACTAAGACCAAATTTTTCTTTAGCCCTGGTACATGCATTACATCTATTAATTGAAATGGTTTACCTGACTCCCTATGAAAGGTAATGGTACCAATCCTGGTCGCATTGTATCGTCCATCGTTGCCCATTTCAATATGCATCTGGAGATATTTCTCCTCCAAGTCACTGAAAATTTCCTTATCTCTCGTCATGTGAAAGGAAACTCCACTATCCAAATACCACACTGTTCCAAAGGCACCTGACACCATGCATGAAATCAATGAGAATTCAAGCTCGAATTACAAGGCAAAGGCCTCACCAGCTGCAGATCCAGCAGCCTTCTTGTTCTTCTTCTTTTGTGGACAGTTAGTAGAAAAATGCCTGTGTTCGCGACAGTGAAAACACTTCACCTTGGACATGCCTTGCTTATTTCCCTTGGACTCAGATTTAGAATGGAATTTCTTCCCCTTCCCATTCTTCACCTTGGAAGCCAAAGCACAATCCTCTTCATCATCATCCTTATATGAAGAGCCATCTCTGGTGTTCTGTCTGAACTCCTCCTGCACCAAATCTGACCACAGTCATTCCCAATCTAGAAATTTTTCCCGTCTGTTAACAGAGTCTTCATAATTGTGCCAAATCTTAGGAAGTCATAAGAGAGCCAAACTCACCAAATCATCATTAGTGACTATTATTCCCACACTCCCCAGTTCATCCCAGCATTGGACAAACTTCGTGAGATATTTTGGAATGGTGTCGCCCTTTTCCATCTTGATCTTCCTAAATTTATCTTTAAGCGTCAATTTCTGATGGTCGTTGTTGCTTTGGAATAGATCCGTCAAAGCCTTCCACATTTCATATGGTGTTTCTTTCCCATAGAGGCTTGAGACAATGTGGTCTTGTACTCCCTCTAATAAGATCCTCCTCGCCTTTTCCACTTTCTTTTGCCATGCATCAATAATTGCAGATTCTGCAGCATCAGGCTTAGGAACATCTTTTTCAATGACTTCCTTCAACCCATTGTCTTCGAGTACTGCCTCCATCCTGTCCTTCCAAGAAATTTAGTTCTAGCAGCCCTCGAATGTATACTCTAACCTCAAGCCATTGAAATTCATTTGGTTCTTGAATCAGTTGTAGCACCAAGAAATTATTTTTGCAAATTCGATTTCTATCCAGGCAGAAACTCAGCTCCTGCTTCACTTCTACAATTTCTTGTGCTCTGATGCCATGTAGAAATTATACAACAAGCACGTATATCTTGGATTCACCTAATCTAACAATGAACTAAATTTAAATATTGAATCGCTTCTACAATATTTTGCGGAATTAAAAACACAATCTCTAATTGCATGAACATAAAGAAAGATCAATTACACATAACATAGATAATTTCCCAGGAAAATCTTACAGCTAAAAACCCCACTATATTCTATTGTGTATTAAGCATGGTTCATGAAACAAATAAAATGTCTTTCTCTTCTCACAAGAGCTCCAACATTCAGCTATCTGTCTCACACTATCCTCATAGAAAATTGACCAATACTTAGTCAATTTCTAGCCTCCTGACAGCCTGCCTTCCTTGCGCAATCCTTGATGGTCAAGATCCCTAAAAGATAGGAATTATTTCCTGCCTTGACTGTGCAAGTATCATAGGCACTCCAATGGGTGGTTGGATGCATGTGTGCAAGCCAATAATTTCACAAATAATAGTCAACTTCCCTTTCACCTAGAACTCAATTGGGTCTACACTGGATCTAACATGCATGCAACTAATAATAGTAAATCTTCATTTGCATGTAAGTTCACTGCATGTGAATTAATTAATATTTAATTCACTTGATCTCTCACTACTTGTATCTTCAGTTACAACTAGCACAACTAAGTTTAACTCACTTAACTGAGTTAAACTGTTTACAACTTTCACAAACTCATGCACCACTACACTTCGAAATTTGTTACAAATAAAATTACTTTGCATGTCCCACCAACTAACCTCTAACTTGAAATCCACTAGCTAACTGAATTTTCCACTTTCAGTTAAATTATTCAAGTCCACATTGAGAATAGATTACAGTTTAATGTCCATTTAAATTAATGGATAATAAAAATAGACATGCACCCAAAAATAGCACTGTGGGCCCCACCCTAGTTTGGGTGCTTAATGCAACTAGGTGCTTAATGCACTAGGCGTGGGTGTTGAATCTTCTTGTTGAATCTTTAAAAATTTCCTTTGGTATCTATACACCCAATTCCTTATGGGAAGGATGAAGAGGTTGTTCTCTGTATGAAAATAAATGAAGCCTTGTGCGAGTAAGCAGAGAGAATGTCTTCGGGATCTACATGAACTCTATACATTGATAGCATACAACCTTTCCACCATTTATCTAGCCACCTTGCCATAAGTTCACACATCTTCCAACCCTTATCCTGATCGAGGGAAATATTTACTTCCATGTCCAACATATTCTTAGGGAATGGTGATGAGGTTGATTTCCCTTCCATCAGTCTCACACTCACCAAAACCCAAGAGAATCCCAAGATTTTCCAAACCATCAGCCGTAGAATTAAGGTGATGGAGAATGTGAAACAATTCAAATTTGTCAAAAAATAATAATTTGAATTTGATTGTTGTTACAAGGGTCGATTTTTGGCCCTTTGGATTTGTGGTGATAAAATAAAATGTCCTCAAGGCTAATAAGGAGTCACTAATTACTTTGATATTTTTTATCCCCTGAGATAGCGCTAGATCCAATCCTTTCCACATTGCTAACAATTCAGATTTATTTTTTGTTGCTACTCTCAATCCCCATGAGTATTTTGTTTCGACTTGTTCTTTGGGGAAAAAATTACCCCTCCCGCTCCTGTTGCCCATTTGATCATTTTTTAAGTAAAATATTTGTATCCAATCAAATTTGGGAAAACAATTAAAAACAATGAAAATTAGCGAATCCTTTTTTGGAAAAAGCATAGAAAAATAACTCATTTGTGAAATTAACCCCTGAATTTTTCCTATAAGAATATAATCAATATGAACTCAACATATCATTTGTGAGAATTGAATCAAGGTTTGAGTATAACAATCATTCCTCTAAACCCCTCAAGCTAAATCCAACTGATTTTGGCTCTTATTCACGAGATATGAGGTTGATTATGAGTGCTACCACTATAACCTCCAAGTATATCCACATGGGCCGATACATGGTACATGGTTTAATTGAAGGGTGATGCTACAAGGAGTGCCTTAAAAATTTTCCCTATAAGTAATTGATCTACACCACAAAGCATGTGTGTGTGTGTCAATTAGGGTTATGTCTCATGGCTGGGAAGAATGGTTGTTATCTCCCTCACCCAAATTCAATTCCCTATGAGTGACATGATGATGAGAAACATTTTTGTAATGGTTATGTGCCTATGAATAGTGTGGTATTGACCCTCTCTCCATTGCGCTAAGAGAGAGGATGATTTCCCCCATATATATATAGTTTTTTTTATTACTATTAAATAAATTAAAATTAAAATTTTAAAAAGGTATATGTGTGTGTGTGTGTGGTGGGTGGGGGAGGGGGAATAGGGATTTTAGACTTTTAATTTAATTATCAATAGTTTTTAGGTAGATGATAGGGATTTAACCTACATCAAATATTCTATAGTATTCTTAGTAGTGGTCACAAATCACAGGTTGAGATTTATCTCAAAATTAGTAATGTATTTTTTGTCCTTTTAATAAAATTTATTAATTAAAGAAATTTCATATGAACAAGTGGTTTTTTTTTTTTTTTAAAGTTAGTCACTTTGCATTATGAAAAATGAGGATTACATAGACCAAAAATTTTATGTTATTTTTGTGCCCAAAGGGAAACCATTAACATAAGTTCAGAGTCTTGAGGTTGGTAAGACCTCGTCTAACTAGAACATCTTGTAAATAGAAACATATAAAAATAGGTTGGTTATGTCAGACCTTGACATACATCGACATGAGAAGACAAAAAAAACTACTAGTGTTGCAAGAAAAAAACCAATGATTCATGACAACTATTGGGTAGAAACTCTAGGCATCCAAACTAGTTGGTCACTTGGCCAATCTATTGGCTAGAATGGTTTGCTTGCGATCTATACTATCAATTTTTTCCTCCAGCTCGGTCAATCTGATAAAATTCTCTTGTTGATTCCTCTCGTACCTCCCCATGCGGCTTGTAATGTTCAAATGATGGTTAACCTTGTGCCACCTTTTTTCCATGATCGATGAAGTGATGGTATTACATGCAATGCGCCAAGCATAGTGGGAGCCACAAACCCTTTTTGTGTGTGTTGCCACCCATATCAAGGGGACCAGGGGCTCCATCTCTTGGGTACCCTCCTTAAGGGGTCATATAAACAAGTGTTATAAGACATGTGTTATGGTTTTTTTATCATATGGTATTCTAAAAATGTTATTTACAAATTAAGAATTCTTCAGGTAAAGTGGGTGTGAATATTCATAGTTAGAGTCATGTTACATGTTTTTTAAATGTATATATTTTTAGCTCCATATTGATTTACCAATATTATCAATAATGATATATATACAAATATATATATTTGTAAATTGAAATATCTATTAATTCTATAAAATTTTACATCGTTGAAGGTTTTTCAAAAATTTATCGTCAATTTTGAGGTGGATTAGTCACACGGGTGTACGAAATCGCATCAGCTTAAAGAGTGTGGTCTACTATTTAAACTATTGGTAATAGGCAGAAAGTGGGGGAGCTCAAAAGCATAAAACTTAATGGAAATAGTATGCTAAATTATGCTCTAGTTAACTAAAAACTAAAACACAAATATATAGAAGCTATATAGAGAGTCAAAATGATAATAATGCAAACGATGGCTCGATGGCGTCTTCTTATTAAACGTTTGAACGGAGAAGAAATTTCACCCACTTGCCAAAGGGCCCCTAGGCAATGTCTCTAGGTCCCGATGCAAGGATCTTGCCTTCCAAGCTCTGCCTCTGATGTAGTCTCCCTCTCTCTCTCTGTTGTAGTGGACTAAGATGTTGGGTGGCCAACTATCAAGTCTTGTTTAGCTCCAGCTCCGAGTCACACACAATTATGGTGTTGCTTGGGAAAAATTGGCCAACATAATAATGTGATCACCATTTCTTCATCTCTTGGTGGGTTTATATAGGTGAGTTTCAAATCCTCCTTCCCTCCCTTGGTACATGATGGATATTGACCCAAGGGAGAGGTGTGATTCCATTATGTGCTCAAATATTCTTTTGTGTGCTCACATGTTGTCTAAGGAGGCACTAGTGGCTGTCCTTATGCGGCTTTCACACAAGGAGTAACTGTCCTTTGCTTGGTGTGGTCCCGGAAAGTGTCTTTTTGCCATTTCTAGGATGGTGTGCTTATCGGGCCAAAAGGCACGCAGAAGGCACTCTTATCAAAGAATAAAGCACGTAATCTAGCATTTATGACTAGTTCAAATCTGATTTTCTCAAAACCTTAGATATTTTAAATACTTCTTGATTCCATAATATGTTCCTGCCCTGTTAATCCTTAGGCTCGACATTAATTGATGTCCTCTTCTGTTGTACGATTCTCCATTGTTAACAGTCAATCTCATTCCTACCGAACTTGTTGGTCATGTGGTGTAGAGAAAATATATAATTTGACTGAAAAAAGATGAAAACTCCTATTATGCATCATGATTACCCAACTTTCCCAAAAAATACCGAGTATATGAATACAACCCATTGTCATAATCAACTCGCATTATCTCTTGGAGTTTGTTCCATTGTACCGTTTTCATGTTGTTGGTGGAAATCCTTGTGCACATGAGCCTTTATGTGCTCTATTCTCCCTTCAATGTAATCTGACTACTCCTGGAGGTGCTTCTATCCACATCCGAGGGAGTCCAACTAGTCCAACATTTTCCATTGGTTATTTTGGAGACTGTTCATGAAGGAAATTATCTCATTCTCATCTTCATGGCAATCTCTAGCTAGCTACTCTGCCAACACCATCACTTGGTGAATCTGGGCTTCCAAAGAATCAAATTTTGGAGGCAATTCCATTCTTCCAAAATATGGTCCTCATTGCTACTCCACTGCTTCGCCAAGGTCAATCTATTCTCCATGCCCCACTCCTTGGTCTCAAGGTCCCACGCCCCTCCTTCAGTGTCACCTTTGTCGCAAATGGATATGAAATTAGCAGACCAACCTAGGTGTTGGAGAATGCAATAATGCAACTATTAATTAAATTTTTCCTTAATCTTAATAATTTATTGTGAACTTTATTTATCTTCTTGTGTTTCTTTATTAGATATTCTTCATAAAATAATTATTAAATGAAAAAAATTAAAAACAATTGACACGAAAATTAGGCTTTAAGCCAGGGTAAAATCCCTGCAAGGAGAAAACCCATAAAATCTCTTCTCTTCTTATAAAATTTGCTTCGAATGAAAAACCAAGACACAAAACCCTAGACCAAATCCTCCAAGAACAAAGTCATCCCTCCAAGCATCCCTTATAATTAGGTTAGCAATCAACCAAATCAACAAGGATCAACCATGCTTCAACCAAATTCCAGCTTCAACTTCGGCTCCCACCTTCAACCTGCAACTTCGGCCCTATAGCACTTGTATAAACCCTAACTTATTCGCACATGTGAGAGGAAAATAGCCCAAAAACAATGTTTCTTCTTTCTTCTTGAGTTCTCCTAACCTTCTTGACCTTCACACTTGCTTCCTTAATGTTACTAGCTTCATTTCAAACTTCTTGATGAGAGAGATCAAATTGGCGTTCAAATGAGGTCGATGATGCTTCCATTTATACACATATGAGGGGTTCAAATTCCTTCTTTTAGGCCGACTTCTCATTTTGTGGGCCGACTTGTGCTTGGAGGTTTCTAGGACTTTATGGACTCATAATCAATATCTTTTACATGTTACATCTTGCCTGATAGGATCTTATAAAAATAATAATGACACTCTTGGCTAAAGAAAAATATTATTTTGACATGAAAAACCCTAGAAGCATGAGGAACATGCTTTAGCTAGAAGACCATCAAAATGGATCATGAAACCCATGCTTAAAAATAATATTTTTCTTGTAACATATGATATACATAATGATTTGAGCACATCGACAATTATGAAAACCAAAACTAGTTACATTTTCCAACAATCCCTCTTAACTAGGGAGGTATTCATAAAAGTACACAACTTACAAGCCTATTCTCAAACTGAAGATTTCTCATAAGAAGATTTGGATTGGTAAGTTTTCTTTAAGCATCAACATCATGACCAACATTGTCAACATAGTACAACCTTAACTTTGACAATTTATTTCTTATATAAGAGCATAATAATGGGAGCCTTTACGTGAGATACCACTCTACCTCTTCAAGGCACATACCCCATCCGGATGTTCACTAGCTATGTACTTTTAGGACTATTCTTATCTTAGATTACCAATCCTCAAAGAGTATCAATCAAATGCATGACACATGAAGAAGAGAATACAAATGTGATTTCCATAATCACTCCCTCTCAACCAAAGAGGAGATCCTTTTTCCCTCTTGATTAGGGAATTGATCCTTGCTCCTTTTCATGTATTCAAAGAGACTCTTTTTTCTTCTTTTGAAATATAGAGGAGATTCTTAACTTCCTTTCAATTTGGCAAGTCATAACCACAAGCACTTTGACTTTTATTCATAAATGTATCAACTACCAATTCTTCATGGAGATAGTTGCATGGCTCCCTCTTCCCTTTGCATCTCATCATGTTGAGCTTATTTTTTCCTTCATTTTCTAGATCCATCCTCTTTCTTCAATCTTGTTACAGGGTCCAGGCCATCAATCTTACATATCACTTTCCTCTAGTTATCATAAATGAAGGAATTATATTGAGCTTTATCAAACTTAAAGCTATTCATATCTCCCTCTAAACATTAAAGTGATCTTTGTTGATGAACATTAGGTTATATTTTTACACTGCTACCTTTCAATCCCAAGGTGATGATGTAAACACCTTGAATACATAATTTCCAAAACCCCATACTCAACCCATATGTTCTTTGAATTGATTTCAACACCAACAATTTAACTTTCCTCAATTGTCATCACGCATTCCCACGAAATCCTTCCAGGTAGCAAAACAATATGCTAACCAAATAACAAATATCTAAATATTAATATCACACTTACCTTATCATGATGGTATTTTCATCAAAGCATTAGCTTACTTGCATCCTTTAAGATAAACATCCTTTCGCATGATCCATCTCCATATGAATATTTCTCCATGCATTTATTTTAATCGGAGTCCCATGGATTGAGCTTAATTACCAAGCTATAACATCTTTCTTGGAGTTGTGATTGTTAACTCCCTTTCTTTCTTTTGAAGACTATACTTGATGTTGATCAACATTGTCATATTTATTTCATGCAATATTGTGTGAGAGTCTTGATCCTCATCCATTCCAAATCATATCAAATTTCTTCTTTTGAGCATCATGCATCCATATGGAAGACTTATCGAGCACACTTTATATCGAACTCTTTTTGCACGATTCTTGTAGATATGAACCTTACCCTAGAGAAGAGTTACTTAAAATATGCATACCTTTTTTTACATATAATAATCTAGCCATCCCTTCTTGAACGACCTTTCTTCTTTGAATATAGGTTTATTTTCTCATGAGTGGAATGACTTTCATTTATGTTCTTCACACTACAACTTGACCATCTATGTTCCTTCATCTTTTCGAAGTATTGTTTCCATACTAGATGGAATATATACTAGGCATGTCATAATTTTCTTTCAAATAACCTTTCAAAATGATGGCTCTCATAGGATGTTGATGATTCCTCTACACAAAATGACTACCTCTAACATAATGTAATAAAATTCTAGGATTGACAATAATATGCAATATGGTCCCAATCTTCTGATTCTTTAAAGATAGATTATTCCTACCAAAGAAACTTTATAATGTAGACTTTAATTCTACTATTATATGCTTATATCTATGATGTCATGCTTTCATAAACACCAAGACTCTTCTAGAGTATACAACAATGCATGCTACTCTAATTTCTACTTAATAAAAGAAAGACAAATTCCATAAAGAACCTAGTATAGATGGAGCTTCCTTCAATAGTAAATATCCTTGGGATATTCCTCTTTTAGATTCTTCTCAGGATCTCCATTCTCCTTAGCTATGTGAGATTCATTAATTTCCTTTATTTTGTTATCTTTATTATTTGGACAATACCTCTTAAAGTGTTCATGGTCATTGCATCCAAAGCATTGAATCTTGGACATGTCTGGATTTCTATTGGACTTTCCAAACTACCATTTCTTCATCTTCGTGTTCCTTGAAATAAAGGCTTGAGATATTTCGTTTTATTTGGTGTCATACTTTTCCTTAATACTAGATCATTCTAGGATACATTGATCCCATAACTCATTAAATGGTGTAGTATCCTTCTCAAAGTAGATACTAGTTGCAAAAATTCTCCAATTAGGTGGAAAATATACAAATGCTAATTTTAGAGTCAAAAATAGTTTATGCAAACCCTTGCAATTGATCCCTTATTTGTGAGATCTTCATGAGATAAGTGTTGGTCAATAATTGTCATTGATGGAATATAATCTCTCTTGATGAGCTCTTTTAAAGGAAGATTGATAGATGCTGCACTATGACATATCATGACATGGAAGATACACCATGATGAAGAAACTATAATGATCTCTTACTGTCCCAATCACCTTCTGCACTAAAATTTTATGAACAGTCACAAAGAAAAATAAATTTAGACACATTGGAGGCATCCTTTCACAATGAATCCTAGACCATATTATAGAGGATTTTTCCCTCTTTCCAACAAGCTCTTACTTGCCCCAAAACTCCCATTAGTTTGTGAGAAACTGAATTTTTAAGATAATATATATATATATATATATATATATATATATATATATATATAGTCAAGCCGACCTATGCAGTCATATAATGTTGGCCCTTCTTCCAATGGATGTGTCTCTTCATAGGGACAAACTAATATATATATAAATCTGCGTTCATCCATTTCAGAGTCAGCAATTCAGTGAAGATCATCATAGGAAGACATAAAGGTGTTCACATCTCATGAACCAGGGAGGCTGAGGAATATTTTATTGATTGGGCTATCCTTCTCAAGCTTGGAAAACAGACTTTGAATTGCCACCTGTGGAAGGAATTCTGATCTCAGACTGTTGGAGAATAGTCTTGAAGTGCAGATCTCAGACAGCTCCTTGTAGACATATAAAACTTCGGAATAATGGACAAGACCTGCAAAACATGTGTGTAGGCTCGGTGTATTAAACAGTCACTTATTGGACACTTAGACCTGTGTTTGTGGAGCTCAAACCACAATACAGTACCTCAGTCTTGCGCTAAAAATATTCGGACTTGTGATAATCTCTGTGGTAGGTCAGATCTATTGTAAATCTGTGGGAGGTCGGACAGTCACTTGAATTGGCTTGGATAGACTTGCAAAAATACCTTTCAAGCTCGAAACTACAGCAATTTGGAAAGATTCAAGTTTGGATCTAGTGCACCCACCTATGGAGGATAGATTTGTGGAGATGTAAAACTCGGAATCACTAGCCTCAGAACTATGGAATACCAGACCTGTGGAGTACAGTGAAGAAATAACAGTGAAGAATTTTGTTGATGACAGTCAAGTAAGCACATCACACATTTTCGATTAAAAAGAATACTGAGGGATTGGTGTCCTTGGGGTAGGTGCCCCTAAACACAAGGTTGGTGCCTTGAGAAGATAGGGTCAAAGCCCTAGAGGTAGGAGCCTCATCAAATTCCAAGTTGGTGCTTGGAAAACAGGTTGGTGCCTGTTTCATTAAAAGGGTTGGTGCCCTTCTCTCATCTATTGTATACTATTATTAAAAAGGGATTGAAGTTCTCTTTAATTCTTAATATCATTATTATATATATCTCTCTGTCTTTAATTGTGAAGAATGTAACTGGCAATAATTAACAATTGAAAAGAAATACTGATTCACCTCTCTCATGATTAGACTATTGAATATTAAAAGTGGGGTCTTGTGCTAAGTTAGCACCTAGATTTTGTGAACCCTTTTAGATTCTAGAAATAGTGGGACCAATGGCTTGTAGGTTTTAACCCTGAATAGAAATTATCTACACACGAATCTTATAACAGAAAATAAACAATAGCGAGAGCATAAAACATAAAACAGATAAACACAGAGATTTTCCCCTGGATCCCAAATCGGGACTACCAGCTTGATATTTCATTATATTCCTTTTAGTGTTACAACACATATATATATACATGTCAAAGCATACATAAACCCCAATCCATCAACCCTGGATTAGAACGTAACTGTAGTTCCCTTCACCGGATCTACAAAATACGAAGGGCCGAAAACCATCGTACTCCAAAACCATGTGCAAACTCATGCACAAAACATGGGTGGGTCCGCCTATGAGTGGGACCACATACCAAAAAAAAAAAAAATTTCGCCGGGCGTCGCCTGGCAACGCATGCCTAAAGGTCGTGGAAATAATATAACACACCACATTTTCACTGTTGTTTTTCCATAGTGGTCTGGGAGAGCCATTACTGTCACCTGACTACACCCATTGTTTCTCTACACCAAGAGAACTTCTGAGTGCTCACAGACTTCGTCAATGCATCTGCAACATTCTTCAAAGTGTCCACCTTTACCAGCAACACCCTTTTAGCCTCAACCATATCTCTAACAAAGTGATATTTAACATCAATGTGCTTTGTCTTTGAATGATAAGTAGGGTTCTTAGCCAAGAAAATTGCACTTTGGCTATCACAGTCTATCCTTATAGCTTGCTGTACCAACCCCATACTTGGAACACAATCTCTGCAACCAAACTGCTTCCTTGCTTGCATGAGTGGCTGCCATGTATTCTGCCTCTGTAGTTGAAAGAGCCACTATAGACTGTCTTTTACTCATCCAACTAACTGCGCCTCCAAATAGGCTAAACACATACCCACTTGTAGATCTTTGCTTCCGTATCTCCACTCTCCTAGTCCGCATCAACAAAACACTAATTCTCCAACATTATTTGTAATCCTGTTCCTCTCCTCTTGGTAGCACAAGCCATAATCATCAGTGCACTAAATATCCGAAACCCGCTTCACTGTTGTCCAATGCTCCTTCCCTGGGTTTGACATAAACCTGCTCAATACTCCCACTGCATGTGCAATGTCTGGTCTAGTATAGACCATTGCATACATCAAGCTACCCACTGCACTTACATATCGAACACGGGACATATCCTCCTATTCTTCTTGTGTCTTGGGACACTATTCAGCAGTCAGCTTTACACCTACAGGAATAGGAACATTCACCAGTTTACTATCCTACATATTGAACATCTGCAATATAGTCTCAACATACTTCCTTTGGTTTAAACAGAGCTTCCTCTTTTCCCAATTTCTCTTAATTTCCATGCCCAAAATATTGTTTGCATCACCAAGATCCTTCATGTCAAATTTGGAGAGCAGTTGGGTCTTCAAATATTGGATAATTTCTTTGTCATTTCCAGTCAACAACATATCATCCACATACAAGACCAAATAAATAACACGGTCACCAATTAATTTAAAATAAACACAGTGATCCTCCTTGCTTCTGGTGAAGCCAAGTCCCCGTATATAGGTATTAAATTTCCGATACCACATCCTTGGTGACTGTTTTAACCCATAGAGAGACTTCTTCAACCTGCATACTAGTTCTTTCTTACCCTTCACCATAAAGCCTTCAGGTTGCTTCATGTAGATCTCCTCTTCTAGATCCCCGTGAAGAAATGTTGTCTTCACATCCATCTGCTCTATCTCAAAATCAAATGCAGCAGCAACAGATAAAAGTAATCTAATAGAAGTAACCTTGGCAACAGGAGAAAAAATATCACCAAAATCAATTCCCGGCACCTGGGAATAACCTTTGGCTACCAACCGAGCTTTGTATTTCTCCACCTTGCCTTCTACATTCATCTTCTTCTTAAACACCCATTTGCTCCCGATGGGCTTCCTTCCAACCGGCAACTCCACTAAATCCCATTCCTCATTTTTATGCAAGGATGCCATTTCATCAACCATGGCCTCCTTCCGAGTTTTCCATCCTCCTAATTTGTCCCGCTCCCCGATGCTCTAGATCTTCATCGGCGATAGTTATTAAGGTAAAACCTTTGAATGTGTAAAGTAGATGGTTTTACTCTTCTCAAGCGTTTCTCTCCTACACCCGATCTTCTCAAAGTTTCTGGGTTTGTGGCTCTTCCTCTTCTCCAATGAGCCTCTTCTATCGAAGTCTCGATCTATCCTCCTCATTTCAAACTCTCAAACTCTATCTTCTCTGGTTCCTTTGGTAGGACTTCATGTTTAACAACATCTTTCACTTCTCTAAACACCACATCTCGGCTGTACACAACCTTCCTTGTTTCTGGGTTCCAAAGCTTTTAACCCTTTAAACCATCCTTATACCCAATAAAGATGCACCTTTCAGATTTATTATCCAACTTGGTCCTTTTCTCCTTTGGAACATGTACATATGCATCACATCCAAATGCCATTAGATGTGAAAGAAATGGTTTCTTACCAGTCCATACCTCATATGGAGTCTTATCCTCCAACGCTGATGAAGGTGATCTATTAACTAAGTAACATGCAATCTCCACTGCCTCTGCCCAGAATTCTTGTCCTAACCTGGTACCACTAAGCATGCTTCTTGCCTTTTACATCAGCATTCTATTCATTCTTTCTGCAACTCCATTTTGCTGAGGTGTGTATGGAGTCGTCTTCTGCCGTGCTATGGCACACTTCTTAGAGAACTCTTCAAATTCCTTCTTGCAAAACTCCCCAACATTATTTGTCCTCGGCGCCTTTATCTTCTTCTCTGTCTGGTTTTCCACCAAAGCCTTAAATTCTTTAAATTTGTCAAAGACTTTGGATTTCTTCCTCAAGAAATATATCCATATATTCCTTGAGAAGTCATCTATGAATGAAACATAGTACACAGACTTTCCCAGTGATGGAACTGACACAGGTCCAAAAACATCACTGTGCACAAGCTCTAATATCTTATTCGCCCTCTTAGCACCAGAAGGAAAACTCACCTGATTCTACTTCCCATATACAAAATGTTCACAGAAATCGAAATCCAGAGAGAAATTAGACATACCTTCTACCATACCATTTCTATGCAATATCCGAAGGCCCTTCTCTCCAATATGTCCAAGCCTTTGATGCCATAGCATGGTCTTTTCTCCAGAGACAGCTAGGCTTTCCGCTCCACTTTCTGTGAACTAATGTAATCATACACCATCAATAGTTGCCACTTTAGAAGCTTGTACAGAGTTCCAGTCCGAACTCCCCGCATTAATACCAATGCTCCACGAACCATCTTGTAGGCATATTTCTCGAACACTGTTTTTACACCTGCATCATCCATCTTGCTTACGGAAATTAGATTTCTAGCCAATGCAGGAATATGCAGAACACCATGAAGTGTTCTAATCCTTCCACCTTACAGCTTCAACTTGACCTTTCCATGTCTGACAATTCTGGCCTTCCTATCGTCCCCTAGGAAGACATCACCACCATCATATTTCTCATATTCGCAGAACCACTCCCTATGGGGAGTGAAGTGAAAGGATGCTCCTGATTCAATCAACCATGACTCATGATCTACATGTGTATTTGAAGAAGAAGCCAAATACACATCCCCACCTTCATCCGAGGTGGTTTTTGCCTCTGCGGAAGGACCTTCATCAGATCCCTTTCCTTTCTCAAGAGCTTTAGATCTGCATTCCTTTTTGTAGTGTCCTTCCTTTCCGCATTTCCAGCACACCTTTACAAACTTTCCAGGAGATTTAGATCTCCCTCTAGATTTAGATCTCCCACTCGAAACCTTATTCTTGTTTCTATTTTGGGACCTTCCTCGTACAGATAAGGCATCTCCATTCTGGCCCTCCATATTTCTCCGTCTCATTTCCTCTGATAGCAAGGTTGAGACATTGTCATCAAAATTCAAGGTAGTTGTATTGCTACCTATTGCAATAACCAGACTATCCCACGAGTCTGGTAGAGAACACAAAAAACGAATACACTTATCTTCATTTGAGATTTTAATATCAACAGATGACAGCTGACTTACCACAGTATTGAAGGCGTTCATATGCTCTGTCACCGAGTCTCCATCCTTCATCCTTAGGTTATATAGCTTTTTTCGCAGGAACAACTTATTCACCAGAGACTTAGATTGATACAAATTCCCAAGTTTTTCCCACAAATTCTTCGTCGTAGCTTCCCCAGATACATTCAACAATACTGAATCTGAGACACACAACCGTATTGTGCTCTTAGCCTTCCGATCCAGTTTCTTCCAGTCTTCATCTGACATTTCCATTGGTTTAGTACCTGGATCTACCGCGATCCACTGATCTTTATCCACCAACAGATCCTCCATCTTGAGCTTCCACAACTCAAAACTCTGACCATTAAATTTCTCGATCTCTATCTTTCCGCCGCTTGCCATCTTCTTTCATCGCAAGAATCGATCCCGCAAATCTCCCACTGAACAGGGTCTGCCACAGGCCCGAGCAAAAAATCGTCAACAACAAAGGCGTCCCCTTGAAGCCGAAATTGCTCCGATACCAAATGTAGGTTTTAACCCTGAACAGAAATATCTACACACGATTCTTATAACAGAAAATAAACAATAGCAAGAGCATAAAACATAAAATATAAACATGTGAGATTTTTCCCCGATCCCAAATTGGGATGACCAGCTTGATTTTTCATTATATTCCTTTTAGTGTTACAACACACATATATACATGTCGAAGATACATAACCCCAATCCATTAACCCCTGATTAGAACATAACGTAGTTCCCTTGACCGTGATCTACAAAATACCAAAATAAACCATCAGATTTCCAAAACCATGTGCAACCTTTAAGCATAAAATATGGGTATCCCTCATGGAGTGGGACCGCATACCAAAAAAAATTTCGTCGGGGCGTTGCCCCGGACCCTGACAGGGGGGGCTGCCGCCCCCCTTATGACCCCCCTGCTACGCCTGACACAATGTACAACGCGTGGGGCTAGTCGTGGAAAGAATATAACACACACCCAACATGGCTTATAGATTAGCCTTACCACCCATTTTGAAGGCATACAATGTATTTTACATATCCTTGCTTAAAAATTATGTACATGACACTAATCATGGTGATTGATTGGTCTATGATATAGGTGGAATCTGAGGGAAGTTCCAACCAAAACCACTGTGCATCCTAGACTAAAGGAAGATCATGCTCTGGAATCAAGTAATAGAGTAGGTCAATGTGTAATGGAAACACTTGATACTAGATGAAGCAACCAAAGAACATGCAAATCATAGGAGGGTATTGTACCTATTTTTGTTTAATGCGTAAAAATACATAAAGAGTTGTGACTATAAAGCTCCATTTTTTTTAGTTGATTTTCTCGTTATAAAACACCAAGGATGGTGTTTATTTAAAGGGTGGGGTTTGTATCCCATATTTTGGCCCATGATTTTCTAATATCAAGGATAACTGCAACACCAATGTGGGGAAACCATAAATAGCTAAAACTTTTTTTTAACATTCGTTAACTATTTATCACTAAATTTAAACTAGTTAGGGAAAGGGACATCCTACGAATCAGAGTCTAAGGGACATTTCTTATATAGCTTGTATGCCTTGAAAAGCCATCCGCAATTGAATTAATTTTGGAACCACCCGCAACTAAGAAAAGTATTTCCCTAATATATTTTTTATGTGAAACGATTGGGGATGAACTGGAGTTGATAGAGCTGCTAAAATCCATTAATGAGAGAAGAGATTGGACTAGGTGGTGCCCATTTCCATTGGTCCTCTCTCTCATATCAAAGAGATAGTGGAAAAACCTTCAAGAAAAGGTGTTGAAAAGCTAAGGCAGTTCTCTCTCGACTTTTCCAAAGGATGTAGGAGGAATTCTACATACACGCACAACATAAGTGAATTTTAGTTTTGATTACTATACTCGAAGTGAGATGCTCAATAGTTCACTATCTTAAGTTTCTAGTGAAGCTGAACTATTTCCTCTCCTATGTTCTGTGGCTCTATGACCTTGAGTCAGTACCCTATGACTCTGGGTGTAATTACTTTACTATGATTGAGGCCACTAAAACCCTAGTGTGAGCCTATGTTGCTAGTGTGTGGTTTAAGAATTGAATTTCAACCACTAAGTGTTTGCCTTTGGATGATTAACCACTTAGTGTTTATAGTTTGGTTGATGAAATACTTAGTGATTGTCTTTGGTTAATGAACCACTTATTGCTTGTTGATTATTTAATTACACCACTGGGTTCTTTCCTTGGTCGATGAATCACTTATTACATGTTTGTTGGATGACGAACCACTAGGTTCTTGCCAATAGGATATTAAATCACCTACATAGTGGATTTAATCCTTAGAATATGCACAACATACATTTCCCTTGCATTTGGGTGAAGCCCTATGTTTTGAAACTTAGAGTAAGCGGGTCACTGAGGTGTGTACTACTAGAGAGTAGTTGATGAATCATCTGGAAAATGGACCCCATCTCTTGAGTATTTAACCAATCCATTAGTGTCAACTTTCCTTATGTAATCATTTTCTTAAAATGTGGATCTGACACGAGGGTGGTCAGCTACAAGAGTTATTGCAGTGTAGCTATCCTATGATTGGGTGGAGAGTGGAAGTCTCTCCTTCAATTTCCAACCAGCTTAAGACACTCAGAAAAGTATAATGATTTATGCATGTAGGAACTATGAATCATGACTATGCATGTTAATTTAATGGGTGATATATGAATATGTATGACTCATGAATGAATTCTTGCAACTATTGTATGTTCAAGGTTGACAACTATTTTATATGCCCATGGTTATATGAATGATGCATATTGTTAACTCTGTTATAAAACTCTGGAATTGCAAGCTAGTTTATATGGTGAGAATTACATGAATGTCCAATTCAAACTGCGAATTACCTAATTCATTATTGATATAATAATTATGTGGGTATAAGTACACTTATATAATTTGTGGCTGATAATTATAGTCATTTGTAACATTCTAATACTTCCTTGATTTAACATGTATAGTACCTTTGAGAGCCTCTGTTCAAATATGACATTTAAATTTAAGAAATTTGGTGTTGGGAAAATGATATTTTCTTAAGGACATATTTTTTATTTTTCTTGTTTCCTTTATTCAATATCGCTTTGTCGAAATTCAAAGGTCTAGGGGTCTAGGGCATGTCAACATTAGACAATGGCATGACACATTGTATTATTATAGAATCAAATACAACATGAAATATTTACAAAACATGAAGTGGGCCTCATGGGGGCCCACGTGCCAATATGACATGGTAGTGACACATGGATGCCACATGGCAGTAGTGAGTTGGTGTGGAACTATATTAAAGCTGAGGTGGAACCTTGCATCCATCCACCACTTGTCGTTGTAACACCTATGCGATATCACATGGAATTGGTGGTGATGACGGAGCAGTGATAGTAACTATTGTGAAAAGTTATGTATATCGAACCTATCGAATGATGTGACTTCCCACCACTTGTTGGCAATATTTAACCCTTGGGTATATCCTCGATTGCACTAGCAGTCGAGCAGTGGCGATAGCTATTGTGAAAAGGTTGATATGTTGGAATCGTCAACTGATGGTACCTCCTGCCATTTGCTGACAATATTGAACCCTTAGGTATATCCTTGATGGCGGTAGTGGTGGATTAGTAGCAACAGACATAATGAAAACATTCGGAAAACCTTCTCATCTTTTGGGGTCTTCAACTAATGGGACCACCCTTCACTTGTTGAATTGACCTCTTTAGGCCCTCCTTAATGAGAGGCCTTATTTGTACAACATGATTAGGGCATGGCTAAATCATAATTCCTCAATTCACTTTTGGCCCCCTTTGTCTATTGTGGGTTGATGTGGGGAGGAGTGGGGGGGGGGGGAGGTTGACATGGGAATCCTACTGAGGGTCCCACGTTAAAAGGGTGCTACCTCATGGCGGTGATATCGTAGTAAGGGCCCAATCAATGGACCGCATTCACCTTAGCCCCCCATGGTCCACTATGATATAACAGGGGGGTCATAAATTTGAAAACCACTTGTGTTAAATCCACTTCAGTTTTTGGGAACCCAAAATCAGATTTAACATAGAATCATTTCTCGATGGGATCTACGTGCCAAGATTAACATGGAAAACACCACATGGAATAGGTAGTGGTCACATGGATGCCACGTAAGAGCCTAGGAGATGTGAACTACATGTGATGGCATGGATGAGCCACATGGGATACATGTGGGAATCCCTTGCTGATGTTGCATTATCTAATTGGTTAAAATTCAAATAGGCATAGCTTTCAATCCACTAATCAGATTGAGATACAAAATATGTTATGTATAATTTATTAATTATTATTAAATATAATTGTCTTAGGTTTATTAAGCAAAAGGGCATGATCAAAGATCATGATCCTTCAAAAAGGGACACCATCAGGCTATATTTAAAGCCTTGGTCATTCCCCATTGTAATCATCTCATATTTTATCAATAATATATATATATATATATATATATATATATATATATATATATATATATATATATATATATTTATGTGATCTGATTTTATGCATTCCATTTGGTATCAGAGCGAGTTCGTGTTGTGACCGCCTTCCGCTATTGTTGGTTGCCTTCAGTTGTTACAAGCGGTGTTGTTGCCACCACCCTGGTGCTGCTGCCGCATTCAGCATTCCTTGAAATTGTTTCTGCTCACCACCACTCTTCCCACACCACCGTTGTTCCCCATCCCCCTGTCTTTTCCCCGCCGCTGCTACTCCCCGCCCTCTCTCCCAGTTGCTACTTCTCCCCCACCCACTCTCCTCGTCGCAGCTACCTATACTCCATTTGGTATCCCTCATTCCTGCCTATCTGTCGTCAACCTACCGATATCCCTCGCTCCTACCTACCGCATCCCTGTCCATGTCACATTCGCCATCCACCGCGTCCCTGTCATGTCCACTAAGTCCCTGTCACATCCTGACATTCGACCGTCGCCCTATCCGCTGCCCTGTCATTGTTGCATTCCATTGAAATACATAAGTTCCCTCCACCCTTCTTATTTCCGTTGTCTTCCATTGTGCTATTACCGCAATCGGCTCCCTCTGAGCATTTCCCCGTGACCTTCTTCCATAGTTAAAAGCCACGTAGGTACTCAATTAAGTCACCGCCGTTTTCTTAGCCAGTCGTGACTCTTCATATTAACTATATAATTCATATAGTTACAATAATCATATAATATAAATAAATTTAATTATTTTTTATATGAAATTTAATCAATTCTAATTAATTTTTATATAAAATTTTAACTAGATTTGATTTGATTTTTAAAAAAAAGAGAAAAAGGTTGATTAATAGTTATATAATATATATATTATATAATTTACAATTAATATATATATATATATATATATAATAAAATAATAATAATAATTATTATTATTATTATTTAAAAAAAAAAGGAAACTGGCAGA